>JBCFXI010000078.1:0-358606 GCA_038496175.1 Ampulex compressa | reverse complement strand
TACAAACTTTATATAAAAAAAATATATATATATATAGAAATATATTGGCAGTACTGACGTCGATTCGAGCTTCTCCGATGAGATAATCCTCTCAAAAGCGACATTACGATGCGTCCGCGCACGTTTCCGGGTGACAAATAAATAAATCACTGGCGAGGATCGCGCCAAGTCCGGCGTAGAGGTACGCGAATTCGTTAAAGCGCTCGATAGACCTCGTCGGAATAAATCTCCGCCCAGGTTTCGCCTTAATTAGCGGCCTCGATTTCCGTCTTCCTTCTCGAGCCGAACAAAGAGATGGGAGAGAAGGGACAAAGAGAGAGAGAGAGAGAGAAAGAGAGAGAGGAAGAAAGAAAAACTGCAACCGTCGCGAACAATAAAACGCCCATCGACGGACAATGCCGAAATATCGACGCTCCTAGCCTGAAATAACCCGACATTACGTCGGAATGGAAAACTCGTTGCGGAGCCTTTCGTGAAATTTCGAAACGAAGACACCGCGCGCGCGCATGTCCCCTCGATAATAACACTGAATAACCAGGATTCGCGTTAGCACCGAGCAGAAAACGCGATATCCCTGGTATTAAATCGCGCTTACCGTGGGCGCATTTAAATGACGCGTCCAGCGGCCAAATGCCAGCGGCTTACGCGTTCTTGGCGTTAATGGCCATTAAACGCGGCTTCGTTTTAACGCGCCGGCCTCGACGATGACGTCTCGGACCCCTGCGTCGAGTTGTATTTCCGACGCGAATGTTACGGCCGGTGGCTCGTTAGAATCGAGCAAACACACGTGTGTCCGCGGTTTGAGAATCGTTGCTTTCATAAAGGGCGTTAATTAATGCCCCATTGTGCCATCGAAAGGGGGGCGCCTTGTCAAAGAAGGAAGCCGCGTGAAACGTCCGACGCTCCTGAATTATCCGCTGAGCCGGAATTCGGGTTAATTCGTTCGCATGGCTCGTTGGATAATATTATCGAGTGTCTCGATATCCACGGTTTCATTCTTACGCACGTAAGGATTACGCTTGAATTTAGGGTCTCCATGTGAGTAGTATAGCATCCGCGAAGTAGTGCAGATTAAAGGATATCTTATATAAATGGTGCAAAATTTGGGTCAACTTGTTTGCATCGCTGGATTAATAAATATTATCGAATATCTTTGTATCCACCGTTTCATGCCTAGGCACGTAAGGATTATTCCTAAATTTAAGGGAATTATGTAAATAGTATAGAATCCATAAAGTAGTCGAGATTAAAGAATACGTTATATAAATGGTATGAAATTTGGGTTAATACGTTTGCATCGCTGGTTAAAGAATATCGTTGAATACCTTAATCTCCACAACTTCATTCCTACGTACGTAAGGATTATTAGAACCTTTTAGAATGACTGGAATGATTAAAATGATTAGAACAAAGAAGATTAAAAGGCACACTTGCAAAGTGTATGCACACT
Source organism: Ampulex compressa (assembly GCA_038496175.1). Lineage (NCBI taxonomy): Eukaryota > Metazoa > Arthropoda > Insecta > Hymenoptera > Ampulicidae > Ampulex > Ampulex compressa. Next base: position 357,156 of record JBCFXI010000078.1, on the reverse strand, counting down.
AGTATAAACCAACCTTCTTTAGAAATTCTAAACTAAAGCTCCAAACTACTCTTCGAGGCGCAGCGTACCGCGTCTCTGTTTCACGCAAGGTGCGTTAAAAACAAAAGGAATGATACTCTTAGATATGCGTAATAAATCCGGATATGAGAAGGGCGCGCGTATCAAGTTTTCACGAGGGACATGACGAGGGAAATAAAGCGGGGATAAAATTTTCAGGACGTTTGTTCCAGCTTACGAGCCTGCCAGGGAGTTACGGTTGTCGTCGCAGTGTCCTGCGCGGCGTCATCAGGCGCAAAAGAAACTTATAGTGGCGGCTATAGTTCCTTGAATAATTTAGACGCCGACTTTCGTGCCACCCCTCACTCGGATCCACCACCATTCGCGTCTTACCCTACGCCCTGGGCCCTCCATACATCCACCTACTCCGCTTTTTCTCATCCTCCTTATAATTCGCTCGAAAGCTCGATAACTTATTTTCGGACTTGGTTAACGAAAGCAGGTCCCAAGGGATGAGCAGCCTTTCCACTTAACATTAGAATACACCGGACACTTTTGGGACATGTTTAGAACATTACGTAGGTCTGTAAAAAAATAGACATTAGGTACGTCTTTAAAAAAAAAATAGAGACGATAAATAGGACAAAAGGTAATTTTAATAAATCGATATAAAAAATACTACACGAAAGTGATGGTAAATCTCAGGAAATGTATCGTCATATAGCGTGATGATTTTTTAAAGAAATAACTGGCATTTTGACTGGTGCGATAGTTATAGTATTAAGAATATCGTCCCATTTTCTGATGTTTTTTAATACACGATTCACGCCAGAGCTCCAAATGCAAGGACAATTATAAATCTATCACGTCAATTCGTAATTTCGTTCCTATATTAGACATCGAATCACTTGGACGAATTTTATCATAACTATAATCCACAATAAAATGGTGAGGATAAAAGAAAGATACAGAAGGCGATACTTAACACGACGAGAATATTTCATACCCGAAGGATAAACGTTGGGGCATCGTGTCCATTAGTGACGCGTCGAGAATTTGTCATTCTCGAAGGACGAGGATAAATGTAGAACACTCCGAGGGGACGAGTGAAAATAGCCGAGTCGTTGTAACTTCAACGCGAGTCATCCTGACGAGCAGACGAACGACCGAAAAACGCGCGCCTGCCTTTTTTTTTGCGCGGATGCGAAGAGATTTTCCCCGTCGATCGAATCGACTCGAGGCTAAAGCGACACGCAGATCCCGGGATGAAATCGTTAACCTCGCCAAAGCTGTTTACGCGCGAAGATCAATTTTACCGCCGAACCACGGAGGAGCCTTAGGGCGAAACTTCCCCAGCCTCAGTTTTATGCCGAGTGAAAACAGCGGAGGAAGTTTCCCTGACGCCAGATGCAGAAACGAAGTTAAAGCTCGTCCCGTGTATCTTCGAGGAGAAATCCAATTTCGCGAACTTTATGGCCGCGGATATTACAATAAAGGGCACTTTGCTTATTACTGAATTTTGTGTGCCCCGCCAGGGATTAACTCCCGCTTGATAAATTAGCTCGAGGAACACTGGAATTCTTGTTAATTGGGAAGCCCTGGAAAGAGCAGGGGCGCGTGGTTAAAATCTTGTATTACAGAGTTGCGCGGCTTCTGGATGTTTTCTGGCGCTCTAAGGTACAAAGTAATTTTACTTCAAGTAGGAAATGCGGAAATAAAAGCTGGACCTAAGGAGCTAAGGTATATTTCTGTGTGTCTGTACTTTTGTAGTCGCTGTTTAAAAAAGAAGAAAATGGATCGCATGGTGCACGAGTGCGTTTGCGGTGCACTTTGTTTCGTGCTAAGTCTAAAATAAGCGGAGAACACTTGCTTAATTTATGAAAGCATCGCGAGTGACGCGTCGAGCGTGGATAAACACAGGAGCGTAAGGAGAGATCGTGCAGGAAGATTTCCTTGAGTTTCGCGGAGGTGAAGATCGATTCCGGACGCTGGATGCGTAAAGGGCCAGTGTTTTTCTTCCGCTTTCGTTGCGTCAGAACCGCAATAACAGTTCGATAACTTCTGTTCGACCGAGGAAGAGGCGCCTGTCAATTCCTGTAAGAGCTCGCCGGAGTTCACGACAAAGTGCCATAATCGAATCGACGTGAAACAACTCATCTCGTTAGCGCCAGAGCTATTGGTCTGCTGTCGATAAAACAAGTGTACAATCAGGAACGTGATTATCGTACCTCTCCAAATGGTAAAAGCGAGACATTTTACGCACTTTTATCCAAACTGAAAAGATTCGTGTATCAATGAAAGAATCGTAAAATCACGGACACGATTATTACACTTTTCCAAACGATCAGAGCGACAAATTTTCCAAACTTTCATCCAAACCAGAAAGAGGCTCGTATCGATAAGAAGATCGTGAAATTACTGACACGATTATTACACTCTTCCGAACGATACAAGCGAGAAATTTTGCAAGTAAAATACCTTCATCCGAATCAGGAAGAGGCGCGGATCGATGAAATCAAATTAAAAAATACCAGCGTGCGCGATGTTAATCTAGAACAGTGATTTGCAAGCGCAAGTTTTACGCGGCCTCGGAAGCGCGACGGAAAGAAATCCGCGAGGCGCGGCTCGTTTATTGATCGAGGAAAAATGTGTTCACACGTACGTGTGTTGGTTCGATGTCCTACCTTGATTTCCACGCGGTTCGCCCTATTTGTAGCCCATTTTCCCCCGTCGCAATCTGTGACGTCCAATCAGCCGCTTTAATTCAACGAACCACCGGCTTTTTCCAGGCGCGCTTCCGCGCTATGTTTTCGGGGCTCAGCTTCGCTCGTCGGAATGCACAGGGCCCCCCTTTTGTAACATTTTTCGCCAACTGTCGCGGCCAGCGCAATGTTCGATACGCCTTTACCTCGAATTGTTCGCGCGGTCAAAGGAGGTAAACTTTACTGCGGATGGAAATGTTTTAAAACGTTGCATCCTAACTGCTAGCTCAGGGGATGTTGTTTTTGTTACGTGTACAGCTTTCTTTTTCTTACGTATAGAGAACGATGGACGATATTCTGAATGATAAATGTGTAACGAGTTTTTTACGATAAAGCATGGAGTTTCGGAAAAAAAATCTGCCTGAGGTAAAAAAAAATGTATATATATGTAATATATAAATGTATATATAAAAAATATAAATAAATATAAAAAATGTATAAATAAAAAATATGTGTATATATAGTATAAAAAAAATATATATATAGTGCGAGGTTTTTAAGTGGAAACGATACGAAACAAAGAATGTCGCGCATCTGTTATTTCCTCATAAAACGAAAGAGACTGTTGGGACGATCTAATATTTAACCGCGCGTTTCGTCGCAAGCCAATCACGATTTAGTCGAATAAAGGTATAGCGGCCAGTGGAAACATCGTGACCCGGATAAAGGTAGATTAGTGTAAAGATACGTTTCACGATAAACCGTTGAACTTAACGCGAGGATAGACGTAAGTCCCACGATACGCGTGCTGGCGATCGACATGAATAACTTCGCTTCGAAATTATAATGAATGTATCGTCCTTTCCAATCTACATCGATTATATAAAATATATATTAATTACAGTTACGTTTTAGGAAATTTATTAAATTCACGAAATTGATTATATAAAAGTATTTTAATTACTATTACGTTTTGGTGCTGGCTTCGTGCTATAGTTCAAAGTGTGTAGCACAGTTCAGTGCCATGGAAGTTTTCATCCTTCTATACTTTAACTATGACTATACTCAGGAAGAAATATCAAAACTCAGGGTATTTATAGAAAATTCTCTACTCCATGACATCAACTAGCCTCACAAATATCCAAGAGCCGTCATAAGTTTGCTTGAGTTCCATTGTAATCGAAATTTCTAGGTGTTTTTCTGAAAAAGGCGCGAAGTTTCCAGCAGAAAAGTTTACCAGAAAAGGCGTATTTTTATCATCATTTCTAATCGATTGCCATCCAGTCAGGAATCATCAATACTTCCAAAGCCTACCACGAACATCGTTGCTCTCTGCCATTACTCGCAGTATTCTGTTCCAGGAAATCAAGCGCGACACTTTCTATTTCGAGAAGCGCGCGTTAACTTCGCGAGCGAATTATCCTAGGAAAAGTGACCTCCCTGGTCAGCCACGCGATCGTCGGTCGGTTGAATAACGGCACTCGCCTTCCGCAATTCTCGCGGCACTAAATTCAGCCTGGCATTGTAATTAACGAAGAGCACTGTCCCTATAAATATATCGTTTAATTTCCACCCAAAGGATTACTTCGTGCACGGCTCTGCCCTCCAAATCTGGGTACTCGCGAGTCCTCTTAATGTCGCGTAGCGGAAAATAACCTTCGTTACGCAACACGATCCTTTCCTCGTTCAGCGAGGGCCATTATCACGAAACACAATTCCTGGTTGAGTTTATCATTCGTTTCCGGTGAACTGGGCGATTTTCATGGAGAGGAAAATACGTAATGCCTTGGCTTAGCGGATTTTCGTTATCGGAAACTGTTAAGCCCACGATATCCTGAAAACCAGCCGGATTAGCATAATACGATTTGATCGTTTTAAGGAGAAAACTGCAGTAGGAAAGAATGGAACGGCGCTGGCCATTGGAGGATCTGAAAGTATCTTTACTTAAGGCAAGCTGCGTGTATTATATTGGTCATTAACGAACAGTTTATTCTCACACTTTTCCTGAAAATTCTTATTTGAAGTCTCCATCTAGTTTTGTGGAGTTAGAATTTCAGTCGGCGGAATGACATTCTGTGTGAGGAGAACTGAATTACTCTGCATGACTACAATAATTTAAGTTGAAAATTTTAAGCATTGAATTGAAATGGAAAAAAAAATTATATATAATCATATATAAGGTAATAAATAAATCATATGTTAAATAAAGGCGTGGAAAAAATTAGACACAGTAGTAACCAAACCAGGATTCGAGCATCTTTCCTCAACCTGCATTATTCGCGCAAATTAATACCTTCAGAAATCCCTAATTAGTAGAATTGGAAATCGTATAAACCACTTGCTTGCCCTTCGTTCTTTAAATCCTCGCAATAAAAATGTCGAACGAATTGCTTTCCAATATTCACGCAGAAAAATGGCGGAGCAACAATGGGCGTCGATATTTTTATTGCGTCAGCGGCGAGGTAAAAGCGAGGTTCACGCTTGGCAAGCATTAGCCTCGATGTATCATTATGATCGGCTTCGATAGCGAAAGACACGGAAGAAGCGAGTTTTCACTGAAAATTCAACGGTCTAACGCGTCAGTGGTGTTCCAAAGGTATGTTCATTTCCATAAAAAATGCGACACGATAAAAGGCGAGGTTCGCCCGAGATAAGATAGGGAATAAAAAAAAAAAAATACCAGGTGAAGGGGCAATTTACAAGTGCATGTAGGCCAGATAATGGTCGGAGTAACGTATGCTTGGCTTCTCACGTGTACAGTACTTGTGCAAGTAACAGTATCTTGGACTAAGAAACACACCAATGTAAAATGCGCAACGCGCGAAACATCCTCGACTGTTTTTAATTCCAACATTAAATATCCAAGGGATACGTTTTGTTGTAATCGTGACGCGTCTTTGATCGTTTCAATTACAGGATTAAATATCCACGCTATACGTGTTGAGTGGGCTTGCGAAATTTTACGAACTAAGGAAAGGCATGCCCGAAAGCGGGAGCTTTGATCCTGGGAGAGCTGAGAGCTTTTGATCAAAGATCGCCGTAATTTGAAGCTGTAAAGACTCGAGTTATTAGGGGCAGGCGCATTTGGATCGCACACGAATGGGATGAAGCACGATCGGCAAACGCGGTAATTACTGTTCTAATCAGCATGCCCGATTGCCAAGCTTGAAACCCTAAAGAGGTACTGGAAGCGCCGCCTCTCGAATTTTCGACCAGCGAGTAATGAGACGACAAAAGAGCGCGTCGCGTTTCTCAGTGAGCATTTTGTTCTCGTGGAGTCAATTGATCGAGTTTAATTCACCAGCGAAAAACCTTTGGAAGCTCTTGGACTCTCGATACTATAGAAACCTGAACGTGATCGCGTCTCGCATAAAAAAAAAATCGAGTCAGCGGCAAAAGAATTCTTAAGCACGTCTACGATAAATTACGGATAGAAATAAACTGAATTTTAGCCTTCTGCAAAAATTTACAATATATATAACAAATGAAGGTATCCAAAAGTTCAGGTAATATTCCAATAATACCTGGTAGAAACGAAAACAAACTCGCAACGCAATTGTATTGACAATGCCCCTTGGATGCACAATGAATAGACTGAATATTCATTCATGAAATTTCGTTGCACATCGATGTAAATTCCCACGAAATACATCAACTTCAACCGAGCTTCTGGGAAGAGCCAAACTGAGGAACAGCGTAAATTCTTATCCACCGCGGACATGATTTAGAATCTACGTACAGCTTCGCGCATCGGATATAACGTTAGACATATTTCCCCATTACCAGAGCCGAGCCACGGTTCTGATAAACGAGTCGAACATTTTCGGGTAACGCGTCAACTTTTTCCTCGATCCGTATCCACGTACAAAGCATCAAACCGTAATAAACAACGCTGATTCGCAATATCGCGAAAATCTTCGATATCGCCGGAATCCCAATTAAAACCTTTTTACGCGCGTCGAGCTATCGAATTTTATTTCGCGCATGTCTCAAAAACACGGATGGCTGGAAAATTCGCACGAAAGAGGAAATGCGCGCATGTCGAATATAAAATCGCTGATAGTCGCACGTAGAAGGCGATTCTGATAAAAATACGGTGAATGCAAGCGGAATCACCTTGACTCGGAACAACGACTCGAATCTCGACGATAAGACGAGGCGCGCAGGCCAAATTCAGTATGCGACATTTACGCAACGCCAGGGCTGATTTACGGGACGACGACTGTCCGCGACATTTGCAGAGGCAAAGTTGACTCGTGCCATTAGCGCAAACCACATTCGGATTATCGACCCTCCGATTCGAATGCGCGCTATGTAAATGGTGGAACCGCAGTGCGAACTACGGGCTCGATTATCGATTCGAGAGGAATTCGAAAGATTGGCCCAGCACAGTGGGCAAACCGAGCTGGGCCCGATTAAATTACGCGTAATAGCTTGATCGGGCGAAAACACGGCTGCTGATGAGCACACGGGGCATTTAATCCGGCTCCGAGATAAAAGTAATTCGAGGAAAGAAGGCCAGAGAAGATTGCCAAAGTCGTGCCGCTTCGGTCCGCACGACCTTCCTTGGCGAAGGTCCTCTCACCGACGAGTCATTACACCGCTGGAAAAAAATGTGTACAACGCGAGAAAGAGGATCCGCTGTGGAAATCTCGTTTCTCAAAGAGCCTTGGATAATAAAAGTTCATGGGTTCGTGTCTAAGCTTGGTTTTACCCCAGTGTTCGATATCTTCCACGATATTTTCCTTCATATGGCTTAATTCGATCACCTTGTACTTTATTGATTTTGGATATTAATTGTATTTTAATTATTCATTTAGTAAGCATTTAATCATTTGATGACACACACCAATGGCTGAAATTATTATTATTCCACGTAAACATGTCGATGTGGTCGAGTGAATTTTTAACTCTAGGAGGTCAGATGGAGAATTAAGATATAAAGTGCGAATAGCTGCTCTGTTAGACCTAGAATGATAATGTTTATCCTTTATAAACAGTACTGGAACGATAATTTCGAGATCGAAGTGGCAGAATTTACGAAACACGAGTTAATTGGTATCGAGCAATCGTGCATATCTTCGATCCTAAGAATACAATATATTACGATTAATTCTGTATTTACATTTGATCTGGGTTTGTGTCATATTAATCCTCAATAGCTCAATGTCACGATCAACCTATCGAAATCCTAATAATATCACTGAATAATTCCCAAATTCCCTTATATTCATCCACCAATTAAGAAAACAGCCTATGGAATAGCTCAAGGAGCCGAGAGATGAAAATTCTCGAAAAATTCGTACCTCTTTCCCCCCCTTCAATTATCACGGCCAACTCCCAAGTGCGTTTGCATCTCCCACAGGAAAGGAGAGTCCAGTGCGGAAGGTAGCGCGTTCTGAATAATTCATCGAGCGAAGAATCGTGGCAGCTTCTTCGGGGACTCAATGAGGAAAGAAGCCAGAGACTGGATGGGACTACTGATTAAGCCCAGTTTTAGGTTCCGCCTCGATACTCCCGTTGATCCCCTTTTCCTCTTCCCTGCAGCGGCGCGATACCAAGCGACGATTAATTGAATTGATCGTGATAAAAGGAGGATTAACGCACGCGCCGAGGAGGATGATGAATTAGCCAGTCGCTCAAAAATCGCCCCTTGAGCGAGAGAATCGAGCCAACGCGACACCAAGGACGCACGATCGGAGTGCTGCAGAAAGATAAAAAGATAATGAGCGTATAATCCGCGTTTGTTCTATTCACCGTCACGAGTGCTCATTATCTTTCAAAGCATTTTGATTTGATCCTCGACGCGTTTCATCGCTAAACCCCGCTTTCAATCGTACCGATGGGCGATTATTATATTCGAAATAAATGATGTCGCATTTATTTGTATCGATCCCACTGCGAATCGCTCGAGTATAAATTCCGTGGCTTTCTGGGGCCACGGTAAATTCCGCGCGCCTCGAATTTCCTCGCGGAAGGATGGTTGCCCCGATAAAGGAACATTTCAGAACGCGAATCGGGAGGAAGGTTGGTTGATAAATAACCTGCAGGAAGCGAAGTTCGATACGAAGAGGCTCCAAGGTAAACGTCGAGTTGTTTTTGACATTGAGAAACCTTATTGCCGATAACAGATCCACGCGGTGGGCCGCTGTAACTTTACGCCCTGGAATAACGTGATACCTCGAACATCGAGTATCATTCAGAATGCGGCTCACTCTTGGAACTCCATGGAGCAACGTAACGATCGACACCCTAGCCCTTGGTTTCTAAATGGTCGATATGTTGTGGCTTTGAATATCCATCGGATATAATGCGATTATAATAATGATCGATGTGGAATTTGGAACAATTAGTGATTGTAATGAACCAATGCTGTATAACACTTGATTCCAAAATGCCGATAAAGGCACGTCTTTTTTAGTCAACAGATGATATACTGTATTAATGAATACTCAAGCGCGCTACTTATGACGACTCTTGGATATCTGTGAAACAAGTTGGTGTCATCTAGTAGGTCATTTTTTATAAATACACTGAGTTTCGATATTCCTTTCTGTGTCAAGTCATGGCTAAAATAAGGAAGAATCATGCGGTGTGAAAATCTTCGTGATTCTACCTCAGAGTGTGAATCATTCCATCGATCTATCGACTTATTGATATCTCTTTTCTATAAGGATATACACGGTGTACATAAATAAGTCCAGAAAGTGGCTGGCAAGTTTAATTAATCATTAACTCATCGTTAATTCTCTCACCCAATGTGACGTATTTATATAAAATAGTCGCGGTGCGTGCATAAAGGTTCGTTCACTCGACTTTTGGGATCGACTGCCAAGATCATTTGGCCGCCTATTCGCCGCTTGAAATTCCTTACAGGCCGCCGGCTGTATAAGTCTCCTGAAACTTGAAGTGCTAACGAGCAGTGTGAGTGCACAAACTGGAAAGGAGACGTACGTATATACCCGTGGAGGTAGAACAAAAAACTGTCTCGGGATATACAAGCGCGATGCTCCTGCTAAGGAGAATTTCCTACGGTGTAAGCCTGAGGTGGCCACCTGGGAACACGAGCGTGGGATATTCCTCGAGGTTTTTTACCTCGAAAGTAACAACGTCTTGTCGGACGGTCTTCGTACATCGTTTGTTCTCGAATATCTGACCGAGAAGTAACGGAGATGCGTTTTGGTAGAATGTCTTTGTGGTTTCATCGCAAAGGATTAACGGAGATGTGCTTTGGTAAAATACCTTTGTGGTATTATCGGAAAAGATTAACAGAGATGCGTTTTGGTAGGATGTCTCAGTGGTCTTATTGCAAAGGATTGACAAAAATGCGTTTTGGTAAAATATCTCAGTGGTCTTATTGCAGAGGATTAATAAAAATGCATTTTGGTAATATTCCTTTGTGATCTTATTGCAAAGGATTAACAAAAATGCGTTTTGGTAAAATACCTTTGTAATCTTATTGCAAAGGATCAACAAAAATGCGTTTTGGTGGAACGCCTTCCTCGTGTTATCGCAAACAGGAGGAATGAAGAAATAAGCAGAATAATAGGAGACACGTTTGTCACTTTACGACCAGATGCAGTGTTCACAAGAAGGCAAGAATACAAATTCGCGATTGTTATGGTCGAGCCTTTCGCTTTTAAAATGCGCCGACCAGCGGAAAGCCTGTTTGCATCCGCTTCAGGGATACCGTAAAGTCACGATCGGAGGATCTGCGAAGCCAGGAAAGAAACCATGTGAAAGGGATGACAGCTCTGCGATTGGCTCTTTATGAAGCTCGAATTAACACGCTTCATCGGCTTCGTTTCATCGGATCGGTTTGTGCATCGGAATATACGACGATACAAAGTATTCTTTTGCAGCGCCAAGTTGCCTGCATCCGGAATATCGCACAGGCGGCCTTTGGAGAAATTTCCGCGTGCACATCGGCGATCTTGATGTTTCCTCCACGCGGAAATATCCACGGAAACCGCGATATCTTCACAATAACGACTGTTTTATGGACCAACTTTCCCCCAGCTGCCCTCTTCTTCTATCGCTTTTTGATTTGAGCGGGCGGCTATGATTAAAATATCCGCCTCGCTTCCACAGGACTATTATATGGACCGTTTATTTTAAAAGTGGTGTAAGTCCATTTTGAAAAAAGAATGAGATCTCACGTGATTTATGTTTAATTTGGTGTAGACTTTTTGTTCATAACTAGTTAGTATTTAGTACCTTAAAAAATACCAACGCTTTGTTGAATTTAATATTGGCGGATAAAAGAAACTGCATAGCCATTGATTATGAAAGTGGTGTAAATCCAATTTCGATAGACAGGTGATAAGATCAGTGGCTACCGCTTCTTACATTTGCACGATATACAAGTAGAAACATTTCCAACCTCGGTAATATTATATTTTTTGATCAACAAATATGCTAACCTGTAATTTTCTCGAAACAAGATAAAATGGATATACACCACTTTCAAAATAGACGCTCCATATATTACTCTACCTTATTTTAACAGCCAGACAAAGATCGTTTATACGATATGCTCGTAAGAGTATTATCTTATTAAATATATATATCATTATTTTCCTACGGCTCTTTGCCATGCCCGCTTTAATCCGCCGCGCCGATTATAATACCTGCAATCCTTCCAATATCTTCCGCAGCTCTGACCGCGATATCACCTTTTAATACCGGCTTAATACCAGTTCACCGGGGAAGTTTAATTTTCCACAACTCGGAATGGGCGGCGCGCTTTTTCCTTTTTCGTGAGCAATATGTGCAGAAGGTCGCAATGGGGAAACGCTACGCGAAACGATTATGGGCCATTACTGAACGCCATTCGCGAGGAAATGGTGAGCGGTGGGAAGAATGGAGAGACGAATGCGCCTGGTTTTATTATTTTTTCTTTTTTCGTCTTTTTTTTCCCTTCACTTCGTCGCGAATCGAGCGCGATTTTGCAGTCGCGCCTTGTTAATTGCCAAACCAGCGAGATACTCTTCGGGGGCCGTCCGCGGGAAGCATAACTGCGCCGCTGTGAAAGGCATCGTTACTGCAAGGGGAGGTGCAGATGCGTTCGCGAAATTTCGACGAGTTTGATACGAGTTTTTTTTGAATCGCGCATGGCGAATCTGCTGGTCGGTTTGGAGATGGTTTTTTTTTTGTTCTTTTTTCGCAAACATCCAGCTCCGCTTACGCGCGTCGTTTCCAATGTCCGTGACTGACCGAAATGCGATCTGGATTCGTTAAGAGATTCGGGGATACGCGATGAATGATCCCTAACCGGAAGTTACTCGATGCGTGATTAACCCTAATTAATCGAGGAGATAATTAGGTCGCGTTTGGGTATAAAAGGAAGAAGCTACCCGATCGCGCACCGTTGGCTTGCACGGTGAAAAAGAAACTTGTCCGTGGGAGAACTTAATTAACCGTGGGCGTTTATAGATGGAGAGAATCGCGGAGTATTTTCTTCGCTTTCGAGAAATGTTAAAGTACCTCTTATATAATGGTTTGAAATTATAAGTTGTTATACGTGTTAAGGCGTGCATGTAATTATCATAATGATAAGTTTAATAATTAATTATCATAATATTAAACTAGCATTGTGTCGATATTTATAACGTTCAACAAGTCTTAATTAATTAATCAACCGCCTATCGTATGAATTTCCATGCCGATACCAACCAATAGAGTATTAATTAGAAACACCTACGCACCAAGAGTTTTATCAGCGATAACTCAGCGTTCAGCAATCGCACGACACGCGACGCAATTAAAGACTTTCGAGGAGATAAGAGCCCCGTCGTTCGAGAATCATTTCCTCCGAAACTTAATCCTAATTATAACAACGAAACTTCGTAAGCTCATAGTTTCAACGCGTAAATTACCAGGAAATTGTTTCAAACATTCAACAGAATTAATATCTCATCGCAGTCGGGGGGAAATACGCAACCCAATCGAACCGCTCCAATAAGCCAGATGACCTTAGCCGAAAATAAATTAAAAAAGAAAACAAACTACCTCTTCAAACCTAAAACAATTATTCTCGCCTTGCAGATATGTTTAAACTCGATAAGAGGCGTCACAAAAAAAAACCACGATTTATGTACAAAATCAACGTTAGCCAGCCAAAGATCAAATCTCCTCTCAATTATCAGTTCATCCAATAATCACTCCTTCAGAAATACCAACCGCACCTTTTTATTCCTACATGATTTACATAATTCATCGTGGTCCAGGCCGACTTAAAAACCTCGATACACCTTCGCCTATTCCCGTATCGCGCGTAGACGATAAATTACAAGGCTCGCAAGGACGCGTCGCAGTTCGAAGCCGAATCGCTCGTTCCCCGATGGCGAGCATCTGGTCGCGCATTGAAAGCAGCGACTGTCAGAGGCGCGGGCCAAGCGGGCAGAAGAGACAAAAGTCTTCCAAGTTATTAGCCCAACTCCCCTCGAGACATTTCCCGGAGCTTTTTTCCCCTCCACGCAGGTGCTCCGCTTCGCAGAGACTCGTCCCACTTTCGGTCGATGTGTCGTCGGAAATAGGCGCGTTTGCCGTGCATAATGCCTCTCCCACGTGCCGATGGCGCCTGTCAACGGTTCTTTCACGCCGGAAAAAAACAGAGTCTCCGTCGACTTCGCGCGCCAGGATGGAAATTAATCGGGCCGAGTATCGAGGAAGTTGGCAGTCGCACGTGGGTTTTTTGCCTACGAAGAAAAACAAAGTCCCTCGGGAGAGGCGTACTTGATCTCCTTAAAGCGATCGAAGCATGAAGGCGAATGGTGTATTTAGAGAAATAATCAAGGGTCTGATTTATATACCGTATGAATGATAAACTGGAAAGGATGCTCGTTGTTGATTTAAGAATCTAAGTGGAATAATAATAATTTTAGTTATTGGTTTGGTATAATTGTATGGTTGCTAAATCGTGAATTAAATGTAATTAATATTGGAAAGATTGTGATGTTTGAGGTGATGAATTGAAACGTATTAATTAATTAATTCCACGCTATTTTATTTAATACGGTTTAAAGTACTATCTTAAACAGTAGAATTTTCAGATATTAATTTCATTTTAATTCGTAGCTTAGTAACTGTTTATTTATTTAAGCCACACACTGGTGGCCAACATTATTATTATTTCACGCAAATAATTTCGACGTGGTCGACCGAAATTCTAACTCCACGAGACCGGATGGAGAATAAAATATAAAGCGTGCAAATAGGTGCTCCGTTACACCAAGAATCACTGATTATTCGTGAAATTAACTGTTTTGAAAATTTTCATTAAGGTAAATGTTACGAAATTAATAGTCTGAAATATGTCGAAAATTCTTTTGTAGGATTACGTGGATGGGGATGATTTGTTAATATTTCTATATAGGAATAAAAATCTTTTAATTCAAAAGCGTGTATTGCAACGAATAAAGTCTCGGTGCGGAAGGGGTTAAAGTTAAATAACCGAGCTGCATAGCTGATTACTCGCGTGACGCGTCGTTAAAAAGCCGGCTGGACGGAAATAGAACGGTGAAAATAAAACGATTAACGCAGTCGAGATCGAGGCACGAGATACCGCTCGGCAGATATGGAGCATCGAGAAATGTTTCTGGCTTTCGAATCGCCCATAGACTTCCCCGACTTCTCTACCGCCATTTCAATTCACGTTGACAAGCTGCGCGAGGGACTCCTCGTAGTCAAAATGAAATTGCACAGAGGAAGATCCGAGCAAATAGGGTGAAAGCACGTCGGACGTACAAATAAATCGAGGAGAATAAAAACTTTTGATCGGCAGAACTCTAAAGTTCGACAGCACCGAAGTATAAACCCTTGTCAATATCACGTCAATTCGTTGTCGAGTGTCCCTTTGAAAGCTCGTTTAGTTCGCTCACGAGGGACTTCAACGCATCGCGGACCGGTAAATTTATTCCCAGCTTTGCCCACTGACCAGCTACACGCGTAACCCCAAATGGCAACAACGCAAATATAAGAGCTCCCCTGATTGGCCGCGAGCTCTAATACAGAAAACACTAGAACTATCGTGATTGACCGGAAGATCTAAAGCAGAAAACACGAGAACCATCCTGATTGGTCCACAAGCTTCAGCGGAGAAAACACGAGAATTCTTCCGATTGGTCACAAGCTCTCTCGAACATAGGCCACGAGAATTCTCGCGATCCTTCCACGATCTATTAGGCATACAAAAATCCTAATTGCGCTTAACAAAGATTCCTGGGAAAAAAAACCTCCGGAGTAATTAGACTCGGTGCGAAACACGGTTTCAGATTTCCGCGCAGCATCTCGCATTCGGCGGCGAATTTTTCTGGGTCAGCCTCCCCTTTGCCGAGCGAATTTTCAAGAGCGACGAATTAAGAGTGCGGCAGCTCCGTCTTAACGAGCATTCCAGGCCAGCGTTTAGCCAACACCGGCCCTCCTCGATGTCGGGATAATTTCATTACAGCCTCGAGAACGGTGCCAAGTGCGATAAAAAGGTGCAGGCCTCTTCTAAGGATAACCGTCTTCGAATCGACGCGAGACACTTCGACGTGGCCGGGGAATAACCGTTAATCAACGAAACGTCCGGTGCCATCGTTTCGATCTCGTAATGCAACTTCGTCGCCCAGGCGGCTGGCTTTGATGCGCTCATTGACATTTCATCGAGTTAGCCCGCTGGACGACGCTCTCGAGCGGCGGCCAGACCGATCGATCGGCCGGACGCGAAATCGGGAGGCCAAGGCAGGCGCATTTTCAACGATCTAATGCGGTTACACGCGCAACATAGGCCCCTCGAGAGTTTTAACGGAGTGCCTCGTAAATAAAAGCATTAACCGTTTATTGGCAATGGGCGACTTATTGGCCGAAGCAAGCCCCGTTGGCAGGTATTAATAAAGTACAATTTATATCAAGCTCCTTGGTCCTTCTCGCTCCGACGACGATACGTGAATAAACGTGCTTTTTAAAACTGACGATCTCAAAAAAAAAGAGAGAGAGGATATATTGTAGAAGAAGAATTCTGTTCTACTATGAACACAACAAGGTTTCGTCCCCCTCGCGTTTACCCCCTTTCAAAGATAATCATGTTAATAAATACTAACGCTTTAATGGGTATTGATAAAACGAGGCACCTTTAATGGTCTCTGATGCTCGATAGAAAATTATATATAAGACCGGCGCGGGTTATTACATTGTCGCTGGTT
The DNA here is from genome assembly GCA_038496175.1 of Ampulex compressa. Classification (NCBI taxonomy): domain Eukaryota; kingdom Metazoa; phylum Arthropoda; class Insecta; order Hymenoptera; family Ampulicidae; genus Ampulex; species Ampulex compressa. The sequence continues at coordinate 341,270 of JBCFXI010000078.1, read as the reverse complement.
AAAAAGCGCTCCTCGCTTCGAGCTACGCTATCGGTTATGTGTATCGGCGATATCCAACGAGGAAGACTACCATCGAGCATTATTTGCACAACTGGCTGGCTACTTTTGATTCATTGGAAGGCACCGCCTCGCAAAAACGCTCGCCTTTGTCGCTCGTCGGGCGGAATTACGCTTCTTTGTGCTCTTTGCGGTCGTCGGGAAACAAAGTCGGCTTACAGATACCAGCCGCCTATCTTTCTTGTAACTCCATTTCGCTGCCAGGATATATCATATACCGCCTTCCCCTTTACTATTATCATTTAATATCTCATCGGATATATTGGACAATAACCCTCTCCGCCCAACGCTCATGGCGCGTGGGCGTGCGATTCAAGAAAGCAGTGCAGGGGCTTCGTAAGAGTGCACGAGCCACAAAGGGACTTTCGCACAGGCGCTGGGAGAGCGCACAATGCGGTAACTCCAAGTACTCCGGAAAGGGCGAATTACAAGAACCTTTACAACATTGCTAGAGCGCGATCGAGTCCCTTAAATACCTTTGCATCGCTCGCGATAATCCCTTGGGAGCCTCGAGTGTTACGCGGAAAGACTTCGTTGGCGAATACTTTGCTCGTTTACGAGGATCAATTCTCCCTGGTAGAATCGAGCGTGAAACCAACGCCATCCGCCAAAGCTTCCGTCCTGATAGAGCGATGGCGTTCTCCTCGATGGTCTCAGGGTCATCGAAAGTAACTCGCGTAATCGCTCGCAAAAAGGGGCTATCGCCCGAGGAACTGCGTCTCGTGACTCATGGAGAGCTGGCGATACCGGGAATACGTAACACCCCGCGGAGCAAAGCGTGAACAAATCCGATCAACGACCGACCGACCAACCGATCTTTCGGGAGCTTCATTTCTCATTTATTCGAAATACTCCAACTTTTCAGGATTATTCGGAGATTTAAATCCATCATCGTGTCAAGGCTTCTGGAAATCCCAAGCTGTCCTGAGAGGCCACGAGTTCCTCGAGTAGCGAAACCATCGAGGAAGAGTCGCCTCGAAAGAAATCGCTCGCCAAATTTCCCTCGCGAGCGATGCAAGAGGCACGTTTCCAGGGGGGCGCGACCCTCACCTCAGTGGCCACGACGAATCCCTCGCAGAGGGCTTGATCCCCCGCACCTGCTCGGTTTCCACACGAGGATCACTGACCCGACTTTCTCGCTCGTGCACGCAGGAGCACGACTCGAGGAGGATCTCGAGGCTCGGTTAGAAATGGCGCGCGGTCGGATCCGCTCGAGATCGCGCGTGGTGTCGGACTGAGAGAGCAGCGCCGAGCTGCCTGCCCGCGAACCCAGGCCAGTGCCTATCCGCGAGCATGCTCTGTCAACGCTCTGCCTCGCTCAGCGCGGACCGCTCTTCGGGATGCGAGGATCCTGGCCAAAATATCCGCTGCCAATGTTGTTTTGATTCCATTTTTTCCGTTTGCTAGGCGATTCGAGCGCGATGGTCGAGGAGGGGTAAATTGGATTCCTTTTCGATTAATTATTTAGCTCGTTGCCAGAAGCGTTGTGCTGTTGAAATAATTGATCGATTAATCCATCGAGGAAGAAGAGGCCGAGGAGTTAATATGTTTGACTTTTCTTGCTACTGTTTAATTAAGTTCGATTGTTTGATTAAGATTATTTTGATTCCATTTTTTTCGGTTACTGTGTGATATTCAGATGTGGTGGTTGATGCGCGGGAATTTGACTCCATTTTTTGATTACTATTCAAATGCGATGGTGGAGGAGTGATAAATTTGATTCTATGCTTTGCTTACTGGGTATTCAAGTGCGATTTAGCGCGTTTGAGGAGGAATAAAAAGCTGTTTATACATAGCAGGTTATACATGTTGGTTCTGTTACTTGTTATATTCTCTTGATTCTCTTGGCCCTCTTATTGTTATGGACGGAGATTCTACGTCCACCGGAAATGCACGATGTGGGTCACGGTCGGGGAATCTGCGTCCGTAAATTATTGTTATTCCAGGAATATGTAAAGCAATGTTTTAGTTGTACAATAACGTTTGTCTCATTGAAATATTTCTAAAAATCCAAAAGTTGTGCAGGTTTCTCGTAACTGTTGCAAGTTAAAGATATATCCTCAGATTTAAATGCCGAATGGGCGACCTGCAGCTATTTCAGAGGATTTAAATGGATGCCAGCGAATGGGTTGGTAAACGACCTCGCGTGTTTCTGAAATACTGCCGCGGATGAACTCCATAACTTCGTACGGTTACTCAGGAAGCTCTGAATTATTTTCTTAACAACAGAATTATACCTGAATTTTAATAATAATCACTTTATATTTTGCCTCGTCGAGAGTGTTCGAAACGATTATTCGATATTTGTACAGTTAATAGGACACACTGTACCGAGTGAAAAACGTTGGTGAACATGCATCGAAAGGTCAATCGTTTCCAAGATATATGACGCAGAGTTGAATAACCTAAAGGATAAATCCCATCCTCTTAGTTTCTCCAAGCGATGTTTCAAAACACGCTTTCTACCATAGTATCTCCTACAATCGACGAGATAAAATCCACGTCGTTTATTCAAAATACTCTGACTTAGATCCAATTAGAAAAAAGATCCTCGATTCCTACTTTCTCCAGGATTTGTGTGCCATCGACTTCCGCGAGACTCGAGTGGCCAGAAGTTTATCCGAAACTCACCAGCATCGAGGTACATCTACGCGTCCAACTTTACCCTCGAAGGCCTAAGACTCGCCTCGTTATCTATTACAAGGCCCCTTTGTATCCGCTCCTTATCCGCCTTCTTCTTTACCTCAGAGAAAGGACCGCGATATTATCTTCGGAACTTCACGCTCGGTTACTCCTCCAGTGCCCTTGCACATCCGCGCATCCGACGATGCCTCGAGAACGATCCTCTCTTGACCTTTCGATTTTCTGCCCACTTACTATCGCGTTACACTTCTTCGAGCCATCCTCGAATTTCTTCAACGCCAGGGAACACTCAGGTTAAGCTCGTGTCCTTTGTCGACAACCGATACCGCTAATACGTTACGTATTGGAAACGAGACGCCTCTCCTCTTCGCCGTGCTCCAAGATCCACGGAAGTCTCGCGATCGATGCGGATGCCTTCCTTTGATCGGGATACATTTTTATTTATACTCTAAATTAAATGCTTCGCCGCATTATGAAGTCCTGCGGGCCGTGTTGGTTTCAGCGTGTTTGCGCTTCATGCGCAACATCCTCGCGGATGTTCTCGCGCACACTTTTGAGATTGAAGCCAAACATTTTCATTTCATCTAATTCCATTCCTCGAAGCGAAATTTTGTACTTCTTTCATCGATGCGAGTAGATATATACATGGTAGATCTTCGAGCCGTGTGATAATATTTGAAAAATTAAAAAAGCCATACCTTTCTCTATTGGCAGGTATAAGAAAGACGCTGGTACTCGATGATCGATTTTTTGTATTCTTTATATATTTTATGTATAATTAAATGTATCTTTTGTATACAAAAAGGAGAGCTTTCTGAATCCAATTGATACACGTGGAGGAAAACGTTGATGGTCCGAGGTAGCTTTTGGGTTCTTCTTGGGGACAGTCCCTGTCCCTTTCTCGCCCCTATTTCGTTCGATATAGTCCAGGTGCTTGCCCTCGGACGTAACGAAGCGCGGCGGAGGGACTTAGTCGGGCTTTAACGCACCTCATCCGTGTTATCCGTCTCCAGGTTTGCGTGCTAAAGAGTACAGGGCGAGCTGCCACCGTAGAAACCGGAGCAACACGTTGGCGCGGAGGATGTGAAACTTTAATACGCATCCTGCCGGCCTGTAATTACTTCGGAGGATATATAAAATTTATACCTCCCGGGCAATCCGCGAAAGCGCGTATAATCGACTTAAGTGGAACCTTCTAACTGCTCTGCTATTTTGAATGCAATTGAGATTTATCTCGTGTAGGAATACTTTAATGTATTTGCACGCTACATTTCAATTCGTTTGCAGGCCCATCTGGCTGCTGTAATACAATTATCATATTCGTACGAACATCGTACTCTGGATTCATATGGCTTTTTTGGAGAAACGTTCGAAATGCAACGGACGAAATTACGGATGACTTTGTGATGATTATAAGGTGTTCGTTGAAGTAATTGAAGACAGTGAATTATTCCCTCTGGTATTTCGAGTCTCATACAATTTATTTTATTATATTAAGGATTAGTTCAGTGGTCGAAGACGAGTACCGCGTAAGTTCTTCGTATTGTTTATTAAATTTATTCTTAAAATTCCGAGGAGGGTTTGAAAGGTTTATACATGAATATTCGAGTTAGGAATGATTTCATATTAGTGGACATAATCGTAAACGTGAAGTCGAAAGTACTTTTCGCTGCTATCCGCAGATCCAAATACATTTTTATATAATCTCCGCGTAAAATCGAATCTAAGGAAACGTATAAACGTTTGAAACGTTTCCTCGAGTCACTGACCGCGCACACTTGCCGTGAGAAAAATTTCAACGTCAGCGCGACGGCCTGGCCTTTCCACCGGTTTTCCTCCACATCATATTTACGAATAAATCGGATATTCAGTAAGTTATTGGAATTTCTCCCGGGTAAATATTTATCAGGTGCAGCGACTGGAAGGCGGCTCAAAGGACTCGAAACTCCTGGCCTCCACGTTAAAAAGGTGCTCGTACCTCGCTCGAAATTCCAGTCAGAGCGATTCGCTTGAAAGTCGAAACGCAGGAGTCGCTTTTAACTCCGCGGTGATTAATACCGCGACGTTTGGTCGCGTAATTAAATGTTAAATATAATAATAATATTACATTTAATTTATTGTATACATATATAATAATGATTGATGTCGAATGTTAAAAATAGGCTGATTTTAAAAACCTTATGAACGAGAATGATACGAAATAATGATAAAATAAAAATGAGGCATGTTTGATTCCTCAGTAAAAATACTGTACTGCTTTTTTTCGAAGTATATCATAATTCAAAGGAAGCGTTTAATTCAATAATGTATTGCAATACGAGATATTCGACTAATAGTTATTTGAAATATTATATATAGATCCTAATAAATATGTCACGTGATATACAACGTATGCATTAAAATCGTTAGATTTTTCAATGCTGAGTGAATAAACGCATCGATCTGTCACTGATGAAACTCGATGCTCCTAACGCTGGTTCATTAATAAACAATGGATATGCCAAGGAACAAATGGCAATACGTTTAACATCCCGGAGTGTCGCGTCTCGCATTAAAGTGCGAAAGGGAGACGCCTCGAATTTTTGAAACAGCGTCGCATCAATTCATCACCTCGAGGCACGTAAGGAGCTACAAGTTTTCAGCCATAAGCCGAAAGTTTTTGCTCGTCCAACAAAAGATACGTCACTCGGGATCGTCTCGAGAAAATATTTGCTCAACTGAGGAAAAGAAAAGGCCGTTAGAAGCGTGGCGTACGATCAGCCGTGAGAAACGACGCGGCTAAAGTACTCGGTTAATTTGGATGACGAGCGATTCGTCTCCTCGATATAAATTCCGCAGAACGATTACATGGAGAACTTAGCAAAAAGAAAAAAAAAGCATTGCCTCGATGAAGAGCCATCGAAGCAACCACTTCGCGAAATAACTGTCTGTAAACAAACAGCGAAAGAAAGATACCGATACGCAAGGAATTACGCTCCAAAGAGGCCGATAACCAATGTCGCCAGGTATAAGTTTTCGCGTGCACAGAAACAGAGGTACGAAATATTTCGCGCTCTATCAAAAGTCCGTTTAACGACTCGACGCCAGGAACGTATCGCTTGGAGACACGAAGAGCGGCAAAAAGTAGAGCTCCACATTATACAGGACTGTACGTAAGCTATAAAAAGTTTATGGCAGCGTTATTTTCCATTCGTCAGAGCCGATCGAGGGTTTAACTTCGCTCGACCGTATGAGCACTTTGATAATTGAATAATCCCCTTCGAAATTGGCGATAAGATACTGTATAAACTCGAGGAATGCGCGATGGGCGGAGCACGGGCTGCAGAATTGACCGTAAATATTAATGTACAATATTTCCTCTCGATTTCGATGTATCGCATTTCCAATAACGTTGAAGAAATTAAATGAGATTTGAGTCATTGGATGCCTGCTGGCGTCACATTCTGAGCGTGTCACGTCGATACTGCCAATCTTTACAGTGACAGCAATAAAAATTCTGATTGCGATAAGGCAACGGTAACGCCTGATAGCAGCGCCATTAGCATAGTCATACCTATTCATTACCCTCGGGATTATCCTACGCCATAAAGCGTCACATTACCTAATGCAAGCACTTTTCCTCCTCTCTCACATCGTATTATAAATCATAATAATGGGATAAATCATCGAATTATAAAGTCTTCATCCAGTGTCTTCAATAATTAATTCGGGAATATCGAATTTTATCAAAAATTAAGATGAAATTAGCCGGGATTTCGAATTATTCAAACTGACTAATTATTATACGACAATTGGATGTTGAATATGTCCTCGTGTTTATAGGATTAAAAGCGGAATACAACTGGATCAGATAGGATTATGAGCCTTCTAATATCAACGCGACTAAAAATCAGGAGTAAGCGACAAAGAAATTTATTCCGACGCTTGGCGATCCACCGCAAACTATCGAACAGTCATCGTGGATTACAAATAGGAATTCTCGGATGTCAAGTGTTACGATGAAGTCGCGACACACGCGACATAAATATCGCGCGCGTAAGAATGCGGACGTTCTCAAATTAATAACCAGGCTCGAAGATCGTTCGGTAATTTGCGTAAACGCGGCGGACGCTCCATTAATTATACGGTCACGTCGTTAGAGATAAATAATGATAGCGTACTGCGTATGTACATTACTGACGTAAATCATCGGCCTTTGCTGATGATTCACGATCAAAAGTCCTCTATTCGCTCGAATAATCGCTCGATATGCTCTAAGGAATTCTAGAGATTTCCTGAAATAAGAAGCTCCTCAAGTCCTGGTCCAGTTACCCTATTTTATCCACACCTTTTTTCCATATATGCCTGAATTCACTACTTTGCATTTCTGATTTCTAATTTCATTGTAATTCTTAAATTAAATAAACCTTGATTATTTTGTGCCACGCACTACTTAGTCACCAAAAACGATTAACTTTCTCATGCACAGTGTCGTTCTGTCGATCGAAATTCTCCAAGAAACCAGATCTAGAATTTAGAATTATTAAGTACGCCAATTAACTGCTCGCTAAGATCACTCAAATTAATGATTTTCCTTAAAACAGTCACGAGCAATAAAATTAGAAGTGCCTATGTATATATCGATAAGAAACACCATTTTTTTTCTTTTTTTTTTTTACAAAGCAAAACACTGCTTCGCGAAAGTTCGGTCACGTTTGTAAACGAATTCACGTAAACGGGGTTAGCCCCAAAGTTTCCTTCGATTTCCACCAGGAGCCGAGGCTACCTTCCTGCGGCAACGTATCGCGAATTAATCCTGAGATCAATACGTGATCAAGGATTTCGAGGAAAGGCGGAGGCCGATATTTCGGCGATGGGCTCGAGACCGAAATCCGGGCTTTGAAAAGATCAGCGTCACGTATCGCCGGCGTCGAGGTTCAACAGGGTCAATTAATGGGTGACGCTAATTGCGCTCTATAAACGGAAGGGCTGTCGAGCCGCTCGAGAGCCGAGGAGCCAATCAATTACGCGCAAACTTCGAGACATTTAAAGCACGATCGAAGTTCGTCTCAGGACGAACCTCGTGTGCTTTTTACGTAATCGACATGAATCGCGGTATTCCAAATTGAGAAATGAGATGTAAGCTTGCGCTACGAGTCTAGATTAATATTGCAAAAATATTGTACATCAGGAAAGTGCAGTGTTGTAATAGGAATTCAAGGAGGAATATTCCCTCCTAACCTCGCTCGTAATTGTTTAATCATAAGTTTGCAGTTTAATCAAAACGATTGACGATTTTTGTTGTTATAGCGAGCGTATCTCCACACCTATTTCTAATTCTCCATCTGGTCTTATGGAGCTGAAATATTATTATCTCGCACAGAAAAAATAGTCGATCGAATTTAGCTCCATAAGACCAGATGGAGAATTAAAGCTAATATGCTTGTTATAACGACAAGGATCATTGATTTCAAAGAGCTTGGAAACGAAACTCGTGCGCAGTGGATATTTGACTCTGGCCAAAAGAAAAATAAAGTATTCGGGTAAAAGTGCTCGAGCTTGGCATACACAGTTCAGATATCCACTTACACGCATAATTCGAGGGCTAATTTGCGCGCTGAAGAGTTTTAAGCCATCATAAAATCGTGCAGCTTCTAAAAAGCATTTAGGCTTTACAACGCGTTAAGCCAGTCGGAAAATGTAGTTCATAAAAAAAGCCTCGGAGGCTGGCGCGGAAAAAAAAAATGCAGTTTATCCTCTCCATGAATAATTATCGGGTCGAGTTGCTTTCAGCGCTCGAAAAAAAAATCATATAAATCCCCTGTCGTCCTTTCGAAAACGTCAGGCCGCTTGACCACCGATCTAAACGGAAAGGGGGATTAAACGCACGTTTCGTCGAAAGAAATTTCATATTCCAACACAAGAGCCTTAATGGCTTCGATTAAACGCGGCCCCCTTCGAAAAATCGCCTAACAAATACGAGTCTTTTACTCAAACACTTTATCCTTAAGCAAAAACCCGCGTTTGCGGACTCCATAAATCCTCGAGAATTTTTTGGCGATTTCCAGCAGATAGAAAAACGCGAATAGCCAACCTGGATTCTTGCTTGGAATCGAATTCTTTCCCTGCAACGATCGACTTGCAAATCCAACCGAGTTGAATCCAGGGATGCATTCTGGATTCACCTGGCACCGCGATAACGACTCTAATTTGCGATCTGCATCCGTCCAATATGCAACTGACAGCGCGTAGAATAATGTTATCGATTGGTATCGCGTTGGACAGGTACGCCGGGATGGAATGAAATTAATCCTACCTGCAATAAGAAACATCGAATATCCAGGCGGGTCAAAGGTTAATGGAATAGCGCGTCGATTGGAATATACAAACGCGCGCGGACCGCGTAAGCACGCGGTTCCTAATTAAACTTAATTAAAGCAAATGGCCTTTTACGCGCACGCGGATCGAGCGCTCCGTGGATTTACATCCGGATAGATATCGATGCTCTGCAAGGTTTATGAGGTATATTAAAATATGCAAATCGTGTTTAAAGGGGGGAATCGTTAAATCGAAGTTTAGGGAATTTTATTTCACAAGACGTATTGACACTTGTGCCAGTTTACTCGGTAATGAGATATTAAATAGTTTCTGATCTCTCAGAGCGTATTTGGAATTAATATGAAATCGAAGTTTCCTCCGAGAAGCCACTAACTGCTTCGTGATATTTGACTTTATCGTAGATTAGTTGAGACTGATGATGAGACGTTTGAAGCGCGTTGTTTGAAAGTGAGGCGACACGGTGTTGATTTCAAATCTGCTAACGGAGACGTTTCGAAGCGTTCCCTCGATACTTGTGGAAAGGCGCAGAAGGTGGCGGCACTCCGCGATCGAAGACTCGCTGGCAAGTAGAATCAGAAATTAGATTACCGACGCCCGAGATCTTGGCGATATTTCCTCAGTGGGTCAGCCCGCTTGAAGCATACCGCGAAGGTTTCGAAGAATAATCTGGTTTCGAGTCGGACGCTCGAGAGGTAGCGGCTTGGTTGTTCGAAGGCTCATCAAACTTTCGAATCTTTTTGCCCAATCAGTGGATCTACATTAAAGAACCCTGTAATATTATTTTCTATGTAAAATCTCGTAGCTTGTAATACGACTCTAAACCCATTAGGAAGATTGTAATACAATTAATTTAATCTTATAATCATTTTTCTGACTCAAACGGTGAATGACTTTAATCAACAATAAATCAGACTTATATTAAACGACCCTATAATCTCACTCTTTTTTATATACAATCCCAAAAATTGTAATACAATTTTGAACCCCTTACAAAGATACTAATATAATTCTGGATTTTTACAAAAAGATCTGGCGTGAAAATAATTAAATTTCTCTGGTCGAAACAATGAATAATCTTTAAGAATCCTTTAATTAGCGATAAAACAAGCCGACATCAAACAAGCCTATACTCATTATTTTCTGTATAAAATCTCAAAGATTGTAACACAACTCTGAATTTTTTCAAACAGATTCTACCTATTATATCTCAATTTTCCAGGATCAAACGCAGAATAATCATCGAGAAACCGTTAATCGGCGATGAATCACGAGTGGAAAAGCTTAGACAAAAGGTGAGTCCAGTATAATCTAAGCGTTTCCTTAAAGACGCAGAAGTCGCGCGAGGGATTAAAAGTCTGGGCCCTCCTTATCTCAGGCAAGTGTCGCGCCCTGAACTTACACGGCTCGTTTTTCCGGGCGGAGCACTTTATCCGCGACAAAATATCCGGTGATTTACACTCACCGCACTTCGTGACCAACGACGACCGTCCAACCCCTGCGCCGCCTCTTATCTTTCCTCCGCAATGTTTCCGCGACGCTGAGCCTCTCCATCGCCTCGCTGCTCCGCCACAAATCTTCCAGGGCGCCCTCGAAATCGGCCTTACCTCGCACGAGAGCCACCCGTCGAGCTTTTCATTTCACGCACAGCACCTTATCACCGAGTGGACGATCCTGAGATCGATGGCTGTTCCTTCTCGTGGAATTGGCGCACTTGGAGAAATCGAGCAGAAATCGAGGAAAAATCGAGGTTCGTCCTTAATATGCTTACGAGTAACTTTGTTGGCTCGTGTAATTCGATCGAGCACCACACGAGGGTCGTTGCTGTAGAACGAGATTCGTGCACTCGAAGGAAAACGAGGGGGAGGAATATCGAGGAGGAATCGCGAGGGGAGGTCGAGGAAAAATCGAGGCTTGTCCTTAATATCCTTACGGACAACTCTATCGGCTGGTGTAATTTGATGAAGAAAGGTTGTTGCTGTAGAACGAGACTTGCACCTTTCACTATGCTCGATAAGAGCAAAAAGTATTTTTAAGAAATCGGGGAATAAAACGTTTTACTTTTCACATTAAAGAAAAATAAGCACGATAAGAGATAATCGCTCTTGGAAGAAATCAATCGAAGAAAATGTGAGTAGAGGAGGTTTAATATATGATATTCACTCACGTCTGCTTTTCACGTACACAAATCACTTTTGTCTACGAACAGCACCATTGACTCAAATACTATGCAATATACTCAAACAATCTTCCACGATTATTATAACGATTTTATACGATTCTATTCTCGCGCGATAATAAATCGATAATTAAACCGAGTAACTATTGGGCTGATATAACAGTTTCTTCGTCGAAGTCTCGCGCAGCGTCACGCACAGGTCGAAAACCAGGGAAAGATCGTTCCCGCCACTTTTGAAGCTCGAAGCGACAAACACCGTGGAGTAGAAGCGCTTTGAGCCAAGTTCGTCGAAGGGAACGAAGGCGAGTGGAAGTTTGGTCTCCTAGGATCGCGCGACTTCGAGGTTTCCTCTCAGTCGTCGATCTTGAACTAGCTGAAGCACAGTCGCGTAAGCAGACTCTCGATGCTTAGCGAGGGGACGCGCGAGATAAGCATCTGAACATCGCGACGCGCCGAACAGGACTGAATGTCGTATTGTATTTATAGAGCGACTCGGATTATTTTCAACGTCGCCGCTTTTCTCACGTATACGTACGTCGTTTGTTCGAAAACTCGGTTTGTCTCGGCTCGAAAGGCACCAGAGCTATCTGCGTTTTGGAGAGGTTCGCTTGCTCCAGCGGTTCAGCTTGTATCCTTGATCTTCCATCGATCTCGTATCCTTTATAGTTTACCTTGTATCATGTTGTATCCTCGATCGAATCGATGATTCTGATCGATGATTTGGAGAAACGTTGACTGTTCGACTGAGAAAAACTCGAGGAATCCAGAATGTAGAGGTTGAATTTAGAATATCCTTTGCAGTCTAGCTTATATCATCTTATATCCTCGATCAATCGATGCTTCTGATCGACGATTTGGTGAAACATCTACTGTTCGACTGAGAAAAATTTAAGGAATCCAGAATATCCTTTGCAGTCTAGCTTATACCATCTTATATCCTCGATCAATCGATGCTTCTGATCAATAATTTGGAGAAACATCTACTGTCCGACTGAGAAAAACTCGAGGAATCCAGAATATCCAGCTTGAATCCAGAATATCCTCTGCAGTCTAGCTTATACCATCTTATATCCTCGATCAATCGATGCTTCTGATCGATGATTAGGAAAAACATCGACTGTTCGACTGAGAAAAACTCCAATTATCCAGAATATCCAGGTTGACCAGTAGATTTATAGGAAACATCGACGGCGTGGGTTCTTCGACGTTTTCGAATATCATTATCACAGGTATATCGCTTTGGTGCAATGCACAATCCTGACGGACGAACGCTGCTTGACACGCTCGCTCGTTAACATTATACGCGCTCCTCCAATTAATTCTGACAAGTCGCACGCCGCGTTCCTACAAATTGGCCGATAGAGCGACACTGTGTTTAATTACGAGCTCGATGACTCGAGTATGAGGACGCGTGGGGTGTATGAATAGTACACGTTGTAAGGGCAAGGATCCGAGGCGCCGAGCGTAGGATAGAAATAATCTATCTTAAGAATAATGCGCTCCTAGAGGCGGACGGCTCGTAAGAAAATATATACCAGGCGCACGGGAATTTTAAAAGTCCTGGGCCCTCGAATGTATGAAAGTATGGTGTATGTATGTCTGTTCAGAGGAAAATTCGTGACACTGTCTAGGGCACTGTAAAAACAATCGAATTTGGACAGTCCAGTTCGAAAAATCGGGAAGAAGTGTCGAGTTTAACACTAGAACTACCAAACAAGTCAAAATGACTGGTCAGTCGTTTCTATAAAAAATTGTAGTGCTTTATAACGATGAATTTCTTCGGACTTTCCATAATTTTTATGCAGTACTTAGATCACCATATTGATTTACTGAAATTTCCTTTTACTCTCCCTTTTTTTAAAGATATACGTGGTGTTCTAAATATGCCCAGAAAGTGGCTGGTATGTTCTAGTGTTAAGCCGCAGTGGAGGAAATAGATTTGTGTTACGAGAAATCCAGTGTTTTTCCTCATAGCTCCTCTAGGCTACTACCTTACATTTTATATTGCTCACATCCTACAACGTGGATAATCATGGAGTGTTTCGAGACGATCGAGGATTCCCTCCTCTTCGTAAATCCTCCACCCTCGAACGTACGATACTTCTTTCCCAAACTCTCATACCGTCCTTATATTTTTCTTCCCTCGTTCTCGTTCGGTCTATTTTAAATGATACAAACCGGATTCCGGACATCGTGCCGAGATGTTTTTTTATACGGCCATTCTGGCACGCTGTCCGAGACACGTTTTATTGGTCTTACCAACGTCAGAGCGCCGAATTTTTCTCACACACCCTCTAAGGAGCCACTTACGAGCGATGCTCCGACGATAGAAGGGCTGTATTATTCGCGATCGTAAAGCTCGCTTGAGTGGCGCATCCTTGACAGAGGAAACCAACACGGAAGATCCTTCCTTCGTTTAATACCGGAATTAATAAAGCCGACATTGAGCTTATATTTGATTTTAACAAGTATACGTTTCACAAACCTTGAATAATATCGCTATAAGCTACAAGCGCCAAAATTATTGTACTTTCCCCGAGATAAGAATAGGGGCTCAGAGTGGAAATTATTTCTTATCGTTAGCCAGGAGTATTCTTAACACTAGAACTACCAGCCACTTTTCTGAGCATATTTAGAACACCACATATATCTTTAGAAAAAAAAAGGGAAGAGTAAAGAGAAATTTCGATAAGAAATCTAATAAAATACATCGTTATGAAGTACTACGATTTTTTTTTATAGAAACGACGAGTCATTTTGACTGGTCTGGTAGTTCTAGTGTCGATAGAAATCCAAGAGTTCCGCTTGTCATACTTTGAAACAGAGCGCGCTAATTTTTCTTCCTCCTCTCCTGTCCAACGTACGATCATTAAGATATACGTATCTCCGGCTATTTATCTTCGCGACTGTCGTTGCTGTCCTTCGGTCCGAAAACCGATCCCTCAGCGCGCGTCGATAAATAGAATTCGAGAGAAGTCATCCATTATTTCTCTGCTCCCGATATTCCCAGCGAATGCTAATTCTCCTTAATCCGCGGAACGTTTGAAGCGCGCAAGTTCTATTTGCGTATCGAGAGATCGATCCTACGATTGAATCGATCCTCGAAGGGGGACTCGTTGCGTTATTCGCCATTCTCGACGTAACGATTGAACCCTGTCCAAGTAACGCTGCTCATCGGTGCGGAGAAGAATGTCACGGTTGGAGCAGCCTAAAAATCTAAAATTGCCAAAGGAAGTGCCGATCGTGTAACATTTCCGTTGGCAAGCCTGCAACGAGGGCGCACCACGCTCTCGTACTTTGGATCAACAGCCACGCGAGGAATCTTATCGACACACGTCCAAATTCCACGTCCACGCGAATGAATGCTCGCCTATAATCGTGACAAATACGGGCCATTCGAATGTTGGCGCCAGGCCTTCGGAATATCCGGTAAAAGCGGATTTTGCCGTACGATCCTCCCACGGTGTTTACAAAGTATCCAAGCCAATATAGCGGCGAGTGCCGATTAGCATCTCGGTTAGAAAGTCTCTTGGAATTCGGTCCTCGCCGTGGCGAGTTTTTGATTTTAGGTAATTTGATTTAGATTTTTTAATTTTTTAATTTTTGATTGTTTTTTAGTTTTTGATTTTTTGTGATAAGAAGGGTCTTATGTAACGCTTGGGTGATCCACGATAATAGGTGAATCGACATGGTACTATAGTCGCGATATCACAATATCCGCTTGTTCCATGGAAAACGAGGATTAACGTGTCGGACAGCGAGTCTTGGAAAATTCAATGCGACTTTCGATAAGCGTGTCTTTTTCTTAACGCATCTAACATTTGGTTCTTCCAATTCATTCTTGAAGAAAAGAAGGTAGTTTCATCTCTAATAAATAGAGTACATTCCTACCATAAATCAATGTATATGAAAACACTTTCACACAAAGAGATGCAAGAAAAATTCACATAAAATCGACATATTCTTCGCGTTCCATGGGGAATTTTCGAGAGGTACGATGCAGTTTCCCAGGAAAAGGCGCCAGCTCGACCTCGAAAAGGGCCGATTTGCCGCTGGATCGCTTTTAGATCGCCTTGAACGAGCCGATCTTGGGAAGGTCGCCGATTATTTATCACAAACCGACGACTCCCGAGTCGTAGGAGTGGCAGGGCCAATTATAATGCCGGTATTTCGGGAGTCCGGATGCCGGTGGCCAACGCCGACTACGCCTCATTTTTTTCGCACTTATGCAGAAAGTTGGCAGCCGCGTGCTCGGCTGTGATGCAAGAGACGACGTGAATCATAAGACGTTATAAGCGGAGCTAAGGCCGCCGGCCAGGCCTCCGTCGTTTCTCTGCGTATCGGTCAAAGGTGCCGGCGAGGAAAGAGAAAAATACGCCTACCGCCACGCTCGACCCTTCAATACAATTTCACGCTGGCTTTCCAGGCATCGCGTCTTTTTTTAAGAGATTTCACCAACAGCTTTCGAGCAAAGTTCAGTTCTACGCGTATCAGCCTTTAGCATGTTTCACGATTAGTTAAAATTAATAGGTGAATTATCACGAAATCGACTCTTGGAAGAAAACCTTGTGTAACTTAGACGAATATTCTTGCCAACCTTCTTGGACAGATTTTTGGAACAATTACGCCAAGTTGAAAAAAATGATCGATAGAATTATGAAGTACAGAGAACATAAACAATAGCGTTTGGAGTAATTTTAAATTGCGAGATCATGAAATTCAAGACATTAACGTAAAGTAGGATTATTTGACTCTCGTGATATTTGTCAAAAGTTATACAAGTAAAGAATAATCGCCTATAAATTTTTAATTAATAATATACCTTCTCGATTTCGACCTAAACATTCCATACATAACTTAAACGCACAACAGACAGATAATGATGCAGACAAAATACCTGAATTCAGATACCTTAAGTACATTAGCGCACAACCCCACGCTGCTCTATGTTCTCTTATCAGTACTCCTTCCACCATTTAACAACATCTACGCCCATATGCTCGATCACATCTAATCCTATTTGTACCATCGAATCACCATCATAAATTGAGATCGCAGCAGCGCCTTGTCAGCTGCAAATGCCCGCCGCTCGCAAATGGAGCGCGTCAGGTGGACAGTTTCATCTAAATGCGCGGTCCAAGGCTCGCGATATTGACCAGCGCGTTAACGAGGCCCAAAGCTGGCGCGGCTCCTACGCCCGCGCCTTCTCAACCTCGCATCCCCAAACTCGTCTGGTGCAGCGCATCGTCAATCCGGAGGGAGCGAGGGGATTTCGTCGTCTAGCAGGGGAGGAGCGGCCGCACCTGGCGGTTCATTAATAACTGCGCAAAGGGGAGGCGGGTTTTTTGGAAAAAGAAAGACCTCCTTGCGGTATGTGGGACGCAGCCTTGCCGCGAAATATTTGCGAGCGTTATTTTGCAACGAATCGTTGTTTCCCCATCGCGAGGCGGAGGATCGACCCCGTTTTGAAGCGAGACGCGACTCGAACGAGTAGGAGAGACTTTGAGGCGAGGCGGAAAGACGAGGCGATGAGGATTTTGATCGTCGAGACGCTCAGGGTGGCAGAAGAAGTGATTGTGATCGATCTAATGCGAGATCGAACGGACAAAGCGGTACGTTTTTGAAATATGAGCGCTGGTGAATTTTTGAGAATAATGGATAGTGATGGATATTCGTGGGTTAAGAGATACGATAGAGGGACGTTCAAAGAATGGTGCACGATGCATTTGCTGAGCATGCATGAATTATATTATATATTATTATATAGTTAATTATATTATATAGTATACTAAATATATGATTATTATATTATATTAAATTCCTGCGAATACTCCACACAAGAAATAAATACTCGCGTCTATCCCACGTCCCACGTATTTAACATAAAATCTCGAAATACACGAGAGGAAAGATTAACGTAAGACGAGTACTTGTCGGTATAAAAATCAGTATAAAAAACCAGGTGTTCCTTGTAGGTATCGAAATTTTGGACTTGAAAGGTGCAGAAGAGTTTCTTTTTCTTTTTCTAATTCATCTTCGACTTCGACTGTTAAAGTCATTTGGCCTAGGACCTACTGTTTAAGGTGGGTTCCGAACCACCAGAGCTGCAGTGCACATACCGCGTGGAAAAACCAGAGGCGATGGGCGCGATTCGAACGGAAGAGTTTTAAAAGCCACCGCCAGAAGGTGGTAGCCCGCGGTTTCCTATCCGGCGTCGGTAAGCGTGCAAAAATAGTGCTGGCGCCATCCGCGGAGCTCCGGGGAACCGTCTGACCAAGCACGGCCACGATCTACTGTCACGAGTGAACGCTACCTTTCGCCGCTTTCGCGATCAGACCTAACTTACCGTCCAGGAATATTCCTCCTCGAGCCAGACGAAAGTTTGCCAGCGACCTGCAATACCACGCGGGCCACTGATCGATGTTATTCGCCCAATAAACCTCTTGGCACCAGAAAAACCTTTCGAAGTCTCGCTATGATAAATGTTTTCGAACGAAGTCAAAGGAGATTCAAGGTGTAACGTGCGAGTCAAATTCATTTTCTCGATCGTTTTCCAGTGTTCAGCGTGCCTTCCTTTCCGCGCAGCCGGGGCTTCCAAGTGTGACAAGAATGCATCCGAAGGAAGGAAGGGAGACGCCGCTATGCGAGCCAACATCATTAGCGGAAAGCTGCGCGCGCTCTTCCTAGATCTACGCTTGGATTGGGAAAAAAGGGTCACGGAGTACATTCTCGTCCGAGTGATAAATCACCGCTTGAACGACGTGACCCTGCTCCGAAATCTGCTCGTACGGAATCACTGCTCGATATCGAGTTAAGCGAAAGCCCTGTTATTTTTAAGAAAGACGGCCTCGCTCCTCCAATTATTCAATCTCAGCCCCTCCCGTGTCCTCGATCGTCGCCGCGGATTACAAAGCATCGATATAGACAAACCAAAAATCACAACTTGCTCGTGATATATCGCTCAGAAATACACTCGTTCATCGTATTATTCTGAAGTACATTTATTAATCATTTCAGTCTCAAACAATATACAATATAAACAAATATTCATTCTAAACTATATCATTCCAAAATAATTGAACACTAGAACTACCAAGAACTTTGGGACACATTTAGAAGACCAGATACATCTTTAAAAGAGAAGAAAGAGCAAAAGGAAATTTTAATAGAACGATAAAACGTTCTAAATACTGCGTGAAAATCATCGAAAAATCTTGAAAAATGCATCGTCATAACGCGCTACGATTTTTTTTTGAAAAATGTTCAACCAGTCATATTATTTTGTTAAACTCGCACAGTACACCTTCTCAGGCTCTGACTTTCGCGTCTTATTTTCGGCGCGAAAAAGCCGTTCCTCGAGGCTCAGAAGGAAGAGCGAACAGGATGCAGGCGGTATCCGCGGGAAGTCGAGTCGACCTCCTTCAGACATCAAACTCTCATTAACGCTGGTAAGAAGCCGAAATGCTCGAGAGAGAGAGAGAGAGAGAGGGAACTGCAGGCGGGCGCTTCGCCCTCCTTGGGCGATGCAAAGGGATGGCGCCAAGGAGCGGGGCGAACCGCGCGCGCTTTAAGCACTTCGCAATTGCGCGCAAACATTAAAATGCAAATGAAGAGGAGCGAGGCTGTTTGCCAGCGAAGTGACTTCGGTTTACTCGACCATTTCGTTTCCACGAAAGGCCGGCCCGATGCTAATGCGCGGGACAAACAGAGGGGAGCGCGGAACGGGCATCCTCGCTCGTGGGCCCAACGTGCGCGAGAAATGATGTACGCGAGTATCGTAATTGAGCGACGAGCGCAAAAAGCCGAAACACAGGTAACGCGCAATTCTGCGAGGAAACCCAAGGGAAACGTGGGTTCGTCGACCCGCCTCTTTCTTTTCCCCGGAAAAATGTATCGATTGGGCGCCTAGGATGTCGAGCTCCGTGAAACCGAGGTGAATCTAAATCCCAGGGTTTTTTTTTTTTACGCGATGCTGGGATAGACAAGGCGATGTATCTGGTAAAAAATTCGACATTTTTAACACGATGAAAAAGTATGACGTTGTTTGGTCAATGACTTGATGTATATTAAATACGTTTGACAGATGTCGTACCAATCAAACGAAAAAAAAATCAAGGCTCGTTCGCGACAAAGGTTCCCTATCGACACATTTTTATCTTAACGCTCACTTCATACCGGTACACCTGATATAATACGTAGGTGTATTTCAGGTTGAAGGAGAGGAAATTAATAGGAAGACGGTTCTTCGGATACTTCATAGTGAGTTATAGTATCTAGTGGAGATTTATATTAGATTTTTTATATCCTTTTTTTAAGCATTTTTGAGAATAAGGCATTGAGAGCCTTGGTTAGATAATTTCCTAAGGCATATAGTGCTCTTTTGTTCATATGATACCTGTGTATGAGAGTGGAGCTTGAGAGGAACGAGATTCTCCAGGCGTACGTTTGCTTAGACAGTGAACCATAGTGAAGTGTCACATAACAGTGTAACGTATTGAAATACTTTCATGTAGATCATATCTATATCTATGTACCTGTATTTTAGGCAGTGTATTATGTATTATTATTTTTCCCACACATTGTCCCTTCATTCATCTTTCACTTCCCCTTCTATATGCTACAACATGCTTCGTGTGTTATAATTAAAATTCTGCTGCTTCATTCATCGAGCGCATGCAAAGAATGCGTGATCGATCGATGTAATTATAATCGGCGGAGCAAGAACGGAGATACGACTGAGGAGGAAAAAAAAGCCGCTTCTTTTTGCACAACCTGCTTTCTCCTACTCCGAACTTTTCCCAGCCTCACAGCGTCGAGTCGAAGGCAATATCTTCCTATTACTCATCGCACATCAGCTGCTCTCTCGATAACACCGAATACATCAACTACGTTCCTGGGATTATCAGGAGCTAAACCCAACTCCTCGATCAAAATATAAAACGCGAACTCTTAATTCCTAAATAATTAAGCTCTACCTTCCGGCAGGAAGGGCCTCGACCAAGGCGCATTATCCGATTACAGAATCGCATCGTCGTTGTCTCTCGAGGAAGAGCGAAAAGCGCGATGCATAATTACGCGATGTTTGCGCCGGACGAGAAAAGAAAAAGAAGTAATTGCTCCTTGAACTGCACACTTGGAGCAGCTATTAGAGGGAACTTTTAAGTGTACGAGGAGGTTAGCTGTATCATCGCGATAATGAGTCCGCTGTTAAGATATGCACAGCCCTCCGCACAAATTGACTTCGACGATAAACTATACTTAAAGCGCGTACCTCGATGAGGCTCGATATAGGTTTTAAGTTCGAGGGATGGAATCAAGTTCAGCGCGAACGAAGCTGGAGGGCAGAGCCGTTTTGCCTGGAGTTCGTTTAGCCGACTCTTCCTCTCTCGGCTAAGGCAATTCCCACCCAATTCCCATTCTCCCGCAATTGGCCCTGCTGATATCCATCGATCGTCGAAAACGCTCCGCGAAAAAGACGAGTGCATGTCAGTCCGTCTCCATAGTCTAAAGATCTCTCATTGAATCGTCCTTCAAACGTGAACTGGTGTATCAATTACTCAAGGCACGAATCGAAAAACGAGGCTGATACTCGAGAAAATTCTATCGATAAAACAATGTTATACAAAATACTTAGAGAAATGTCAGTTCTTCCAGAAGCTTATCGCCCAATCTCTTGATATCGTTAAGCGAAATTCAATCCCATCATCATTCCATCCTTCCAAATCGAATCTTTCATCCTTCCATCCAATCCTTGCATTTCACTTCAAATCCTAGTAGACAGAAACTCGATCGAGGATTCGCAAAAACGCTCTTTATCCGGACCAGTGATCGACGTTATTTTCCAGTCAATCTTCGCGTTGAATAACAAAAGGCGTTATATAAAATCGTTATATAAAACAGCATCGGTCCCAGTTCTGATGGATCACGTTTATTCCCAACGTGATGATCCTCGTCGATCGCCATCCAAACCAACCCTGCTCACGTTTCCCCTCAAATTTGTCTCTCAGACTCGCTAACGGCCAGCTTGTCCATTCGAATCCAAACTCCCCGTTCCGTGGGATCTCACCCAGGGAAGATCTCCATAGAGCTATACCGCGGATGGCCCTAGAAGTTACACGAAAAGCCACTCCGTGGCGCCGTCCATTATGCAAATTGTGCCTACGGGCGGCGAAACGTGAGCACCTCGCGAGAATTGGCCGCGAGATAATATTACCGCGGTGCAGAGCGCGGAGATGAGGCCGCCTTCCCTCGCGATCGGCCAAAGGCAAAGGCGCCCATTACCCTCGCTTTTTTCCACCTGCAGCCTGGCTCTGCTGCCTGGAAATCAGCAGTAGGCCCTAGGCCAGCGGTTCTCAACCCTCTTCTGCTACTCTGGTACTCTTTCAACGTCGTTTTTGATATCGTAAGAGGGAGGATTAGAAGCGCGGGGTGTAGGATGGGAATCATCCACGAGGAATGGAAAATCTTGGTGTGTGCAAAGCGCATAGGAATTTCGAGTGCCTTGAGCCCTTGAAAGTATGAAAGTGTGTTTCTGTGTGTGGGGAATTGGGTGGTTGGTGCACTGTCTAGGGCACTGCGAGGACAGTCGGGAGGAGAGTGGAGTTTGAGCTGCTGTGGAAGAAGAACGTTTATGTTACGGAAACTTTGGAGTCCTACGTTGTTCCTGTAGGCTACTATCTTATGTTATATTTCCTGCTGTTAGAATATCAAGTTTAAATCATTGCATGATACCAGATGTTTAGCGCTTTTCGTTTATAACCGTTGAATTCACTTTGCTATTCTTGAAACAGGGTGTTTTTTAATGTACTGCAACGAGGTCATCTTTAAACTAGAGTACGTGAAAAACAATTTTGTTGTAAAGTGTATAATCAATAGCAATTTCTTTGAAGATCAGATAAGACCTTATTTCTTCTTTAAAATACAATTGCGGTAGATTTTTGGTCGATCCATAATTTGGATATCAAACCTGTCAAAATAGTTTGAAAGTAGTTCGAAAAATTTTTCGAGAGAAGATAATCGAAATAGTTAGAAAAAATCGCTGCACTTCCTAAGAGATCGTTCTTCGAGATTTTCCATGATTCCACAGTGGAGTGTGAATACTTCTATCGATCCATTAACATCTCTTCCTAATACCCAGTTTCTTCAAGGATATACGCGGTATACGCGAATGTGTCCAGAAAGTGGCTGCTGGGTTTACTGTTAAGGATACGCGATAAGAAGGACTTTGGAGAACAACAGTGTTGGACACAGACCAGAGGATATCCTAGTGCCTGTTTGTTGCACGACTAGGATAACCTAGGCTACCATCCTCTCCTTCCCCCTTGGGGCAGCTTTTGCTTCGATGCACCGAATGCCGCCTTCCTCTCCGGGAAAATTACCCCAACCCTGTAGTTTCCCTGGCGCTTAACAAAGCGCGCTGGAAACGTCTTGGCCGGAGACACCTCTCGCGCCTTGCTTTGAATATTACCGCGCGTGTACCTTGGATATCAGCCATCCTACCGGGCTCGCGATGTTCTTCCCTCGTATCCTCGCGATCCTTTAGAAACCGTGCGCCACTACCGTGGCTTCTCGCCCAGCTCCTCTTTTAGGACTACAGTGGCTTTCCTCTGAGGACGGTTTGGAACTGAAAGCTGCTACGCCCGCTGACTTTGTTTATCTAGCTTTGAAAGCGCTTTGCATTAATAGTGCCACGTGTGATTCGTGTATCTTTATGGAGAAATGGTGGCCCAGAATTCACGCAAATATGAAAATTGCGAGAAAAGAGGGCCTCGATGCCGGTAAAGCTGTGGAGATTGTTTATCCAATGTGTTGTTCCATACGTGACCCTGTACTGTTTATTTTATGAATCAAGAAGAAATGTAGAAGTTTTTTATTATAAACCTGTGTTTTCTAGCAGAATTACTTCTTGGGCGAATTTTGAGACACTCTATATATATAATGATGTAATTGAGATAAACGTACTCCGTGGCTAAAGGACTGATTTCTGATCAATTTGATTGAGATCAAAGATCCTTAGTTGAGGATCTGATTGCAGGTTATTTTGACTGAATCGTTGATAAATCGTGTACACACACGTCGCGTGGAAAAATACAAATACAACAGCGAGTTGTTATTTATTACAACGTGGCAAACGAGATTGCAATTACAGGTGTCCGTTAATCGTTTGTAAAAGCAAATGGAGCAGGTTTTTGAAGTGTTCCGCGGGTACACTAAGCGCGGATAATTGAGTAAATAATCACTTGCACACTATGCCAGGCACGTAATTATAGCGGATTTTATTACAATCACGCACAATGCTTAGGATTCACATCCAAACGTTTCCTCGTTAAATCACCAGAGAACAGCCAGAGAAGCATGAAACATAAAAAAAAAAACACGCGTAGATAACTTGGCGACTATAATAGCGGAAAACTTCTGAGCGCTCTTCCTCGTAAATCTCATAAAAATGAAAAATGAACGTGCTTCCAAAGTACGTCGAAACATTTAAACGATGCGTTGAAAACCTCTATGTTAATGCAATCTACGGATCCATGTTAGGAATAAATAGCTTGATTAATCCTCCGTTAACGACCACGAAGTCCAAACTTTGAGCCGAGAGCCGAAAGTACATTGCGTCCGGGAAGTTTGGCGAATTATCGCCAAAATGCAATTAAGACGCTCGTCCGCGAACTTTCGAAGAATAACATTCGCTTTATAATCAAATTCCGCAAGGAGCAATGAGAGAATACTGGCCGCTCGCGCATTAACGAATACTCTTCCTTATTTTTCCCGAATGAACTTTCCTGCTTTCAAAGTGGATGCGACTTATTGTGATCCAGACTTAACGCGACAATATCATTGCATCTACGCCACTATCTTTGTAACTTAATGTCGGCCTGTTTACTGCCTTGCGTGAAATTGATGTCCATGGAGAAACGTCCGGAACGGAACAGCTACCGAACGTTACATAAAGTCCGCGGATAATGAATCTTGCAGCAGACGACGGGAACAATAAAGACGAGCTTCCCTCGCTTTTTATGTTCACGCACGTGCGTGTTCCTCGTAACGTCCTCCTCCCCGGTACAACGTTCTTCGCATTGCGGATAAGTTGATCAGTAAATTCTTTGCTAACACGGATCACACGAGCGCAGTGAGAATTTACGATACGAGGATTTTCGATGAAAATATCCCGCATGTGTATATATGCTTCACTTTTAATGATAATAAATGAAAAAAATGTCCATGTTTTCTTTTAAGGGTTTTTTTTTTTAATGTTGATATAATTTTAGGTCAGATACGTAAATTGAGTAATATTATTGCTGTTGACGAAGATCGTTATTTAAAATATCCCGAGTCCCCCCGGCGTTTATTGATATTTTACGATCGCTCCCGAAATGACATAGAAAATTACCGCGCATTAATTCGCTCCCCCAATTCGCATATATATTTTAATTTAGCAAGTACTCCTACATGTTTCATTACGCGCCGCAATAAAACGGCCCGTACACGCGGGGTTATTATTTCAGATTAAATTCGCTAATACGCGTCCCATCAATTATGAAGATTTCCCCGTGAATTCGTACAATTGAATTATTTCGGATTATTTCCAATGGCCGGGGATATTTTTTAAATGTAAAAGCCTACTCATAAATATTTGCATCGATTAATACGGAACACGGCGCATTTATTTTCGACGAGAGAGACATCGTTCACGAGAACTCTCGAAACCCGATTTCCATTGCTTTTTCACATCCTACCGAAAACATTGAATTTTACGCCAAAACGATTGATCGCGATTTAAAAGCGCTCTTAAATATTACCAGGGATAAAAGCGAGGAACAACGAAGCGTTCAACGAAATGTGGAACGACGAAGTGTAGGATAAAATAGTTTATTCTAAGAACAATACACTGACAATAACACAGACTTTAAGTGTCCTAGCTCCTCCAACGTATAATGTGCGTCTGCATAAATCAGAAAATGTGGACGGTCTAGTTCGAAATGTCCAAAAGTAGAGTCAACTTTAAGACGCAGTGGAATAAATACATTCATATTACAAAAATTCCACTCCACTTCCCTCGTTGCTCCTCCAGTCACTATCTTACCTCAAGTTATTATTTTATTTCCACATCTCCCATCCTCTGACAAATCTCTCTTTCCAGTTCCTTCCAGCTGCCTGTTTGTACGGAGCTCCAAAATTGTTTTGCGCAAATACCGCGAGGTATCGTTAAACCGTCAACCTTACACTTCGCCACGGCACCTTCCGCCACGTTGGGGCCCTATTTGCATATTCACGTCGGCCGCGTTCCGCCACGGAGACGCGTGGCGTTCCACCGTGCTCACTCACCTTGAAGATTCTGCGACTACGCTCACGGCGCAATTTCGTAATCGTTTCCGCGCAACAATGTCGCACCACGCGTTTCCATCTCGTTTCCCCGAAAGAAATCGTTGGACCGCGCGCCTGGGACAGGATTCGATCTCTACGTAACTAAATCTTTCGAAGCAGGACTATTTCCTGGTCTTAGATATGCAAATGATGCAGATCGAAATCTAGAAGTAAGAACACTGCAATTCGTTTTACACCACGATCGAATTATAAGACAGACAAAATGTGATCGATTAGTTACATTAATCAGCGATTGGTTGGAAAGACGGTTAAATCGTTGCCTTTAGAGTTTAAACCCCGTGAATCCTTTCCAGCCAAATTATGTCGTTGGAATTATCCGTATAATCTGCTTCTACTAATCGAGCACCTCTAAATAGTTTTTCTTAGAAATCAAGTTTTCTTAGCAGAAAATAATAGTTTTAGTTGGACAAGGTGAAGCTAAACCTAGAAGTAACGCGAATCAGGAAAATATTCAGTTTTAAAGGAGTTAATTATATTCGGTTATATAAAGAAGCAAAAATGTGCGTAACTCACTTATACTCCTTCTTCGTCGCGCAACTGATTAATTAAGCTGTTTGCAGGGGAAAAAACCAAGTCGATTTAGCGCACTAATCCGAGAGTAAGTGTCACGAGGAACGATGGTTCTGAATTTCGGCCGATGAGACTTTGAGTGCCTCTCAGATGGCAATTTTCGAGCCGAGGACGCTGCCCTTCCACAATCGATTCCGAGGATTTGACGAGCGGGAAAAATAAGAGCGGCTCCGCGGAGCCTCGTTTCCTCATTTTCCAACAGGAAGTTTGCCGATCGAGCCCCGGGTAATTGGCAAATATCCGGAGAGCTTCGAACGCAGCGACAGGCCGGTAGTTACCAGCGGGACAATCCTCGGAAGGACGAGACCTATTTGTTTGTCTCGTTGTTTAATTTCCCACCGTGAATCACAACTGGATCCGCCCTCGGCATTCCCCTTAAGCCCCAAAAGCGACGAGACACTCGATGGATCCTTATTTATGATACATCGCGGCCCATCCAGGTTAATTACAAGGGACGCCAACACCTTTATCCCCTCAATATAGGAATATCGACTCGGTATCTTAGATAATAAAACCGTGTCCCCGTCGCCTTTATAGCCCCTCGTTTATCCGCTCGAACCGCACCATCGATCCTCGCGAGAGAAGCATACAGAGGAGCGGGGATCCTAAAATGGTCTTGCGCGAAATCCGCTGTATTATCGTATCTGTCCGCCACTGAATTCCATTAGCCACGTCGCAATCAGGGCTGCGCATTAAAATGATTACCATACCGCCGGCGAAATGTCGGCACTTGAATTTTATTGGGCCCGTAATAGTTATAAAATCGTCGCTTCGTATCGTTAAACTCGCACGATCGGCCGGCACGCCCTACGCTTATCTCCATCACTTCGTGATTGTGCGGATCGTAAATAAGCATTGCAGGAACGTAAACCGCACGAATTCCTCATAACAGCGGCATAAATAATATTAAATTCCCGGCTGCCCTCCCGGGATGCCCGCGGGATTGTTGGGCGAAAAGAAAAAAGGAGGGAGAAGAAGATGGAGAAAGGAGGAGGAGAGGATGGTATGATAAATCTACCGGGTGTAACCGGCGAATTTACGTAGGCGCGTTGGCCAAGCGATGAACCGAGGAGGACGGTGTCGGGACAGCATCGAGAGACCTGGCCAAATATTTAATCGCCAATCCCCCGGCCCTGGGGGATATTAGTCCATCGTATCTCGATGAACAGGTCCGCTCACTTCCTCCTGACGTCGCTTTCTTAGCGCGTTACACCGTGAAATCGCGATATTCGAGGCCAAGGAAGAATTAATAACTCACGTTCCCCCTGGCTTACATTTACTCGTGCATTATAAATAGACGATGAAATTGGGCTTGGAGAGTACTGTGTTTATTTTATTCCTATACTGATTGTATTATTAATTATATTATATCGATAGAAATTCTTGATGGTAGAGTCTTTGATACGTTTACAATGTGCAGGCAATTGGGTAAGTTGTAGTAATCGTTGGACTTTTACTTGTGTCGTCGTTTTTAACCCGATTTAATATTATCAACTTAACACTACTAAGATACTCTTTTAGCTCCTGATTTTTTTATTTATACACTTCGTTATACTTATTTTTATACTCAGATTTTTAGATTAAATATTTTTCCTTGATTTATTGATTTATATTATTGGTTTACAGCACAGCCGAAACGTTGGGACGATTATACTTCCGCGTCTTTCTTCTTTTATTGAGACATCCATTAGGATACGCGCGCAGTGCTTTCCAGGCTAATTTCTTGGTGTAAGGAAAGATTAAAGTAAAACAACGATACTCCTCCTTACTAAGGCCAAAACAGAGTTGCGAGAAGGAGAGGAGGGCGTAAGTGAGAAACGAAAGAATAATCGGGAATCGATGGTCCGCCAGAATGCAGTTTGTTCATCCATCATTCCGCGTGTAATACTTATTCATGAGTAAGCGCGCCAGAGACGTTTTGACTCTTGCCCTCGCGCCTCGAAATCCCCCAAACGCGGATCCTTTGTTTCCTAAAAATACCCTCGGGTAATTTTGCATTTGTATACCGCCTTGAGGTCGGAAATGGAGGTGTCAATATCGGAAACGTTCCAAAGATAAATGTGGCCGCTGCTCGGGGCGCAAAGGACAACAGAAACGGCCGCGCTCGCCCATCAGCAGTGCATGCATCAGGAACGCAACATTAAACCCGCGTTTACACGAGTCCCGATAATGCGATGGCTCGTGAAATGAAAATCCCCTTTTTTGAAAAAACCTTTCGAGCGTGAACCGATCGTGAAATACCGCGCCATACGTAACCACGCTTGGAAGACGCGCGATATGACCGTCGATGTAACCTTCGCGAGGTAAAGGAAGTACCTGAAAGGTCGATACCAGTTGTAACTCTTTCGTTTAGTACATTTTTGCATATGTAGGAGGAGAAGAGCAAAATGAAGGGAAAGCGAGAGAGAGAGAGAGAGAGAGAAAGAGAGAGAGAGAGACTGCTCCTGACTATTTTCTTGCTCGTTGTTGTATAAGTATCTAAATTAAATGGACCAATATATAATAATAAAATAATAACGTATAATACACTCACTAAAATATATACCACTACTTTATTTCAATATATTAGACACGATTAAGCAGACATATACAGATATACACGTCTCTATAAAAATGTTTTAATCCGTCACACTTTGATGGACCAATTCACTAAGACAATTGGCTTCTCACTGTCCAATCAAACGTAAGCCTGAAGGATTTCGTTTCTCACGTGCTGTTTGCACGCACAGATATGAACAAAAGATATCCTCCATAATATAAATAGGCATTCACGGGATGTTTCGACCAAAGGGCCTGAATAGCCAAGCGGTCAGAGCGCTTGCCTCGAAAGCGAGAGGTCCCGGGTTCGAATCCCCCGATTCTCGACGGGCCCAAATTTTTTCTGCAGTATCTACAGTTTGATACAAATTTCTCAGGCTACACCTTCCATTTCCCGCATCGCTCGTTAGGGCCATTTGCCATGCGAGTTTATTATTCCACATACACTCCGCGCACCGCTTGTATGGACAATCTCAGGAGGTAATGGACGGTGTATAATTTGTACCGGAGTTCTGAGGGAGATTTAAGAGAGCAATCGTCGAGAGTGGCCGCTTACGAGGGAGGGGAATTTCGAGGGGTGGCTCTCTAAGGACGACACGGTGTAGATTCGAGCAAAAGGGTAGGCCGGATGCGACAGGGGTGCCAATGTCGGAGATGGTCGTGGGTGGTGGTGGTGGGTGCAGTTATTCGGCAGGGTTCTCTGAGCCGGGAGGGGGGGGTGGTGGTGGGTCGCAGCTTTTCGGGGCCGGTCGATACCACCACCACCGACCGTCGTAGCGCCATCGCCACGTGCTTTGCATCGGCCAAATTTCCCTGGGCGATCGTGCAAGAACCCAGAGGGCCTCGAATTCAAAACTTTGGACAGCGCGGAATTACGAAGAAAGCTCCGCCGTGACCGGGGTTTAAGCGCTTCTTCTTTGTTACGTACGAGCTCTACCAAGCGTATAGAAATAATCTGTCGTGAGAATTGCGTTGCGAGGAATGCAATTTTGGAGGTGGACAGCCGCGCTTTGTCCTGGATAAGAAAATATATACAGAGCGCAAAGGAATTTCGAGTGTCCTGGCCCCCTCGAGTGTATGAAAGTGTGCATCTGTTTGTGTGTGTGGTGTGTGTGTGTGTAGAAAAATGCGTGGTTAAGGTTAATTAATATCAATTGTTTTTTTTCAGAATTGTAAGGAATTAATATATGCCTAACATTTCTTGTTTTATATCAACACTGGAGAGTACTCGCGTTTTTTTTTTCTAACCACACGATGTGTCCTACTACATGCATACCTACACATTTAAATACAGGGCCTTTGCATCTCGTAATATGTAGTATAGATTTAACATGGTTTAACAGTCCCAAGGAACTCGCAAATTTGTCATACAACCCAAATATAGGGCCCGATTATACGCTGTACGCACATTTCGATATCGTGCATTTGGTGGATCGAGATACAGCTCTAAATAACGAGTGAGCGATCGTAGGCCGTGAAGGCTTGGCAAACAATACAAAAATCAAACCAAAAATCTCCATGACGAAAACCAAGGAGAGTGAATTTGTACCTTCGTCGGGTGCCAAGATTATTATTAAATCCACGATGTCGGAAAGTCGCACTTTTGGAAACGAGGATACGGGGCGTATCGAAAGACGTAGATCGTCTAAATATAAAGTCCGCGATTTCTGCCTCGCGATGATCGAACGAGCGTCTCGTTGGATAAACCGCGGTTTGTTCCAAGTTCGCGATTTAAGTCTCGCGGATCAACGATTTGGATTGAGTCTAAGGTGCCTCGCAGCTTTACTTCGATATTTATCCTCTTTCGATCTTCAAACTCCGTTTCATCAATATTCACGATACATACAAAGACTACCGCTTTAATTCATTTGTTCTACAAGTCTACTGTCATTACATTCCAGTTGTATCCTCAAATATTGATATAAATCTCGTATAGGTTGATTCTTGCAACGAAAAAAAAATAAAATAAAGTAAAGCAAAAACTTTTTGCGGAATGTGACCATCAACCTATTACAGATCCACTGCAATTATTGTCGATAATAAGTTCTAGTGTTTTTTTCAAGCACGAATTTTGCGCGCGAAATATAATATTTTCACAACTGCGTTTTACTTTATTCAATACAAAAACAAAAAACAAACGGCAGAGCTTATGGATCAACCCATCATAAAATCCTACAACAGGACTACATTTACAACATGAAAGCAGGATAATTACATCTATTCGATACGCCCCTACCAAGTTATCGCCCTAAAGCAAGCGAGTCCTGCTCGAGATCTAATTCGGGAGATAGAGGCGCGTATTTAAAAAATCCAAGCGTGATACGTTTAGCCGGAGCGTTTAAAATTCCAAAGCCAGCCCCAAGTTCCGAAGCTCGTTTGGCTTATCTCCCCCGATCCTCCGCCTCTCCTCTCTGCCTCCAGAGAGAATTTCTGGGGGTCGAAAAGTGTCTCGTACGCCGCTATCTTAGAGCTTATCTCGAATCGCGGCATCGCGTGCGCCGGGTGCATTACTATCGTGGAAGCTCGCGGCTGAGCTTTTATAGGTCAAGTTCTCGTTTGGTCTCGTCAGGAAAGCTCGAGGAAGGGAGAACGCGCGCGCGCCTCCTGTACGTGGCAGAACGTCTGTCCACGTGTCCGTGAGTTGGCCTAGGCCTAGACCCAGCAAGGCGATAGCGTGCTCGCTTCGGGTCTATACATTTCAAGAAAGAGCCCTGCTCGAGCCTTAAACGCACTTCGGGGATGGACCAAGGGGAATAAAATTAGCAGGCTCGTTTACAACTGGAAAACTGGCGATTCAAGGATTTTATGAAAAGAAGCTTTGATCTTTGCTCGTTTGTTGGTCCGTTGAGCATTTTTTTTTTCCACTTTGTTAAATACCAGACTCCACTAATTGAGTTAAGGCGAGTTTTATAATCTTGAAGCTTCATGGTTTCGAGGTGGGCGACTTGCATAATTTCTGAAAGGAAGCTTTAATCTTTGCTTGTTTCTTGGGTCGTTGGGATTTTTCGTTTTTTATTAAATGTCAGAATACGAAGACTGAGACGAATGAAGTTTCAGGATGTTGGTTCTGCAGGGTGTGTATATTAAGTAAAAACATGCTCGCGGATAATAATTAAACAACTTCCTTGCATTCTCATTTTGAGCAAAAGAGAGAGAATCTTTCCGGCTATGTATCATACATTTGCAAACGAAACATTATCCACGTCCGGAATGCATCTTACGGATGCAACGACGAAATAAAAGCTGTTTCCTCGAAGAATAAAAATACACTGCTTGTAAAATTTCCCCACGGAAGTTTCTTTGCCTCCCAATTCAATATCTGTATAAAAGAAAATCTCAAAATATCTGCAAACAGGTTGATAATCTCCTCGAGCAAAGAGTATCTCCATGTAAATACGAGACCATCGACTTTTTAAGATCCATTATTTAAAGCTTTACATAATGATTTCGTAGAACTACACACAATCAAAATATCCAATCGACGCTCCATAAGTAGAAACTTCAAGGATCCATATTTTTCTAATTCTTCCCCTCGCCCTGCGCTTCGTTTTCAATTTCCTTTTAAGGTCGCCGCACTCTATCCTCCAGAATACAATATCCCAATATTACGATCGATCGATACTTGTATTTCCGTGAAGAACACCTCGCTAATCGACGGACGCTCTAAGTGGCGAACTGTAGCGAGATTGGCTTTTAGCCTATCACCGTTGTAATAACCCTCGTAAATTCAACAGCACACAGTGGCCCGGCTATGCTAAGCCAGGCTTCGTTACGGATATTGAAGCTCCAGCATCCCCGGAATGTCTGTCGAAGCGGATCATTAAAGGACGCACGGGAGGATTATTATTCAATTGTAGAAATTGCGTAATCGCCAAGAAGGGAATACAGGGGATACTTAATTACTCTTAGATTAGAGGCCGTGCGCGAGTGCCACTCTCGCGATTACCCTCGCTTAATTAAACGATCCTCCTGCCTTATAGCGATCGTCTGCCAGCCGCGACTACAGGTCTTTCACATTAATTTCTCGCCTTTGTCAATGGAATTCATTCTTTTGCAAATGGAGTTTATTTTTTCGCAAAAGGAAATCACCCTTTTGCGAGTGGAATTCAGCTTTTTGCAAAGCAAATTCGCGGGTTTGCAAGTGGATTTCGATCTTTCGCAAGACAAATTGTCCCGATTGCAAATAGAATTCCATTGGCAAAAAGGTGAATTTCATTTGCACGCAAGCGAATTTGTTTTGCTACGGGGCAAATTCTATTTGTAAAAGGACGAATCTAATGTGAAAAACCTATATATCCACAGCGCGTATAACGCCTTTAATAACGCGATCCTCGCACGAGTCGTCGATAAGATAAACTATTGTACCGCGGTATAATTAAATGTCGCGCTTGCTGATCATTGGAGATAATCCCATTGGAATCAATATTATTACGGAGTAAACCATTTCACGATCGCTCTAAGCATTACGCCATGGGCGTCTTTTAATGCAGTGCACAATGCTGAAATTGCATAATTGCTCGTTACCGCAGAGTAGAGCATTACCGCCGCCATCCTCGTGAAATAATATACTTCATAACCGTTATAATATTGGCAGCTACTGTATCCTCTCCGTCGTCCTTTTTTCTACATTTTACACCAGTACCACTAAATAATGATATATCGAGAAATATATTCGAAATATATTAGACGATCAAATTAGACGCGTTGTTCAACCCTCTCCACGCTTCGAACAACTGTTAAAACTTCGCAACCAGTTTATAGTTATTATTCAAGGATGATAGGATAAAAAACGGGAAAAAAGAGATGGAATATAATTCGTCAGAAAAAGTGCTTAATTCCAAGTGTGTTTTATCGAGAACAATTAAGCGCGGCCCTTCGTGGAATGGGAAAAAGTCGGCTCGAAATAATGATTTTCGCGGCTCGGGGTGAAATTGCGTTAATCCGAGGAAACGTTTATGGAATTCGCTTAGCCGCCGGGAAGACTGGAATGCAAGGGAGGAAGACGGAGTGCCGTTAATTTATTTCGACCAAAAACGATTCTGTCCGTCGCACCGCGATGATTTTAAATTGCGCGCCCGCCCCGCCTGGCCAAATTAAAACCCCGAGTGTACGTCCCTCGCGAGCAGTGCAGGGCCGCGAGTACATTCTAATGAGTCAAGTTAAGCAGTTACCTAATTGCGCGGCCGGCATTTCTAAATCCCATGGGCTATTACCGCGGCCACGTTCAAAGACCCCGGCCACTGGCTGTGTGCTTAAAAGAACGCGAGGCTCAAGGCTCCCTTAAGGAGAAACTGGCAAGACATTCGCATTGCACTTTGCGCGCTGTCTTTATTTTACAAGATCTTCGTACGTGAATTATTCGCGTGGTGCGTTTCGTGTGTGTTTATTTGAGATAGGAATAATCCATCCGCTGTGAAGAATGGAAGGCATAGGCTCTAAACGCGACTATGGGATAGAGCAGCGATTGGAGTATATAAGACAGAGTACGTAGACATCAGTGTACTTTTTGGTAGAGTTTTGGAGAAGTCTTTAAAAGGAAAGTATTAAACTTCGATAGAGAATTTGGTGGAGAGCTAAGATTAATGTTTAATACCAAACCTCGGCACTCATTCATTACCAATAGTCTGAATAATTCTCTGTATATATCTCAATATTTTTAATAAACCACAGTTTTACCAACACCATTTTACTATATTTCTAAATATGCCACAAAATGGAAATTTTGTATGCCAATTATTTTGTAAAATCGAATTACCAAATCGTCGAACTTTTGTAGCAAATGAACGTAGCTACTCGAAAGAAAATAAAAGCTAAATATGCGAGCTACAATCTCGTAGATAAAATACGTCGTATCTCTGAGGTATCGGAAAATAGCTGATGCTACTGAATGCTTAAAAAATGACGCGATACCGGACTGGCGAAGGAGCGAAGAACGGTACAAAGGTTATTGCGAGGAATTACGTGGGTCTTAGGGAGCTGAGAAATGCGGTGAACAAAGCGAGACAAGACAGAGGACGCGGCGGCTATATCGCCTCAGCACAGTTTGTGCATAGAACAATAATCA
Organism: Ampulex compressa; assembly: GCA_038496175.1. NCBI lineage: Eukaryota > Metazoa > Arthropoda > Insecta > Hymenoptera > Ampulicidae > Ampulex > Ampulex compressa. The sequence goes on along the minus strand of JBCFXI010000078.1, from coordinate 306,519 downwards.
TCTGGACAATGAGGTCGGCGAACAAACGAACGTTCGCAACCTGCTCGACTAAACTCAAAAGGGAATAATTAAGAAACTCGGGGAATAGAGCGGAGGCTTGGAATTTTGTGGAAAATGGACAGAAATTCGAAAGGAGGAAAATTACTTCCGACGGCGTAATAAGCCAAGAAGACGGAAACGAGGCTCGCATCAAAAAGCACTCGACGAAATCGGTTCGAGGGTAATAAATGCAGCGATTAAACGAACTTTCGCTTGCCTCCTAAGTTTCCCTTGTCCAGAGTAAATCGACGAGTGGCGACAATAAACATTGGCTGCGACCGTTTCAGCATCGCTTTAACATCGAACCTGGATGCAAGCAGCGTATCCGCGAATAGATCTCAGAGTCAGCAAAGAGCACTTAACCGAATCTTCCCGGAAGCAATTCAAAAAGTGGATCATAAATACGCACCAGTGAATAACGGCAACCAGAAAATTCTGGGAATTTTCTCCCAGAAATACATTCCTGGAGAGCCGAACTATCGATGGAGGAATCATCTAGGAAATAATTCCTTTCGAAAAGTCAAGATTTGAGGCTCGATGTTCTATACTCTGGGAGAAACGAAACACGATGGTGATATATGAAAACTTATTCCTCATTCGCCTTTGTCCTGGGGCTATGCACTAAACTCTTGGTAATTTTATATATCCTCGAGAAGCAAGCGCGTTACGAAGCAACCGCAGTTCAAATTACCGGCGTCGGATAACAAAGCCAATCGCAACAAATGGGGTCTGCGCAAAGTCCTCGCGCCTCCTCCTCGAAGGTTTAATTCTCAGGGTTTGCATCCCGAGGTACAATGGCAAAGGGATCATTATTTTTCGAGCGAAAGGAAAAAGCCGTTTCCGCTCCAAAGCAGATGTACTTAATTCAGCTCAGCAAATTGCACCGTTTTTTTATTTTTTTTAATTTTTTTGGGAGATAGGGGATTATCGACGTAACGACGAAGGACAGTGATATCGAACAATCCTGAACCTCAATAAATTTAAAAAATAATATATGTACTGTACGATATCACGATAATGTTCGCCATAGTTGTGAAGAATAGCCAAACTGCTATGCAAAAAAACATCTCATTACTCCGAATAACTCTCTTATCACTCTGAAAGATATGAAAACTCTGGAACAGTCTAATTGGATTTTTCAATCTACCGAGGAGATGCGGGGAGAAAATGTAACGGTCTCATCTGAGAAAATTCCCAAAAAAATCCAGCAAACTTCCCGGTCTCTTAACGCACGAATCAGTGAATCCACCAGGCAGGACAAAACTCAGATAGCGGAGTAATAATTCCGTGATGTCCCAAAGGGACCTTTTCGTGCTAAACAAACCCCCTGCGCATAACACTTTGCCCACTATTGGCGTCTAAAAGCGCTTATAAACTTGCACTCCCGACACTGTAGGCGCCTAAAGTAGCTGAAGAATATCGCTCTTATACTACTGATAAGCGTCCATAAGCGCTTAACCCAATTCCATCCAGCGACACCAGATGTATCGGGAAAACAGCTCAATATCCATATTAAATCGCCAGTACCTACACCAACGATTAAATGCACGATACAAAGAGGCGAATAGTATTATTTTGATATACCGAAATTCCGTGTTTCGATCATTGCAATATACCTTCTGAGCGATGCACGCACAACGAAAAGTGGCCTGGTAAAGCTAAGTGCATCCCCCCTCCCCCGCAGATTCTGCAGTATAAATATACCAGCGCGAATGTACGCGTACGTGCATGAACGATGAACTGGAACGAGCCTGGCATCGGATATCCGCGATACCGAGAATTGAATTTCGTTGATGTAACGCGCAGCTGTCGGGCTCGCGCCTCCGGAAGGAGCCCCTTTTATCTTAATTTTTATCAGCCCCGCTGGGACTCCTCGAGCGGGAATCCGGTGATTTGAATTTCAGCCGAATGGAAGGCAAGATTCGATTTAGCGGCGGTCCGTGGAAATGATGGACGCGCGAGTTTCGTTGGACCTGCATATATACAAGGTGTGCTCTGAAAGTAAAGGGAACCTCGTCATTTCGCGGATCGTATGGGCCTGATTCGTACGATTTTTGCGTCGTTGTGTTGGTAAACAGGGTTGTAAAGTAACTGTATATTGTTGAGTATGTGGAATGTTTAGTCTGTTTTTGGCTGTCGAAATGGTTCCATGTATTTTGGTAGCATCGACGATCGTTTGTTTCGTTGAAGAATGGATGCGAAAATTGGCATTGCATTTTGCCGTGAGAATGGAATAAAGCGCAGCAATGTTTTGGAAATGCTACATATTGCTTTTTGGTGATTCTGTTATGTGCGAAACGAGGATTTACGAGCGGTATATGCGTTTCCAAGAAGGCCGTGAAGGCGTTGAGGATGACGAGCGGCCTTGCATCGACGACCAATGAAAACGTGAAGAAAACGAAATAAATCAAAGCTATTCCAAAAAATTAAAATCCTCGTTATTTCTTTAACTCACCTCCTATACGTCGTTTTTGAATCATTGATATTGTAATATTACAAACTTCTGATCGTTTAGAATCTACAATGTTCGAAGGAGTATGCGCGTGTACTGCATTTGAATGTCCGTGTTGGATGAAAACCGACACGCAGCATACGAGAAAGTTAAATGGATGTAAGAGAAGAAGGCTCTACAAGGAAGCCAGTAAAATTAAAGTCGAGCGAGGAAAAGAATGCGGAGAAACCGAGCAGTCTTCGTAATCCAGTTAGAGATATTCTATTTCAGATTACAGGAAACTCGACCAGAGTCAGACCGGAGAACAGCGAGTTGTGAATATTCAAATATTGGTCGACCATTAAATATCATGTATAATATATCCATCGAACAAACTAAAGTTGTTCAAATACATTAGAAGAGCGACTAATGATTAAAGATGAAATATGATTAACAGCAGCGTGGAAATTTAAACGCGACGCGTAAGGAATATCCATCTTCAAATACAAATCATTTACCACTATTAACAGTAGATTCTTTTATTTTTTTCGCATCGATCAAACTATCGACTCATCCTTGGGCTTATTTCTTACGTTAAAGGTTTGACCATCGAAATCACGATGGGTCTAATATTGAAACATCAGGGAGCGGTGACTATGCATCGAGCCAGAGATGCGTGAGTAGCGATTCGAGCAAATATACGGTTGGCCATAATTGCTCAAACAGGAGTTTACTCGATCCAGAAGCAAGTCGTGGCTGGAACGCGCCTGTGTGGGTGCGTGTACGCACCCATGGCGGCATTAATGCAGCTCCATCAATGCATCGGGATGTAATCATCATTGTGCACGTGCACGATGTAACCGTTAAGCTATTAGCACGCTTGCATTATTCCCAGCTGCTAAATTATCGCCATTAAAACGAGCCGCGACAAGAACATCGAGAAAACCGACCCTGGCTGGAATAAATTTGAAACGTTACAAAATCGCGCGATACCATCGAATTGACCTCTCAATCTTGACTTAAGGACACGTTTGCGAGAAGATGAAATATTCCTGGATCGACTTGAAATTTACTCGAAGAAACGATCTCCACGTAATCCCGTATAATCAAACGGTCGAGTTGCAATCATACCCGCAGGGCCCTTCTCTCTCAAGGGCTGCTCTAGCTGCGCCATTAAATATTTAACAGGAAACTTCAAAGGACCCATTATTGCATTATACCCCGAGCGTCCTTTATAAAATCATATTAATACTACTACCGTAAAATTACCTGTCCGCAAACCTTGTATGCACTCATTGGCATAAAGCGATGCCGTGCAGCAAAATATCAACTGCACCGTGTTCAAATACTCGAACCATCGTATACCCCCTTTTCCACCATTTTCATTAATTACTTCCACCAAAGTCTCGATTTAAAATTATTAACGCCCCACTCGTCATCATGTCTACTATACGTACTTATATGAGTTATGACAAAATTCATACAAGTCCCAAAATTCACGAAAAAGTAATTTCGATGGAAAACACGGGTTTGTAATGAAAAACTGTAAATAAATAAGGTAAATATAAAATATAAATAAAATGAATAAAAAATGAATAAAACTGTATGCAATCGTATATCGGATAAATCGCCTCTATAGTTTTACTGACACACGCACTCTTTTTCCAAGACTTTCAAGATTCTTCCCTGAATTCTGAATCTATAAAAACTATAAATGAATCAAGACCACAATCCTCTCATCCCACTACTTTCAATATTTACCCTCAACCTTTCAATTCTCAAAGTAATCACAACGCGAGTTACACCTCTCCTCACACATCCCGCAATATACACACGCGCGCGCGTAGGATCGATAATTGAATCGAGATCGGCGATTAATCGAGGCCGTGATCCGCGCAAGGCTCAGAATTCTCAACTTTACGGCCACTAATTGCCGGATAGGGGCTCGATAAGGTTCCTGGGGGATTTTTGCGAGCTGCAGGACGCCGTGACGGGTTATGCAAGCGGCGAATGCCGATGCGGCTGCACCGATGCAAGGTGCCGCAATCACCGTTAGCGAGGCGCTGGTTACGTTAGCAGGCGCCAAGATATCGGCCGGCGCGTGTTGCCGGCAGCGGAATTATGGCAATTAAGAGATCAGCCTCGCCGTGTGTGGCTCGCGAAATTACACGTTGCGCGGGGCAGCGTTTACTGTGCGCGCCGCGCCTCGCATTCGGATTACACGCTCATCTTTCCGCGTACGCTTAACCCTTTGGGCTTCGAGGAATTTTATCCGCGATCGAACTTGCTTCACGATTTACACTCGAGTTGCGCCTCTAAATGCAGGGTGAACGCTCGAAGGCGGTTCTGAAAGGGGCGTTACTGTTAACGCTAAACGTGCCAGCCAACTTCTGAATATATTTATGTGTACATCCTCGAAGAAAAGGGTTGTTAAGAAGAGGTGTTGATAGATTGATAGAATGATTTACACTCGGCGGTAGAACCGTGGAGTATCTCAGGAATGCTGGAGCAGAATATACAGCGATTTTTCTAAAAAGAACGACGTACTAGTCGCTTTGATTACGTTGGTAGGATTATTAATTAAAATAGTAAGTTGAGGAATATGATAGGTAAACTAGAAAAGCAGAGTAGAATTTATTTGATAAACGAGAAAAATAGTTACAACTATTTACACGGTTACACAGTTACACTTTCGCAAGTATAATTACGCTGTGCGGAGAGTCGAATCGCGGATATGGCGGTGCTGCATGAATCCTTCGCATATTTATGCAATATGGATCGATTATAGATGTATATGCATGCGTGTGTCTGATTTAACCCGTCACGCTGGACTCGTTTATAATTAGCATAATTTAAGAGTTTTTCCGATAAATCCGAGCAACGATGTGAATTCATATTCTTCGTCTGGTTCGTGGGATCATTTTAAAAATCTCCTCACCAGACACTTTGCTCGACGGTCACTTTTGCGAGGATTAGAAATTGAAATTCATTTGGATCGATGTCAGCCTGTCTCTATTCCATAGAGTTATTAATTAACAGAGAGGCGCACCAGAAGGTTTTCTCCGGAGGTCGCGCGCAAGACAGAAGCTGGCGTGTGCTCTGTAAGTTACAGGAACAGCGCTCAGAGCTCGATCCTCCCTCGCTTTGAGGTATACGCTTAACCATTGATCTCGAGCCCTACATTCGGCGCCCGTGTAATTCCATCTGGCTCGATTCTTGCCAGGTTTCATTTCCGATTTTCAAAGCGAAAGAGCCGACTCCACGCGAATATCCTCCGCGGGTACTTCCATTATTAAATTAATTCAATCTCCAGGCAAATCGAACTCCGCCATTCGTTTCATTCGATTCTCATGGACGATCGCTCCAGTTCGATCGTCTCCAATGTTAATCCTTGGCCGACCAATGAGAAAGCTCCTCCACGCTCTAAAAGTACGATCATTGATCAGACATTGTTACAGCAATCGAAGAAACTTGTTGGTTGCTCGATGCTGAAATGTACGCCACGAAACTCTTGATCGTACATTTTCACGCATCGAGCCCCCTTGTTTTTGGCGCAGCTGCTATCGGGGCTGCTTCGAAGCTTTTTCCGTATTTAAGCTTAACGTATCGTGCCTCGTTTAAAACTGACGTAACCGCGGATTTTGTGGCTTTTGTGGCCGATGGGTCTTGGGTGTCGCCTATTGGCGAATGTGCAGCCCCGTGCAGCAGCAGCAGCAGCAGCAGCAGCAGCGGCAGGCAACGGTTGGTATCGATCCCTCAGGACCAGAGAGCTCACCCCAGTAACCCTCCATTCTGTTTTCCATCTATAAGGTGGCCACGTTTCGAGTACATCCATTTTGGATACTCCTCTATATGATATTGTGCCGATTTCCTCATCGCCTTCCGACATTTTCTCCAGCTTGATTTAATCTCAAGTAAAATACCTTCAATGCTGTGCCATAAATAATGGGTTTTGAATGGTCGAATTTGGTTCCTTCTATGGTTAAATGGCACTCGATGTAAGATATATGTTCGTATAGTTTCCTGCGATATTTCTTTAATCGATTTTAAAGTCTGTTTCTCGATGTGTAAGTAACATCGAGCTCGTTGGCCCGAATTAAACAATATTCCAGTTATCCTGGCCATGGGTATTCCTCGTATTTTTCCTGTACTTTAAATACAAACGAGCACACATAAAATACACCGCGTGTATTTCGCGCTTTTTCCATATGCAGAAATAACAGTTGGCGTGTACCATTGCATCGACGTATAAAACGACGATCATAGCGCGACTCGTTTATCCGCTTTATTTTACTCCATTAATTTTACTTTGGCCAGCTTGTTTTTCCGCTCCATCGGTTGGGCTGGGAAATAAGAAACATGGCGCGAAGGCGGATACGTCATCCGGACCTGGCTCGCGCGGACGATAATTTCGGGTCACGACGAGCGATCGAGGAGGTTAACTCGACGGCCAAAGAAAGGAAGCGCTTTATCGAGGGGGAAGAGGACGAAAGAGACGAGAAGAAAAGGGAAAAGTAAGAGGGAAACGAATCCTGCCGTATGTGAGACCTTTCGCGACTCCGTCTCCATCCGACTCAAACGAAGTTAACTTACGAGAGGAGGAGTGCCCTCGAAACGTATCGCGTTAAACTCGAGACAAGCAACTCGTCCTGAGAGCTTCTGAGCGCGAACAAAAGTCCCGTTGCCCGGAAGAATTTCTGGCGTTATTATTCTATTGCATTATCGGCCTCTCGACGGTCCGATGCACCTGTGGCAGCCAGTCAATTTCTCTTATTCGCCCTCGAAGTGCTCCGCTGCAAAAATGCACGAAGGAAATGGACGCTGTGTGATTTTCTTTTTTTTTTTTCCCCCCAACCGGACACGGGATTTGATCGAATACGATCGAGTCGAATAATAGTGATTATAATAGAGTGGATATTTAAGTAGGCCGAAATAAGTAATATGTAATTAACTGAAATAGCAATAAATAGAGTGGATGTTTAATTAGGCGCTGCTTTAAGAGATAGTTAATTGTACAATTGTATACGCGATGTGCCTATATATGTATATTCGAGTATTACTCGAAAAGAGAATATACTTAACATCAAATTACTTTTGTAAAGACATGATCGATATGAGACTTCTCGAAATAAGACTGTGAAGACATAATTAAAGACAGACTTCTACCTCTTCTCTTGCCCGTGTGTGAGTAATTATATAGTGGTATAACGTCGTGCGAACATCAAGTGTCATAAGTCATAACTCGAAATAACAAAATTCCCCTTATTTCCTCGACACACCTCGCGTATCTCGTTTATTTATTTCATTTAATTCGGCACAATTTCCAATAAGAGAAGGATCCGTAAACCGGATAAATTTTACTCGCGAGTAAGAACTTTCCACACTTGTGTGCCAGTGCGATTAACCGATCGTCGAAAAACCAGCCCGAAATTGATTCGAATGGGGGATTAATTTCAGCCAAACACTTCCCGAGAATTAAAACCGGTGGAACGTGATTCTCCTGGCAGGACTCTCGCGCCTTATCTCGATGCGCGAATGAGAGGTCCTTAGGGAAGGAAGGAGGGAGACAAAGACAGGGGGAGCGAGCAGAGGGGCCAGGAAGGAGGGAAGAGGGCACAGACCCGCCAAGGAGGACTATAAATAAGAAGTTAATAAAACGACCCACGGTGCTCTTGACCTCCGGAATGCGGCACCGTGAAATCGAGGAAGCCTCGATGCGTAAAACGCGTATGAACTGCGAATGGTCTCCGCGATTTTTTCAGCATATCCAAGAGACGCGCACGAAAATTATCATATAAATGAATATAACAATGTTTTCCATGGACCAGATAATAACTTTGTCGATCGAAATATCGAAATCTCTGAGATCACGAATCTATAATCTATTTTATCAGAATTAGAAAAATAAAGAAATAACAGCAGGGTTAAGAGACAAAATGTTACGATCCTCCAGGAAGCTGAAAAAATAAAAATGATCAGATTCATCGAAAAATTACTGACATTCCTACGAGTATTGTTTGTTATCGAAGAAGGATTGGTATTCTCGTAATTGCAGCTTCTCTCTTCGCGCTCATTGGTATTCCTTTAACGATCTCGAAGATCGTCCGATAATTATCCATTACGAGAAACACCTCGCATATTTGCGCTCCTTAAATCGCGAGCGCGCGATTAACGGCCGCTTACTCGGCGCAAAATTGGCCGATACATTTAATTAAGACTTTCCTGCGACACTTGGCCGTGCGTATCTTCGATTCCTCCGTAATGAAACCCCCCTTTGGAATTCTAATCCGAACGAGACCCTCATAGAGACCTCGTTTAATGAATCATTTAACAGAATTACATCGAGAACCGAATTACCCTTGGGTTGTGGTCCCTCCCCCCCTTCTCGTCCTTTAAAACGTAATGTACTGGAAATTAGTCTCTACCAAATACGTACTAAATCGTCTTTCCCTCTGAATCATTCCACGAAAGCGATGCAAGAATAATACCCCTTGGTCAGACAAATTAGTGCAATTTCTAACGCGGAGAATCTCTTCTTGCCCTTCCTATTTTTGGTTCCTTAACACTAGAACTACCAGCCACTTTCTGGGCATCTTTAGAAGACCGCATACATCTTTAAAAAAAGTGAGGAGAGTTAAAGGAAATTTCAGTACATCAAAATGATGATCTAAGTACTGCATGAAAATCATGGAAAATCTCAAAAGATACATCCTTATGAAGCACTACGATTTTTTAAAGAAACGACTGACCAGTCGTTTTGACTGCTTTGGTAGTTCTAGTGTTAACACTAAACCAACAAACATGGTCAGTGGTTTCTTTGAAAAATCGCTGTACTTTGAAGAGGAGGATATTTCGAGTTCCTCCATGATTCCAATCCTAGTTTCTTAGTCCCTTTTTCCCTTAAGTTTATATATGTTATACATAAACATGTCCAGAAAGTGACTGCTAAGTTTAGTGTTAAACTCAGTCTTTACAAAAAAAGAAAAAACCGCTGTGAATCCAAGGTTACGGTTATTCGTAATTAGGCGAAATTAAAGCGCACTTGGCAGAGCATTCGGATGTCCTTAAAGTTATGAACATCGCGTGCCCGTAATTTCTCTTCTCGCCACGCAGCAGGAGGAGCAGCACCCAAGGAAACGCGCCTTTTAATAAACACTGAGATTGCGGAGGGAAGGCAGAACGCGCGGCCGTCGTTATCGCGCGCACTCCCGAAACAAATTTAATCCTGAGAGCAGTTTTTACGGCCTCGCATGAGCGAAGGAAGGACCGTATTACCCGTTTACAGCATGCCGCATAACTTTCCACCGCGAATTACAGCGCGTCCTTTGCCGCGGCATTACGCCCAAAACTTCCACGTTAACTCACGCTTGATTTCGACGCGACTTTGAGCCCGAAACATCGGCCAGCCGCAACTCTACCAATTAACGCCAACTTCCACCTCGCATTTCGAAGTGCCTCGAGCCTGATTGTTCATTAAGGTAATCGCGACGCGTGAATTAACTTCAAGTTCGCACTGACCGAAGCCGCGTTTACGAGATAAAAACGTCGCGGCGCGTCGACCGCGCGTTTCGAGCATTCGCGGTTAACCAGAGGTCTTATCAGAAATCCGGATACGAAGGCGAAGAGTGAATGGATAAGACGCTTTGGCCAAAAACAAAGCACTTCTTTTCAGCAAAATGGAGGAATTGTAAGCGGAAGTGTATGTAAGAGGTGCGACAAAATTCAGGCTGGAAGTTATTTTGATGGAAAATAGATTTATACTATTGTACCAAATTGTAAATTTGTTATTGATTCATGAAGAATACAGTATAGGGTTATGTTATTCATGCAGAATACAGAATAGGATATCTGGTAAATGGCATGCTTTGCTTGGCGCTCTTTCATTGAAATTTGCAAATCTCGCGTGAATTTGGAATAGCCCCTAGTGTCCTTCGAATTTTTCGCAGAAATCACCAACCGATCCAGTAGATTCAGTGTTAAGGTGCAAAGAACCGGATTAAATTATATCCACGCAGCAACTTTATTTCATCTCAAAGCATAATGAATTTTTCGAAGAAATCACCAATCGATCCGCTAGGTTCAGTATCAAACCTTCCCAACCAAACGATACCATTTGGCATCTGCTTCTACTAATCGAGTACCTCTAAATTCTTTTTCTTCAAAATTCAATTTTCCTTCTGAAAAATAATAATTTTAAAAGGGCTTCAGGAGCGAGAAACCGGATTAAACTGTATCCACGCAGAGACCTTATTTCCGATTAAATCGTCAGGTTCTCGTTTCGTTTCGCGTCCCTTCCTAAACGCGATGAAACGCGGAACTCCGCGACGCGGCTTGGAATAATTGCATCGTCGTGGGCGGGACAAGAACCGATGGGCCTTCCGGTAAAAACTGACCTACATCCGTTGCACTGCTATCTCTGTGTTTCTTAGCGGAAAAAGGCAGGCGTAAGAACGAACCGCCTTGAGGTGCAAGGTGTCTCACGTGCAAATGAATGCGGGAAGTGATCTAATTCCTTCTCCTCGCGAAAGGCCCTAGGAACTCGCGCGCTCCTCCACTTCTCGGACACGTCGTTGTCAGGAGAGCGCGAAGGATCGTTTCAATGCTACGATTTCAAGTCGTCGCGCTTTAAAGCAACGTTTTATCCTCACGACGACATTTCTTCGATAATTCCGTGATGCCGAGTAAAAGCTTGTAAATACATGAATTATAATAATATGCATATGTTTTTATTAGATCAGAACAGAATGGAATAGGTATGTGTATATGGAGATTTAGTTATACTTAAGTTTTATATAAAGCGGTTTGAACAGTGCACTAAGGCAAGAATAAAAGTATTCTTATGTTTATAGAAATATACCTATGTTTTTCCATTAAAGTTGTTGGGCGTTTAAGGATGCAAGAAGAAATGTTATTCGATGAAATTACGTTTGATGCATCCTGCTCGATGCAGGGATTGAGATTTTGTAAAGAGCATTCTTTAGCGTATAGCAACACGTCGGTTGTTCCTCGTTATATTATATAATATAGGATAATTTCAACGGATTCTTATTCGATATTAACAAAAATCGACTCTCCTATCGTTCGAATTTCATATCACAGAATACTTCTCTCTCTCTCTGTTCGTTTGAACGTCAACGATGACAAGCGGAGCGATTGCAAATAATGCCGCAAAGGTCTTCGTATATATTTTACTCACATGGCCGCTTCGCAAAGGACGAAATATGCATGGACTCACCTGAAACACAAATATCATTACTTAGAGACAATCTCTATAGATATCCACTAAAAATATTCTATAAATCCAGTAAAGGAGGAGATTCTTTCGTACAGAAGAATCTTCGTACAATATCAATCCTTTGTAGCGCGAAGAAATATTTATCTCATTATCCTTATTTATATATCATCATTAAACGATGAAAATCAAACAGCAAAGGTTAAATCACAGCCATTGCCGATCCCATTCTCGAATAAGGAAATATTTCGAGCAAACGCGCCTTCCACGACATTTTCCAGCTTATCTCGAGGATAGAGGCGTGGCAGGCTGCACCCTTCGCCCCTTAGGTTCGATTCCTTGGGATCGAAATCTCGGATATTCCCTTCCTGGAGCCTTTTCGAACGATGAAGGACCCCGGTTTTATACCTTATTACAGGCCGACCTTGAATAAGGGGTTACGCCGACGTCCTGGTTGGGTCGTAGCCGCAGAATAAATAGGGGAGAAAAGTAGATAGAGCCGGTAGGTGCGAGCCTAGGCCACTCGAAATCGATATTCCCGGATCTCCGTCGGCATCTTAAAGAAGCTCAGCAAGAAAACGGCCTTGCATTTTTCACGAAAGCTGCCCTACCGCAGCTAGACTTCGCCTACCCTAAGGTGAACCTTCCTATCGAAGGTTTCTTTCGCGATTCTGACCTCGACTTTGATCACTGACCTCGTTGAATGATAAAAAGTGTTTTCGATAACGAAGTAAGGGACAGTGTGTTTTTTTAAAACGATGATAATAGTGCGCATAGTAGTCCTTAAACTTATGTGTTATTATTATGTATTATTATTATATTAGTCAACCAGAAATAAAGGTAGAGTATGTAAATAAGGTATATGCGTGGAGGATTGATTGGCTTTAGAGGCGTTGCTTGGGTTCGAGTATTTTTTTGCCAGCCACTTGCGTTAATGGGCAAGATACTTTATTATTACTGCTGTGATACAGAGAAATTACTCTTATTCTAAGCTTTTGCTCCGACTGTGACTCAGTGCTCTGTAATTCGAGACTCTTTAACTCCGACTCTGTACTCTGCGCTCCTTTTCCATGACTCTCCCTGCCTCTTCTGGGTTACCTCCTGGTTCCCTGAGGTAAAGCGTATAAATAGCCGCTCTGTTAGAACAAGAATCACCGATTGTCTCGTCTCATAAGAAGAGAGCGAAGTCGAGTTTGTCCAATTCACGAGGGATAAATCGTATATCGCGGTGTATTACTTCCAGAGGAAGTATAATGTACACTCTTTCGAGCACACCAGCAGTGAGTACCTGGCGTTAATGCAGGCGCTCTCTCGTCTTCCAAGGCTACGATCAGGATTGGCCCTCTGGGTTGTCCAACCAATTCCACCGGCCGATCATCCATCTAGTTCGGAAAAACAAGCGTCGGTCGGCATTTGGGGGAATGGGAGTCGAGAGGGTTTTAGTCCAGCCTTGAGCGGCGGCAAATGAAAGGATGCACTTGTCCCCAATCCCTTCCCTTTGCGCGAAGACAGAGGAAAATTTCAGCCCCGGATCTATTTCCCGCTGTTTATCTCCGGCGCTCCTTTCCCAGAAAGTTCGAGCGGCTGCAAAGTACCCGGGCTAAAGCGCCATTTATTATCCGGCCTTTCGGACAAAGAGATATTTGCCCCTCGTCGTCGAGGATAAATAGAGATATATGGCGACTTAATGTCGCCTCCTCTAACATTGTACAACATGACGCATCGTTCAATGATATCTTGCTGCTTCGGTTACACGCGAATTACAGCGCGGCCAGAAGTTTTGTCAAAAGGTCCTCGCGTCAGTGGTTATGGTTTTTTAACGAGGACACCTTTGTGCGGTGCTATGAACTTCGAGTCGACCTTCAAACTCCATTGCAAATGGACGATGTAATGCTATAGTGGTTTTCCTTAGATACACACATATACCTCTTATATAATACTCTGGACGTCTGATTAATTTTTGCTCTAAAATTGATTTGTGTGCGTGTTTGAAAGATCCTTCGCATTAGGGACGAAACGTCGTGTACTAAAAATGGAAAACCCTGTATACACTTGGTTGCTCATTTGGTTGTAACAAAAAAATTCCCGATATATATATATATATATATATATATTTTTTTTATAATAATTAAAAAAATAATAAAGTAAATTATATATATATATACCATTATTTCAAGCCGCCAAATCAACGCATCGTCCTTTTAGAATAATCATAAATAAAAAAAAACCGAGCACACGACCGAGATAAAAACGTGCTCGTCGACTTTCGAATCGGGCGAACGAGAGAAGGCGGCCCAACGCGATCGATCAGAGTCCGAATAATTAATCTCCCTGACTCTGGTAATAAGCATTCGCCGCGCGAGTCGTCTGCGCCTCCCAGGAACCGTCTTGTTTAACGAAACGTACATTTCGAAAGGGGCAGCGGCGTTGATCGTGGCAGAAACGAACCAGGCGGTGCGTCATTTATCTTCCGCTTCTTACGGACGAGAGAGGATCCTCCTTCTTGCTCCTGGCCAGCAGGAAACTCCTCTCCCGATCCGTAATAACCGCCGGAAGTATCGTGGCCCGGATCTGGGCGCTGGCGCGGTGCAGGTGTTATAAGAAAATTCAATTTGGCGCTCGGGGGGAGGAGGAAAAGGGCGCCTTCCCTTCTCAAAGCCCGAGAGGGCTATTGCCTTGACACAAAGAGGCGTCGTCGGTTGACGAGTATTTTTTTATGAAGCACAGCCCATCCTGCATCGATCCTGGTTTTATTTACACGCCCCTTGGCCTGCGAGCTCTGCGCTTAAAAATACGCTCGCGAATGTCGAGCGCGAGACGAAGAGTCGGCTGGATAACGCTTGACGCCCTGATCGCGATTCTACGAGGGATTATTTCGCGAAGGCTATTTCTGGAGGGCGAACTTCCTCGAGCAGTTTCGAAATGGATACAGGACTATCGGCGGGCTCCTGATGGAGGGCTGTTTCTTGGAGGGAACTTGGCCGTGTAAAATTTAAGGGTGCGTAATATACTTGCAGAATAATAGCGCATTTACGGCCGTAGTAACGTGGAAACTTGATTTACGACCCTTTCACATCTATGGCTGAAGTTACGCGTTGTCCTATTGAAAGGTAAATGGAAGGCGTGGATGTACTCTGAAAGGACTTTTCTGCTTTTTCTTTCTTTCTGTGTAATGTATATTGATTATAAAGTGATCTTAGTTTATTTTATATTCAATTTCCTGTGTGTTCTCTACCCTCAACCCTTCGAGCCTTGCTTTGTTACTAGACTTTCTCTTTCGCTGTCTGTTATAAAACTGTTGCGTTTTGTTTTTTGTTTTTCCATCGTTTATCGTGGTTTAACAAATCTCACTGTTCTTACGATTTCGACTTTCAACGCGGCGTCTTCTAGACGTTTGGAATCATACATTTGTTCCTTGACTCCTGAAGTGGAATAAGGAGAAGCTGGAATACTACTGTGGAGCTACCAAACAACAGGGACCGGCTGGACCTGATTTATCGACATGCGTGCGATTTACAAACCGCGCAGAAACTTATAATCATGATCGGTGTAATACACATCGATATACTTAGCTCAACTGTTCATAGGGACGGGCGAATATAATATAACGGAACCTGACATAAATTATTGCCAGTATAAAAAGATGGAAGAAGGAGGAGCTATAAAAATTGTGAAAATATCCATCCCAGAGAAGCTTTTGCATCCGAGTTGTTACGACGCAAGGTGACTGTTGACAAGATGAAAATTTCAAATTTCGAACGACCTCAGATGTCGGCCCATCGCTTATCCTTCAGAGACTTTTATACAAGGCGGCCCAGGCGGACAAAAATCATTCTTCACAATCTCTTCCCTGTCAGCATCAACATCACTTCCTTTTCTCATTTATTATGTACATAAACATATACAGGTACATACGAAACAATTTACAGCTAGAGCAGGACGACGCGTTGCTCTACTGTTATAAGAGCACAACATCTTCGCGTTATTCCAAGCTCGTTCGAGGAGTGTTCGCGAATTAGGAGAGGATGAGCTCGCACCAGATTGCTCCCCGAAACTAATTCCGGCACACCGTCCGATGTAATCGCGTTTCCACGCATAATTGGCCGTTCCTTCGTTAGTTCTGGCGATTACGTCGCGGTTTTGTCACGGCGGGATAAGGGCGCCTGAGCTTTTCCCATCTTGACTCGAAGCCCACCAGCGCCGAAAGCACGTCCACGTATCACGTATTTTATGATTCAGATTAGGATGCGCCGCACGTGAAACTGCCATGTCATTATAAAGCGATTCTGTCGGAAGCAATTTGTCTCTGCGTTACATCCGAGATTCCGCCAAGCTCACACTCGAGGCACAGTGATACGGGCATTCATTTTTTAAGTGCATCGAAGGTATCGAAGGCTGGAGGACTGACTCTGAACTTTGAATTACGCTTGGAAACTCTTAATTGTGATAAATCATAATACGAATAATGAATCGTGAAAGGACATGGCGGTTCTTGGCGTTGAATTACGCTTAGAAACTCTTAATTGTGTATAAATCGTAACACGAATAATGAGTATAATGAGTGAATAATTATAGTAAATCATAATACGTAGTTCATAAGAATTATAGACTATACTAAATACGAAGAAACTAAATTATTATTATTTTCTTTATACTGATTCCTGAGATAGAAAATGGAGCACGACAGTGATCTCAACGCTGCGTAATCTTCTCGATTTCCCTTCCAAAGAATCGCATAATTAAAAATAATTCCCGCTTCCTGTGAAATCGTTCGATGTGAACGTAGTGGCTATATTTAGCAAGGCTTAATGTAATAAAGTAGCCTCCATGCTAAGCGCGATGTAAATTACACGATAACACCAGGACGCGTAACCGTGATACACAATGAGTACAGCCCTCGAATTCAGGTTTAACCGGTATCGCCATTGTACGTTTCATAATAACTTCACTTCCTTGCCATTATTTCGTTATACCCGGACTTTCATCGTCGGATAAGACGAACTTATTGGCCGCAAGTAAGGAGCACTTATCTCCGAGTAAGTTTATCGAGCGGACCTTACTCTTTCTTTTTTTTTCTTTTTTTTTTTTTTCAAGAAACCACCCATTTTCTAAGGGAGCACAAAAGCTGGCCAGCGCAAGATACTCGTACACCCGGTACAGAGTACAATAAATGCGGATATTATCCTCTCCGCTCCCCAAAAGATCCGAGTGTCCTCGTTTCGCGCCTCTCTGGCAAAAAAACTGCCGTCGACAGATTCGAGATTTTGGCAGGGGCTTTTTCAAACGAAGAACCGATTTTCGTGCCAAAAATCGGTTGACGGCTCGTCGTTCGAAAGTGTCGCGCCCCTCGAGTTTAACGAGCGCCGCTCGATCGAACTGCGGATCGTGGATATTCGCTCCTGAAGGGACGACTCACTTTTCGTCGGGCGCGTTCCTGGCAGAGACGATTTTTCGGAGTTTTCGTTTTCCTTTCCAGGCGCGATGTAAATATCTGCTTGTAATTCGACAAAAAGTGATGGTTTACAAACAGAAATGACGGGGAGATAAACACAGTGGTTGCGTTTCGATTACGAGTTACCTTCGAATATAATCGGATAAAGTATAAAAATCCACGCAATTTATCGTAATTTAAATAATTCAATTCAATTTCACTTATTACGATAATTTAAGTAATTGTATCTAATTTCAAGTAATTTAGAGGAAGAAGGAAAAAGAGGAAAATATTTAGGAAAAGCGAGGGACTACGAACGCCTGAAAAATGACCTATAGAAGTACACAAAATTGATTATGATTTAAACAAGTAATTCGAAGAAAGGAGGAACAAGAAAAGGTGAGGAACTAGCAGTACTTAAAAAATACTAACTATAGATGCTAATTATATGAATATCCAAAAATTATTATGATTTCAACGTGTAATTTCGAGAAAGAAAAGAGAATAAAAAGTGAGGAAGCACGAGTATCCAAAAGATACCAAAAATTATCTTTACAAACGATCTGTTTACACGTACGCGCAGTACTGCGGCGGTCGACAGAAATTTGCGGACAATTACATCGGCATTCGAGGAGCAAACGTGGAACGAATTGATATTAATTGCCCCGCTTACGATGGCAACGGGTGTGTAATGCGTAATTCTCTGCTTACTGCCAGGGGATGAAAATGTACCTCGACGCGAATAAAAGCGACGTAAACGGTTTACCATTGACGCCCGGCTGCTGGCTATTCAGGCACTTTGGACTTTATGCTCGCGAACTGAGGCCAACGCCACGTTTTTTACTCTTCGCTTTATAAACACGCGAATGTCAAAATATTCCTTCGGAAGAGCGGAAAAATATGTACGGTATTTTTATCCAAAGGAATTCTCGACGTCGTTGATTCAGTCGCGCGAGTATACGGGGCGTATTTTTCCTTCTTATAAATCGCTCGAATTGCCAAAAACTATTCGAAACCTCCAGGCTCGTGGAGTGTAACTTAAACAACTGACATAGAATCAAAGAGTATATCCTCTTAGCCTCGCTCGAAATTATTTAATAACAAGTAATGATTCTTGTGATCCTAAACAGTGTATCCACGTACTTATTTTTAATTCTCCATCTGACCTTAGAGATCATTAGATCAAAAACCAGTAGGAGAATAAGCACTACTTGTGAATGTAAAAACCAAATATAAACTTCTTAGTGACGCTTGTAAGCCGTTATTATATTCACGCATCAAATCTCGTCTCGGTTATACCAGTACTGTCACAAACATCAATTCCGTTCCGTAATAAAAGCAGCTGAACGACGATAATCGACACATTATCCGGGACATATTACGCTTCAACAGTAGGATATGGCAGTCCAAGCACACCTTCCTTTCGAGATACGTGACGCGAAGTCGGGAAATTTTCGAAATCGCCCCGTGAATTTAATCCACGCCGCATCATTGAATCGCGGAGCGAGATATCAATAAAGTTTACACTTATCGGGCTGCTCCTGGAATTTCTTTGGAGGAAAAGCAGGCGTTCTCGATAGGCGTCCAGGAGGCAGGGGCACGTGCGCCGTATATTAATGGCCCGACTGTTGTCGATACGCCTCTAAGAACGCCTTATACAAATGTAGTACGGTGACGCGATCCTCTTTTTGCGAGGCCACTCGGAAATTCCGGCCACGTGCCCACGGTTTCGTCTTGTCACACGAGTCGTTCCGTGGCTTTTATTCCCCCGTGCGTACGCCGCAGGCTCCGATGAAAATTTACGAAATCGACACGCGATATTTAGCGCTGCGCGGAGCATAAGCGGCCCATCCGCGGCGAGTCTTGAATCATCTTACCTCTCGCGAGATTCATCGCGATTCTACGAAATATATGTTTATTCTGTGCAATATTTATTTAGTAGCGAATTTTTTTCTTGTGAAAATCTAACATGGGGATATATATATAGTGTCCAAAAATTCATGCAATATTTTTGTTTTTAGTATAGTATTTTGCAATGAATTTTTGTAGCGTGAAAATCTACTATGGGGATATGTATAGTGTCCGAAAATTCACGCAAGATTTGAAGAAAAGAGTGTATACGTGCCAGCAAAGCCCTGGAAGCTATTTATCCAATATGCTGTTCCTTGCGTAACCTTGTATACTTTATGAATCGATAAAAAATTAGCAGTGCACAAACATTTTTAATCATGTGTATTTCTATCAAAATTAATTCTTGCGTGAATTTGGGGCCCTCCATGATTTTATATCCGATCCGTGGGGTTGTAATGCATTTCCAAGGTGGCCCGCAAGATCGTTTAAATTGCTCCTTGATGATCAGAGCACTGATGTAGAGCTCACTTAACGCGTTATTCATACGCGCGACTGATCCTCGATGATCAGCTGGACCCTTGCTGACGATCGTCGAGCCTATTATCGCGCCAAACGCTCCCTCGCTTTTTGCATCTAGTTAACCCTTTCATTACGAGCACCGATCGTAATCGACATCGACCACGACAAGAGCTGTGCGTACGAGCGCCGGATATATCCGGCTGCCACGCGAGGACCTGTGCGATTGGCCACGCGCAACGTGCACACTTTTGGCGCGCGCTCTCGATCACTGGTGACAAATGGATTAAATATACATCCACGTCTGGGAAATCGTCGATCGGTTAGAGTTAATGGACCATTGGATAAAACAGTGTATATGGAAGGATAGTTCGAATAGGATATATATTCAAAACATCGCGAACGATGCGCACAGGCTTTGCTCACAAAAACTGAAGCTAACCTATACCCGAAGATGAATAAGCGTATTTTGAATCGCAGAATTCTATGCTACAGAAACGTACCAGGAAGAAATGAGTTGTGATTGAGGAGGTAGAAACTAGAGGAGAAATTTCGCGCGGCTCTCTAAGTAACCGGCGCCAAGGAAAAACTGTAATTAAAGGCAGCGGCGTCTACTTCTGAGTGAAATGAGAGATTTACGAGCGGCCGTAGAATGGTGCGCGAAGGATGAAGCAAAAATTGATATCCGGGGGATCGAGGTTGGATCGTCGTTGTTGGAGCAGAGAGAATCAAAGCAGTCCTTATTTTTGCCGTTTCGTCTCTTTGTGCCGCTCGTATGTAGCCGCGTGCGAGGAGACGAAACGTGACGTAAATGCTCACAAGGACAAGAACGAGGAGGTCAAGAAGCCTTTTATCGAGGCAATTAATTCGGATACAACATTTCTGTGGATCTGGCAAAATTGGATCGTGCCTTTTTCCCCCCTGCATTCAAATTCGTTTCTTTGATGAATAATACTTGCTGCGCTTGCTGCAAATCAAAGTCGCGCTTACGTGAAAACAGAAAATTCGCATTAACCGTGACGATTGAAAAGATTACGATTACACGCGTAAAAAAAACTAGTTTACTCATGAGGCAGAGATCGATCCAAAAGTAACATTTTTAATTTTACCAACATATCGAACGCCAAAAAAAAAATAACATCTCTCTCGATACACGTGTAAAATTCTCGAGCGACAAAAATCCAAGATCCCTTAATCGTGGACAGTGGAACCGCTGGAATTGCATGAATTTAATCAGACCGACCTTAAAATGCAGTTGCGCTCCTGAAGATCCGAGGGGAGGATTTTTCACGCGTGACGTTGCGAAAAACGAGAAAAAGCCGGTTAAACAACGACGTCGAGGATGGATTAAATTTAATGAAATTGTCGCGCACAGCATCGAGCCTTCGTTTCCCGAGGTGGTTGCCCTCCTTCCTCGTCCCATGGAAGAGAAGGTGAGCAACTAATCGCCTTATCGAACATTTCCCAACGTCTACTCACGGAGAGGCTCCGTAATTCAGTCGAGAATCGCATCTGGTTTGGAGGAAACCCCTGTGTACGACTTTGCGGTTCGAGCTGCGCGATCCCCGAATTTTCTCCATTTCCATAGATTGGGCGGATGAGATAAGGCACGGTGCAAAGGAAACGTGTGTGGAGAATTAAAACGGTTTGCCAATGTACCTGGAATTTGGCTCTAGAAGGGAAATAATGGTGAAAATATTTGAAGGATAATTTAAAGGGATCCTTGGAACGAGAAATGGTCGAATAATTGAAAAGTTAAATAATCGAGGCACGACTTTGAGCTACTTACACTCGCGATAAGCGTGCATTGCTTATCGTAGGGCTGAAAATCCATTAAGCACGATAACTTTTTAAACGATGCATCTCGAGTTTTTGTAGTCCATTAGGCGGAGTTATGGATTTCTCGCGTAATTGGCCGAGGCTGCTTAAACAGGCGAGAGGAACGCTCGAAGGAATCTCTAGAATCCGATCGATGCATCCCATTATCGTGCATTACACTTCCAACTTGTCCTCGATGGAAGAGCGGAGAAGACCGAGCAAGGCGTTTTTTGTATACGCGACTTGCGCGCAATTGCCAGAGGGCAACGATTGTTCGATACGTATATGTATATGATACATGCATACGTAGACTCACGGTTCAAGGAGCTCGCACAGTAGACCTTCAGAAAAGCCAGCAAGTGTGTATTCGGAGCGACGCGAAGCGCGATACCTGTATGTCTTGATGTAAAAGCAGGTTTATGGCACAAAGAACTCCCATAATGCACTTTCCTCGAAGAAAGTCGGCAAACACGAAAGTACGCTCGGGGAGTGCGCCTATCGTATGCTAAGGGCGTTTATTGGCAACCGTTTGTTCCTCGAATTTCTACGGATATCTCGTCGATCTGGATTTAAGGATAAAATTTAATGGGAAAATATTAATGAGTTGCAACGAAAACTATATGTTCTTTTGCTCGACAAAATGCACTATATTGTATTATATCGAATTAACCAGTCAAGTGGTTATGACGTGTGAACACGTCACAAGGTAGTCGTAGTAAAGTGTGTGAAATGAGTTATCACGTTATGTTACAGTTCAATTTTCATTGAAGTGGTATTCAAGTAAGTTCGTGTATTAGTTCTCAAGCATATTTGCATATTTATCTTCATTTAAATACCCGAAGACATGCCACTGAAAGACGAAAGTATATACCTGACTGGTTAACAATATAATTCCTCACATATCTACGTACTCCATATACGTCTGATATAAAAAAAGGGAACCATCAGGCAACTTAAATAGATCTATCCATTAATTTATATACAACGATAAGATACATCAATTTTATACTCTCTCCAAGAAAATCCCCCTTTCAAGAAAAAACTTCCAAAAAACTCCAGTTTCATTACCATTCTTCGTATTAATTCTAAATCATCAAATAATCCCAAGCGTGAAACTGGCTTTCATTAAAATCCAACCGATTCATGTACACCTTCAAAAATCAAGACCACTAAGTAGCCAGGAGCAACATCCCCAAGGATTCCACGCGCCAAACCGGAGAAGAAACAGGGCGTACAAGAATGTCTACCACGAAAGTACAATTGACAGGACGGAGGACTCACCCGCAGATCCAGGAGTGTCTTCTCCTGGGCACGTTGCTCTGGGGGACCAGCAGCAGAGGTGCTGTCCCCTTGGCGGCAGCGCCAGCAGCTCCGCCTCCAGCACCGCCGCCCTCGCCAGCCGGCAGCCGGATCTCCGGCACCTGCAGGCTGCTCATCTTCCTCGAGGGGCTTCAGGTCACCAGGGCGACACCTTCTCTGCCTCGTCCACGTCCTCGCGGATGAATCGTTGCATCACTGTCCCTCGTCGCTCACTGTCAGTCCGCGGATGCTCTCTCGCTCGGCTCACGAGAGCCGCATCGTTAGGTCCTTCGAGGAGCGCGACAGCCGCCTTTCCCTCCGTCGTTCGATTTCGAAGCGCGAGGCGATAGAAGGCGCGCGCGTTGGAGCTCGAGGAAACTACAGGTATCGCGAGGAGGATCGCGGCTGAGCCCAGCGCGCTAAGTTCTGTCCGAGATTCGAAAGGTATTACGCGTCCCCTTTGGAAACGACTTGGACTTCTATGCTGGTGAATCGTATCGGGGAGATTTGATCTGGCAGCTTCGATTATGCGTATTGACACTTGGAATTTATCTCTCCGTACCTATTGGAAGTCTCGTTCAAAGGTGTCGCGCGCTCGAAGGAGAGTTTCTAGCGTTTATCTCGTTTAGCAGAGTTACGATTTGCGATGAGCGCCTCTGTCGGCTGGAAAAAGGTGTTTAAAAGCGGTTGCAGGATGGGGCACGCTTGTAGGAGGTAAGCGATCGTGGGCTAACGAGATTATCTTGCGTGTAGGGCGAAATTGATAGGATGTCACGAGGGAGCCGAGGAGAGCGAGGTGTATTGTCGTGGAAAAGTCGAGATCGACTGCCTGCGCGAATGAATCCCTCGGTGTGAAGAAAAGCGGGAAGTCGAAAACCGCCTACGCGTCACAAGTGGAATACATTGCGACTCTGGATAATTGCAGGCGTTGCGCTTAACGAGGCATATGACATAAATTAATGGAAATCACGCTGCTGGTTTCCGCTGTCGTGACCGATGATCCGTGGATGTTCGCTCAAAAGCCCATTAGGCGACGGATAATTCCTCCCACTCCGATAAAAAAAAAAGGGGGAAAAAATACTACGCGTAGCAGCGCTACGCGTGAATCGAGGATCGACACGAGTATCTGGAGTCCGATATTTAGGTCCATCTTTCCTTCGTAATCGACGGACTTTTTATTCCCGATAAGACGTCAGAATCGGCCGTGAACGAGGCGCGTTTACATAACCGAGTTATGCATATAAAATAACTCGGTCGCTCGGTTGCCTAAAGGCAATACGCCAACAGCCGCGTTAATTGCAAACGTACTCGCGCAAATCGCTATCCGCGTAGAACCATCGATCTAACCTGCTCGCCGGTGCTCCCAGGAACGAGGGACCGCTTCGAAAAAGAGTACGCCACCGAATTCTAGGAAATCCCCCGGCGATAAGAACCATTTATCGAATCAACCTTAGGCATTGCTCGGAGAAAAACTGCTGATCGATGGAACAGGTGTAAAAAGGCGAGGAGAAGGGCGATCGACGGAGGTCTGACGCGTTTGATATACGTGCACCTACTTACATCATACCGTACGACGCAAAGGTAATGCCAAATATTTGGTATATTTACTATACCAAATGTCAGCTTCGGTATACGATATGGTACACCCAGGATATTGTGGTGTATCAAGAATTGTTTATATATATTGATTATAAGGCGCGACCTAAAATTCACGCAAGATTTGAAAATCGCGAGAAAGGAGTGCGCATGCGCCAGCATAGCCATCGAGGCCATTTACCTAATTTATTATTTAACACATCATTCTGTACTCTACACTCTATGAATCAACAATAAATACACACAATTTTTAAATATGGACCTCTTGCATAATTATTGGATTACCTCTTGCAGAAATTTTGGAACACCCCTTATATATAATATTATATCATTCAATACTCGTCGAATATCGAATTGCTCGCCCACATCGTAGCGATAAAATAGGAGATAAGCGCGACAGAAATTCTCTCCTGGCAGAAATTATAGGGATCCAGTTGTGCACTGTTATCCCATTTGAAATGCGTCGTCTCGCGGTATGAGAGGGAGAAGTAAGTTACGCCATTTCCTGCCTCCTCGCGCTGAAGTTCGGGACGAAGTTGAGCCTTTCTACCGCTGCATAAAATACGAGGGCGCGGTTTTTTTTAAAGTGCACCGACTTCTCGACAAAGGGAGAACGGAGACGTTGTCGCGAGGCGCATATTCCGGGGTCAGGCGTTACCTCGCAGGGGAGGGTTAAGATCGATCGAGCGGGACGAAAGGCGGCGGAGCTTTGATCGATTATCGATCGTTCCCCCGGTCGCCACGCTCCCTTGTTTATTAATTACAATGGCAAGAGCCGGGTACGCCGGCTGTGCATCGCTGTGCATCATGCGATGCACGTTAATCGCCAGTGGCCCTTTCGAACGACGCTGTCCTGGCTCGTGTTACGGGTATTAGTAGCCAAGCGGATGGCCTGGCGCGTGCACACGCATCGCTTTGCAATTTGCGCTCTTACACCCCTTTCTTCTTCGCCAGGTTACCGACGATTATCGGACGGTTCGAGAACATTTTCACCCCTTTAAGGTTTATCGTGCCAGCGGCGCAGGCTCTTTGGAGAAGAGAAGCTACGCATTAAAGGGATGCGCATATTTCTCATGGCTGTGCTTTTATGGAAATACTCTTCTTTTTTTCTTTTTCAACGGAAGGATGTTTTTCACTGCTCATGGGAGAAGGAGAGTTTGGAGAAACTTACGCAGAAATTGGAATATATACTCGATTTGATAGATAGGAGTCTGGCGAGGTTTAATTGTTTATAAATGTACTTGTATCGGTTGTTATTATTGGGTATGGAAAAATTGGATTCACTTCTTGGTGAAACTTTGTTTACCTTGGATACAGAGATACGATATGGCACTTGGGTAGATGGCTTACGAGCCCATGACAGGGGCAAAGGGCAAAGGATTCTCGAGAATCTCCTCTGGATTTTTCATGCATATTTGAATATAGACGTACATAGATCCCGGGTCGGCAAGCCGGGTGAGAATAAACCAACAGATATTGGCTGTCGTCTTTAGGTTTTTCCAGAAGAGCCTATATAACAATATTATTCCCATCCTGAATCGCCTGAGGGAATTACCATCGAATCTTAAGGAGATCCGCAAATTCCATTTATCGCCATCCAAATTGTCCCCCCGCTTCGTATTTATGTCGCGCACTTCGTAATACAGCCTCCGTGCAAGCGTCGTAAATAAAGAAATACATTGTGTCGATATTTTCAAGAGAAGTTTCAACGACTCCTTGAACCCGCTTATTCGTTCGAGTTATTCACGGAGCTGCAGCGATGTCTCTTGCAGATTTCAAGACACGATCTCCGTCACGAATGGAATAAAAACGCGGGTTGACTCGCATTGTCCTGGGGACAAACACGGTATCATCCCCAGCGGTAACTGCAATTTCTGGAGGACTCTTCCCATTATGAATACCTCCGCAGGCCGTGCATGCAATAGCGGAGAAACCAGAATTTAATAAGACGCACCCACGAAGAACGGGTATCGTCCCGGATAGTTGTTTGTTCCTCGCAAAGAGAATGAGGATGAATGAGACATAGAAAAGTCGAGCCACTCGTCGCATTCAGTAACGTGATTCACCCCACCGACCTTTAAGGTGGATACGATATCGTCCTTGGAAAGCAAGGATGTATCGTTACTCTATCCGATAATCACCTGCTATTTATAAAAATTTTCGAAAATCCACTTCCTCGAGGAGTACACCAGAGCTTCTCCATAGAATTGGTTAATATTCTCCAAACACTTCGCCTCAGACCTGAATCATCGTGCCAATCCGAGCCACTGATATCTCTCGTTTCAAGACGTTCGCTAATTAGGCGTGTAATTAGCTTAAGCGCACTGGCCATTCGAGAGGCCCGCGTTTCTCCATTGTGGAGAGTTCGATACTCCGTGTAAACGAACAAGTACACTCGATGTAAGGCAGCGGCCGCGTTCCGTGAATCGTGCAATTTACTTTCTACTCGCATCGAGGGAGCAGGCTCCTCTCATTCTCCTCTTCTATTCCCCGAGAGCGGATCACATACGCCCCATTGTTGTTTCACCATCGTTAAAGCGCTCGCCATTTGGCGAGGGCCGCGCTTCACGCGAGCATCGATTCGATCGACCGCTCCGCATTAATTCGTTATACCCGCCAACCACGAAGAGATCCCCGCGCCGATCGCTGTATTTACAAGACGCTAATTGAACCGTACACTTTAACAAAGGCCAACAAAGGGCCTGCGGGCCTCAAAGGGAATAATTCCTGAAATCAAGCCCGCCCCTCTATAGATTTATTCGCGCCGAATTTGCGAGCCGCGGTCAATCCAACGCGTCCGTCAACGTCGCCCCTTTCAAATGACGGCGCGTTTAATAATACTTTAATATCGCGTTTCAATGGACGTTTAATATATGCGACACGTTTAATACAGGTATATCGCAAGGTTTCCTCCAGATTCCAAGGAAATTCTGGGTTTATCGCAAAGGAAATAAATCCGAAATCCGTCTTATTTGCAAAGAGGTAAGGAATATGACATGGTTACTCCTGAAAGTCTTCTTGCTGGATATTGTATCATAAGAGCAAAGATCGGAGGCGCAGAGTGTAGGAGATAGAAATAATCTAGAAGAAATGCAGTCTTATGTATACAAAGCGCATAGGAATTTCCAGTATGAAAATGCGTGCGTATGTGAGAAAATGCGTGACTGGTGCACTGTTTAAGGAACTACGTGGACAGTCGAGTTTGAAGAGTAGGGAATAAGAATCGAGTTTGAGTCGTTGTAGAAGAAATACCTTTATATACGTTACTAGAAATCTAGATCCAAGCATTGCTCCTCTAGGCCACTATTTCACGACGTAATTCCCCCTTTTATGATCTAATTAATATCCTGCATTGGAGGTATAGAGGTAAGAAATATCTCGTAAGAAAATTCCTGCAAAACTCCGCTGGAAATGGAAATAAAGTTTGGTGTCGAGCCGAGGCAGGAAGTGTACCGTACTTCGTGCATTCGATACGCGATTAAATCAAGGAAGAAATCTGGGCTACTTTGAAGCGTAATTACGAAGGGGAAGGGCCCGATAAGGCGGCGGCCTCTGAGGAGATAACGGGGTTTTCCTCGATTCAATATCGTGGCTCGCCTGGCGCGATCGTTGGAGCATTTGAAATTCAGATGGCCAACGGAAATACGGCCTGGACCTTTCGAAAACGAGGCGCAGCTCGGTGTATCGCAGCAGGACGATATAGGAAGGTGCAACGAGAATTTGCATTTTGCTTCGTCAGCTTTTGCAGTTATTTCGCGAAGCCCCTCTTCTCATTAAACACTCATCTCCATCTATTACGATACCTCGTGTCGAACCTAAAGTACTGAGCCATCATTTAACACTATTCCTACCACGATCGGTCAGTGATTTCTTTGAAAAATCGTAGAGCTTTGAGGCGCGGTCACTTCTGAGATTTTTCATGATTTTCTCGCGGCGCACGGATCGATAAGTTAATCTATCGACATTTTTCCTTTGTCCTCTTTTTCTTTAAGGATATATTTAGTACACTTAAGTCTGTCTGGAAAATGGCTGGTAGGAATAGTGTTAGCAGAGATTTTAGAACGATGTTTTTGGAAAATCTGCTTGTACGCCAGGATTATTTGCGAGCTTTTTCTTCGCGTTGCTTGAAAGTTGAGAGAATAATATTCTCTAGATATTATCTATAATTTCGAGAATATTATATAAGCAATAACAGAAAAGAGGTTCTACTGAAACGATAGATTATCATGCAAATCTTTCGGTAGACATTCGATTCTCAATCGTCGCATTTGGATATTTCTCAGACACGCAAATCGCGAAGGTTGTTGGGAAGGATTCTTCAGCGTCGAGACTGAACGATCGATCGTCATAATCGCCCTGAGCGAATAATCAGACGAAATCCAGAGGCATTGCCAGCCATGTCCATCCGCCCTATTATCGCGTGGAACTCGAACAACGTTCGTGGATACAAAAGGCACATTTACTAGGGGCCAACGTGTAATTATCAGGACCAATAACGAGGGAAATTTATCTCTGAAATCCGAGCGACGAAGGGTGTCCGCAATTTCGCTCGCAGGCCCAGTTACAAACGACCTTTAGACCGAGTTCTCGCCGGCGGAGAGTCTGTCAAGGGAGACAAAGTGACAAAGTGACGAAACCCTCCTGTTCCCACGTCTGGGGCCTCGAATAGCTGGATATTTAATCCGAGTGTTCGATCAGCGAGAGACAACGGTCATGAGCCGTACACAAGGAAAAATATCAAATGAATTCAATCAGCAAACGAAACGAAGAATATACATGCACTTTTAATCTCATCGCTCTGGTTTAAGATTAAGCAGTAATTATTGATCCACCAGAGCAGCATTCGCGCACTTATTTTTATTCTCCCTCTGTTCTTATGGAATTAAGATTTCAGTCGGCTACATCGACTACTTCTGTGAAATATTCATTTTTGACTACTGATGTACGGCTCGATTATTAAACCAATTTCTAAATTACGAAATTAAGTTAAATTAATGCTACAAAATTGTAAAATTCAAGGATGGTAATCAAATCGTATTCTAATTCATTGGACCAGACGTTTAATTAATATAAGTACACAAATTGTTACACCAAGAATTACTGCTTGTTAATATATAACAAGCATTCCACTCGTTTCCCGCGATATTCACGAATCGTGTTCCTAACCAAACGAAGAATATGACTGTCCTCGGATGGGATTTATTCGATAAAGGCGCGCGCAGGATTAAAATGCAAATATGCACGCACTTATTAATCCCTTTAGAGGTTCGATTATTCAGAGTTAAGCGACGCACGAAACGAATATGAAGCGAAGTACGACGGACTTCTTGCCAAGGGAATAGGGGAGGGAAGCAGGCAGCTCTGTTTCTCACATTAATTCGCCCCTGCGCCGTGGCGCGAAATGATCGTCGCAATTCGTAGACTGAAATTTATCGCGGCAGGAAACGCATAAGCTACAAGCGGTATCGCGCTCGAGCAATTCGGCCCAATCACAGCAAGGCGGAAGCCTTTCATTCTTGGGGATCGCGATCGTCACTCGCCGTCAATCTCGTTGATGAGAACGACACGCTATGAAACACAACAGGACAAATCCCGCCCATCGCCTCTGATTTTTTCACGCGATATGTATATCGTAGCTCTGTTGGCTTGGAACCCACCTCAAACAGCAGGTCCTAGGACAAATGGCCTTGGCAGTCGATGCTGAAAATCGATTTAACCCTTTCCAGCCCTAATTATTATTTTTTGGTAAGGAACTTAAATTTTGAAGAAAGACGATTTAGAGGTACTCGATTGGTAGAAGTATATTATAAGGATGATGCCAAAGGGTTGGAAAGGGTTAAAAAAAAAAAGAGGAAATACGAATTCTCGCGCATGCGCAGAACGATTCGTTCCTCGATTTGATGACGCTTCACGGAAGACACTCATGATAATTCATAATGCGATCCACCGCGAATTCATCTTGAGTCAGCAATAAAATGAGTTCATCAATTTCCTAACGTAGACGAGTATACTCGTCGCAACATACACGCTCTATTTTCAACATCGTTAAATATACTCATGGAATAAATCGTTAATTATCTCGAAATCGAGCCTTGAACGCTTCCAAATGATTTTCGACCAAAAAAGAAGGCAACTATTCCTCCTTCACGCGACTGATGAAGCAACGAGACTAGTTCCTAAATATTATCTAATAGTAATAACCCAAAAAATCGAGTAGGTAAAGAGCAAATACATCGATCGCCAAGGTGGACGCGTAATTACGGTTAAAGGCTTTCTTCCGAACTTCCTCTTTGAAGTATTCCAAGCGCGCGTTTCATGGGCGAAGAGATCTCGGCTATCGAGTGTTTCGAGCCTGAGGAAGAGAAAGTCGACGATGCGGCATCCTTGTTATACGGGTTCTGTCAGGTCCTGGATGCGCGGATGCAGCCCACCGTTGCGCGAGGAATTAATGCGACGATAGCTGAAAGGAGGATGTTGTATGGGCGTTCTATGCAAAACCTCGCGGACGCATCGGGGGAACGGCTCTGCCAGGAGGGATAAACGGAGCGGGGCGCGAGGAAGGTGGACTTCCTGACCTTTTACGAGCGAAGGAACAACGTTGTAAAAGGAACAATGGGCCTTTGCCCCGGCTGCGTGATAAAACGAAACAACCACCTCGTCATCCGGCATCGATCAGCCAATATCAGCCTTGAATCCAGGTCGCATTTAAATTGCCCCGGGGGTCTCGACATTTTTTTCGTCCTTTAATTATGCTCTAGCCCCATCGAGCCCCTCGATCTCGACGAGGCTGATTGAGTTTGCCGGAAGCTCCGGAGCTAACGTTTGATTTCACGGGCCAAATCCGGACGAATCGCGCGCGACAAACTGCGACAAACGACGCTTGGAAACGAGCATAGTGTTCGTGGAATTGTGCAATAAAAATATTGGAGGAACGAATTTCGCGATATTTTCTCTACTCCTGCTGTTTTTCTGGGATAATTCCTTTGGATAGATTTAACGCGAGGAATTTGGGAAGAATTTCGAGAGGATTGGAAGGTGTTGTAGAGACTTCCTTGCGTTCTGGGCGAGCGATAAACTCGGTGGAGACCAATCGACAATTACGGAATCGCCTCACGCGCGCGCATAATTTGACCTTCGTCTTTACGACAGAAAACTTCAAGCCCCGCGCCGTACGCGTTTCTTGGGATCCGGCAGACACATGGGCGATGCGCGCAGCTATTCGATCGAGCGCGAGACAATGGACAGAAGGTGGCTGGTGATTAAAAAATTCTGCGAAGATGCTTGAGAAATTTCACGTATCGAAAGAATGTGCGGTGCAAAAGTTCGAAAGGTTAATGGATCCGTATTGAGTGTCTTGTGATTAACCTCGATACCAAATGAAATAATTATAAAAAAAATATATATATATACATATATATAAATAAATAAATAATACACAATATTTATTATAATACGTTATCATCGTAAAAAAAATATATATATAAATAAAACATAATATGTATTATTATGCATTATTATCGCACATTATTTCACACAAGTACGTTCTCTAAAGATATCTCATTTCAGGCTCTTCGCGAAAAAGATTCCTCTACTTCGGTTCACTTTGACCCAAAACATCGTGCGTTGCTCGAAATTTTCAGACACTTCTGGCGAGATCTACGACCCAAGAAAAGTGAGTAACAAAGTCGCGACGCGGGTTTCGCCGGCATTCGAGAAACACACTTCTTTACTTCAAAAGCAGAGAGGCATCCGCACTTTAGCCAACGACAATCCCGACTCTGCCTTCGAAAACCTACGTGACTTTCTAGCGACTTCTAGTCCCGCCTCGACGTTCTGAAAAACCTCTTTACACCATCCCAAAACTTCCATCGGTGTCTCTTCAAGTTTAAGATCTCTCAACGTGGGCATACAATATGAGCGGGACATCCTTAAATTGATCGCAAAGCATGTAACCGTGTCGACTCGACTTTTATCTTCTCCCGCCATCCAACTCTCGTTCTAACTTTCCAGTTGACGTGTAATCCTGTGCGCGCTACATCATACACACGGATCCTATTTTAGCTCGCCTTTTGGAGCCTTCTGAAACCCAAAATTCGCGTAAAATTTGAAAATTTCAACAAACCAGTGTGTACGTTGCGGCAAAGCCGTTTACCCTATATGTTATTCCATGCATGACTTTATATTGTACACTTTCTGTACTGTACTCTATACTGAAATGATAAACAATTTACAATTTTTAATTACAAACCTGTGTTTTTTATTAAAATCACTTCTTGCATGAATTTTGGGATACATAGTATAAGAATCATTTGCTCCGATGTTTATTTCTTATCCATTTTCCTCGAAAGCTATGAAAATTTCCTTTTTTAGCTTCTTTTCGTCATTTTTCTTTTCTTTTCCGCATTTTTTCGCGCTCAAATGTGTCACGCGTTCCCCGAGTTTCCACGGCTTCGCGAGGAATTTCGATCCCAATCGTCTGGCACTCGTAGCCGCAGACGCGACGACCAACTTTTCGAACTGCTCGTCCGAAGCCACGATTCGACGGACGAACGAGGAGATTTTTCCCAAAGTATTTTTCCCAAAGCAAAACACGAAACTCTCGATCGCTTTGAGTCCCGTATCCCGAATAAAACGCGC
Source organism: Ampulex compressa (assembly GCA_038496175.1). NCBI lineage: Eukaryota > Metazoa > Arthropoda > Insecta > Hymenoptera > Ampulicidae > Ampulex > Ampulex compressa. The sequence continues at coordinate 273,669 of JBCFXI010000078.1, read as the reverse complement.
ATTTACTCTCAGATTCTCCCAGCGCGCATTCCTCCACCTCGTGGACGCGGCAACAAACGTAACGAGGAATGCTCGTGTCAGTTTAATTATCCTACGCTTTGTTTTTTTCCCCCTCGCCAGCGGAGAAGTTGCAGGAGCACCAGCGAAACAGACATTCGAGAAGAATACGCGGGCCTGATAATTACTAAAGGCCGGGGAACGAAGTTTCCCCCGTGATTTTTGTGACCCAAATACCGCGGGTTAAAGGCGATGTGGAGATACCGAAAAGGAGCGGGCGTTTCGAGTGCTTCCCCTTCCCCCCCCCCCCCTCTGCCGTCATTATCTGGGGATTTAAAAGTGTGCAGGAAACGGAACGGCCCTGGCCAGATGTAGGGAGAAGGGGAGGATAAGAAAAGGAGCTCCCAGAGTGCGCCCAATTGCGCATTTGGCTGATCGAACGCCGTGGTAATGACGACCAGGAGGATCGATTACGAGCGAAATTACCGGGGCGACGATGCGAGATACTTGGTACAGAATAAGGTAAATACGAGTCAAACATCGGAGAAGAAACACTCGTATTCTGGGTATAACGACTTGAGAAGCTTGGTTTAATTACTCGACACTTGCGATCAATGGAACTACTTGCTTCCCTTATTCTTCAGGCAGAATCTGCGAATTATTCGCGATACGAACACATTGTATAACGACACTGCGGTATCAAATTGCGCGTATATATCGTTGTATATACAGTAAGTGACTGAAAGAAAGGGGCTAATATTTAACACTCGTACGTGGCTGACGCTTATAAATAAATCAATATACTTATAAAAGATCTCAGTAGGTATTTCGAAAGATATTTCACAGGATATAACAAGTCTTTGTTGAATCGTCGTAAAAGTAATATAACCATCGTTTATTCTGAGAATTATTTTGTACCTTTGCACAGTAGCCTCCAGTGAAGTTTCAATCTTGTAATTGTGTTTAGAGTGGCGGAGATTTTCTTAGAAACTCGCTTGTCTACGCGCTAAACGATTCACGATGGTCGATCCGCAGCGGTCCATGATTCGACCGCCGGTCTTTAACTCCTGACAACAGAAGCGAATAACCCCGCTGTCACTCTCTATGCTCCGAGGATTAGTATCAGCCGCAATTCCTACGCCGCGATTTGTGGTCGCAACGCGATCGAATATATTCCTGGAACGCACACGGGCCCCGTGCCTCGGATGCATTCCGTTGGTCGTCCTGAGAGAGCAAGAATTTCGATGTCCCAATTACAAAGTCGCTAGGCTAGAAGTATCAATCCTTAACAGGTTGAGCGCCACGCGGTTTTAGAAGAAAATCTCGGTCAGGCCACGCGCGCTGGTATCGTGTTACAGTATTTTACACTGTCAGTCACCGGTGTCTGACGCGGCACTCAACGTTAATTAACCTTAATCTTCCGTAAAAAATTCCCAAAATTGCATCATCTTTTCCGCGAGAAGCATTCCATGAGATTTCCCGATAGGCACTCGAAATCCTCGAATTTCGTCGAAACCACTTCGATGAGGATCACAGAGTTTCGATATCTCGATATATGGAGCGCTGGAAAGTCCCCGGGATTTCGAGGTACTCCGCGTAAATCGCTACGATCTCCGAATTGGGAAGGATAATGCAATCCTCGGATCCCAGATGCGATCGATTATTTAGCCCGATGACTTTCAGGCGCAGACGGCTGGCCGATAAATCCTGCTAGCGGCTAATTTGTTTGGCCGGGATATCGTTCGCGGTGGAGTTTCAAGGAAATCCGAGCTGAGCAACGACGCTTATTAAGTCAAATTGAAATTGAGCGCATTAACGCTACGCCGATTAAACGGATAATTACGCGCTATGAGAGCTGTACGCTCGCATTAGCCTTCGATTGATGTTTACAAGGCATCGACGGGGCGCACGGAGAAAAAGAGGAACGAAAAGAGAGAGGGAGAGAGAGAGAAAAAAAGAAGAAGTGGAACCGTGTAAGAACCCCACGAGGGGCCATTAAACGCGATAAAATCAGCAATACGGTACGTGGCGCATGAAGGATCGAAGCGAGACTTTCATAGCGGCCATAAATCCGTCCCTTTACGTAACGCTGAAATTGTATACGAAAATCTGCCCGCTTTAACTTTTAATTAATCCACGCGCAAATTAACTCCCGAACGACGTGGATACGTGCCCCGGCAACGGCCGTACTTTCTTTTTGCTCGTAATGCGCACCTCCCGCCCCACCCGGGCCCTCCTTACCCGCCACGATTCCCATCCTGTCCGTAGGAAAGATTTAGCACGATTAGTGGACCGAACAACATCGAAGGACGAGGGAACGAACGACTTAGGGATCGAGAGACACGAACCTCGGGCTGGTACAAAGCCAAATACTTTGTACGGTATCATCGAGTGGAATCGGATAGTAGCATTGATCACGTACCTCTACACACTGGAGAAAGTGAATTAAGTGGGAATAAAGGACGATGGAGGAAAATATTTCGAAGGATCGCTTGCGAATTGTCGACGCAAATTAGTGTATACGCCACTGTGCGTGGTGCTGTATTAACCCATTTGTTTGTAGTTTAATTTAAATGCTCCGTTTTCAAAATATTTTCTGGCTTTTTTATTTTTAGGGATATTTTAATGCGGTGATCGTTATTGGAAAAATTAAATATTTTATTATATTGGATGTACAACTTTGCTTGCGTCGGTTTATCATTCCGAAAGTCGAGGTTTTGTTGTAGAAATCTGGTTATACGCTTGCGATTCGAAGTAGTGGACACATCGTTGGCCATGGCGGAGGCAAAGTTGTAGGCCTCGTATATAGATGGAGTAAGAATAATTTAGGGAGGGAGATTCTCCGTCGGTAGTCTACTGTGGGAATTTCCACTGGACGTAGAATCTCCGTCCATAATATCGAAAGGGTTAAGATGTCAATTATTATTTATTCTCCACGCTCTCGCCTCGATAATTACATCTTAATACGAAACCACGCGTACTGGTCCGTACGAACATTATCTCGATGCCTCCGGCCGATTCCTTATAATACTTTTCCGACGAGAAATCTATACATACATGTATTGAAATAATGTTACTAAAACTATGGTTTATTAAAAAGAACTATTGAATCTGTTGATAATAAATGATAATCGAGTTTAAATATAGAATTCTTATCCCTCCACAAAACTCTCTCTCTCTCAAAAACTCAATACTCAAAACTCTCTCTAAAATTAGTTGAAACTGATCTTAAAGTCTTCATAATCAAGCCACATTACCCATCTATAAACTCAATGCTCAATAAGACCAATTTCAACGTCTAATTAAAATACACCAGCAAGTGAAAGACGGGAGAACCATGTATTCTCTACCTAAAAACTTCTCTAAAACCAAACTTAATTCTACGTACTAGTCTCATATATCAGAATCATCAAGCCACCCCTCAACAGTCCTTAGCAACATTCCCTTCTTTTCTGCACCGCCAATGGATTATTCCTATTCCAGGCAAACATCACGGCTTAAAAATCTCCCGCGCCACGTACGTAAGTCCAATCTAGTACACGAGTTATCCATCCATATCCAATCAGCCGCACAATGTTATTCGAGCACATCATCCTCGTGGCCCCATGAATTTTACGCGGCGATCAACGAAATCTCCCGCCTTGAATCCAGCGTGGGGCGATGAGCGCGTATAAAGTGCGGTTGGGCGGAGTAGCAAAGTAGCGGGGAAAATCGAATAGCGAGGAACATCGCGGAAGGCCGTTAACCGTGGCTACGATCGACAATATGGCAGAGGATGAATAATGGAACGGAATCGGCCGACGTTGCTCGCAGGATCGTGGCGAATACAAAACGAGTTCTGGACGGGTTATCTCGGCGCAGGCTGCGGAGTACCGAGAGGAAGGCGCGAGTAACGAGAGCCTTTAATCTGCCTCGACGAGACCTCAGAGAGTGAGAGAGAGAGAGAAAGAGAAAGAGAGAGGAGGCTGCGGAGGAATAAGGCGAAGGGTACAGAGAAAGAGCGTAATGGTGAAAATTGCAAGAGAGCAAGGCGCTGGAATCTCGTTATTGCAGTGCATTTTCATTAATTCGCAGGCTGGACCTTCCACGGGACACTCGTTGCTCTTTAAGGTATCGATTCGCCCGTCGACGTTTCGAGGTGGTAGGGAAGTTGGTTGAGGAGAGAAAAAAAAATAAACGAGAGATTTGATTGTAAAAGGAAGAGTCGTAGGGATATTGCTGGAAGTATTGTTCTCCCTGGGATTCCACGCCTGACGGTTTCGAGGAACCCGACGCCCTTGGAGGCGCTTGCACATCCAGGTTTTGCGACGAAAGCCCGATAGCCTCCAGTATAAAAGGATGTGCGAGTTGGGAGGAGGATAAAAATCGTGGAAAGTCTCGTGGGGGAAGTGTGTTTACCTTGTTTGTTGTAAAATTAACATATCGAATACAAAAGATAATATCGAGTGTAGTATATTTATAGTTTATAGAATTCGATGAAAATCCTTTACCATCCTGGTCACTCTACGATTCTTTACGATCTTTAATACTAGAACTACCAGCCACTTTCTGGGCATATTTAAAACACCGCATGTATCTTTAAAAAAAAGAGGAGAGTAAAAGGAAATTTCAGTAAATCAAAATGATGATCTAAGTACTGCATGAAAATCATGGAAAGTCTCAAAAAATACATGGTTATAAAATACTACGATTTTTTAAAGAGACAACCGACCAGTCATTTTGACCGTTTTGGTAGTTCTAGTGTTAAGAGCCCTCGAAGACGCTTGCTTATCCAGATGATACATCTACCTGAAATGGAAGCCTCACTCGAACAGCGAAGTAGGTATTCTGCTTGGCTCTTTCTTAGACGCGCGAACAACGCGCGGTTGTTGCAAAAACTTGCTTACGGCCACGTGACGACCAGACATAATTTCTTTCCAACTATGAAAGCCATTACGAGGCGGTGCCACGGGGCAACAGCACGTTAACCGCTCCTTTACATCCTTCGCGAACGAGATGATCGATCATCGGCAGCAATACCCTTTCCTCTCTAAGCGAGTTTCGATGGACGAGGCTCGCATAATTGAAACGTGCCAGTCACGCTGGAAATAACCGAACCGCCGGAGAAAGGGCCGAAGTACCGAAACAATCATTCAAGACACCTTGCCTAGACGGCGATTCATATATTAAATACCGCAAGCCGCAAAAACACGGCGCGCCATTCGCGAAAGCATCGGGGAAAATGTAATTCGCTAATCGAAGTTTGGCAAAAGAAAGCCGCTGTTGTCTTACTGTTCTCCATCGTCGAGAGGCGTCAAGTGGAATAGTCGTTTATGGACAGCCACGATCGAGCGTGAGTCTCAAATGGACAAAAAGTAATACATGTCCAAGGAAAATTCGAGCACGACTTAAAGCTTTCTTTAGTTTTCAGAAGGCGAAAAGTCCTCTTCCTTGGCTTATCTTGCAAAAATTCTGTATATTTAAGATATCTTAATATGGACACTTCGATATAATAATATACCGCCATCGATCTTTCTATTACTGTCACTAACCCTTTTCTTTAATTTAACCAAAGTAATCCTCTAACTTAAATTAAAATTGAATCAAAGCAATTCTAAACGATCGAAATGAAATCCAAGTGAAAAGTGCGAAGTAAAGTGAGTAGCCGGCCACCCGCGAGTCGCTCTTATCCCCTTCGAGCAGAAATCAAAGCGAGTACCTCGCCTTGCTGCCCAAGTCCCCCTTATTCCACTTCGCTCGCACGGAACGTTAATAATAGTTAATAAAAACAACGTACGCCGCGTTAGGCCGGTGTGTCATTATCCGGCGACCTTCACATAGTTGCACGAACGAATCGAGATAGGGCTTCGAGTATCGGCCGGGTGATAGAAAACCCATTACTCGCATCTTCCTCCGCCCGATCGCCCCCCTCCGCGCTTCCTCCTTGGCTCGCGTGCGCCTGCTTATTGCCCCGGCCGATTTATAGCCTCGATTACAATTTAAAATCCGCCCGTAATGTTCGTCAACAAAAACATAAAAGCGGGGGCCTTGAAACGCACCGGGACCGCGTGCAAGCGGGCACGAAGCTGACAAATATTTGCGGCTGAAATCGACCGAGGAATCATTGCGATGCACGCCGACCTCGGTACGAATAGTTTCAGTCATGAATATGAAAATAATGGTAAGGCTGCGAGTCTACGTACTTCCGCGAGTGTAAACGTCGAACCTCGGTCTGGAGGGAGGAGAGAGAGAGAGAGAGGAAGAGAGATAGAAGGAGAAAGGAGGGGAAGAGCGACAAAACGGTAATATTAACTTCGATCATTATTTATGGCTCTTAATTACCGGTATATCTGGATACGCTGGCAATATTTTCACCGTTTGACAGCTCCCGCCTAATGGAAACATCATTCAAGGCGGTGCAGATACGCCACGGGAGCCCGATTAATATCCGAGTTTCTTTACCCGCCGATACGCGATCCGGTTATTATTTAATGGCTGTTTGCGCGAGCGTAAAAACTGAATTTACAGGGGGATAAAAAAGGACGGAGGTACGGGGAGAGGCAAACGCTGGGGAACCGTGATAAACGTGAGAACGCAAACTGCTCTTGCCGCTTCCGAGAAGCATCGACGGAGGAGGACGTCGTCATCGATTGCACCGAGTCAGGAGGCGCGTAGGCTTTAAAGCTATCACCGAGCATATGATTTCTGCATAACTTTATTAAATCATCCACAATATCTAGGCTACGATTTCTATTAGCTTATATCATTTTAAAAAATCTAGTATACAGTTAGGTATATGGGATATCCCAAAATTCACGCGAGAAGAAATTTTGACATAAAATACGCGTTTGGAATTAAAGATAGTACATTTTTTTTATTCATAAAGTATAAGATATAGGCTCCACGGTTTTGCCGGATCACACGCACTCTTTTCTTGAAATTATCAAGTCTTGCGTGAATTTTGTGACACTCGAAGCAGAGGTGTGCAAGAATTAGTTCAGACGCGTGACGAAGGATGCAATGTAAAAGACGGAGTATCGGTAGAAAATATAGAATTTCATATCGTCTATGCGTAACACATAATTGATCCATTGCTCAACTATTTATATGTATATACTAGTTCGTTCATAATTAGTTAATTTAGTTTATGTATATGCAAATGGAGCACACTTTTCCATTTGCAACAGGCAATCGCACCGAGTGAGCGGCGCGTTACCTAACCGAACATTTCATCGAAGATACTGCGCTAATTTCATAAAAGCCGCGTGAGACCACCCGGCAGGCGCTCACACGCGCTTCATTACGAAACGAGAAACTCCGTTGCGATTACCTAACGATGCTCTAAGCACGGCACGAAAATCCGTTTTGTCCTCGCCGCTAACTTAATCGCGGTTAATCGAGTGACGGCTGACGGCGAAGGAAATTCCAGGCGCGTCCCAGGAGATACGCGCTTGCATTCTTTGCGATCTGAGCCGACACTGCCGATGGAAATTTGTTTTCACGCGCGACAGTGGCAAATCCTTCCCTCAACCAACGTTCCGCATCGCGTGAGAAAAAACGTGAGAAAAAATGTGTACACACGAGATCCGTGTACGAAGTTAAAAATCGATATCCAGCCTCTAAGTATCGGCACGGCATGAGCTGAATGGCTCGCGTGGAAAGTCAAACGAAGGAGGGGGCAAGCAAATTTCCATCCACGGCCGCTTCTTTCCCCTCGAGCTTTAATTAACAGCTCTCATATTCATTACGTCGACGTGCGAGCAAACAGACCGTTAATAACTATAGATGTATGAGCACAGATTTTTTCCCCGGCTCGGATAACGTGCTTCATGAAAAATGAAAGGACATATTGCACAGCAAAATATGTCTCTCTCTCTCTCCCTCTCACTCTCCCTGTTTCTCTTCCTTTCGTCCAATTACTCGAAATGTCATATCAAATAAAGGATTATTACCGTTTCTGTGCCGATAGGCGCGACTATTCGTGGCTTTGCAGTGGAGTCCTGTCGGCTGTGTGTTCCTAGGTTGTAACCGGCAAGCCACATGTCACCCCTGGCGCTTAGTTATCGATCAAACGTGTACGCGATATCCCAGCTTTAATCGCTCGGATACTATCGTCGAATCAGTATCGCCTTTCCACTGGGCCCAACGACGACGAGACCGATTCGCGACACGGCAAGTATCGTTGCTTAACCCGCACAATCGGCCGCTGTCTTATCCGTGGGACGATAATAAATTCGTTTTCTAATCCAACGATGAAGAATAAGTACATTAAAAAGAATACTTGAGAATTGAACACCCCGGAATAATCGTAATACGTGACAGTTTGAAATTTATAACGGTTATCAAAATGTCACGCGATAGCACCGTGCAGGCTGGATTTAAGCAATGAGATAATACTGTTTTCCATAAAAATTCTTTCCCTTATCTTCCTTGTATCGAACTGTACATTTCTTAGTGCAGTCACGAAAATCATCCTCGGTGAGACAGCGATAAGGCATAAAAATGAATCAGTCTCGTCGGACATTCAAAATATTCGATCAAGGGTGTGGAATTAAGACAAGTGTCGATCGATAATAACGATTTATAACTTTCGTAAATTTTATAGCTATCCATATTCTATTTGCAGTCTAATAACTGAGAACACTCTGAGAATAAACTAAGCTTCGGATGTAACATCTTACATGAACGATTAAACATCAGACTTTAATCTAATACTTTCGATGAGCATGCCGTAACAATATATTAATATAGAACCAATCTATAATACCTAACCTATCCTGTAGTATACGATTCATCCGTGAAAATCCACTTCCTTGTTAAACGTTATTTTCCCAAAGTGTACCTACGTCTCCTGCGTAACGAGGCAGGGATATGCCAGTTTTCTCCCTCGCGCGAAGCGAAATGAGATCGTGATGGACAATTTCTTTCTTTTTCCTCTTCCAGGAAATCGATACTCGCGCGATCAAGACGGAGAGTAGTTTTTACACGCCCGGAAAAGGTCGGATGCAATAAGCCACCGGCACGTTTTCACAGAACGTTTATCCGTATTTTGCGAACGGCGCCCACGTGACGACCCTTCCGCATTCTCCGCGAGCTTTATGGAAAGTATATTCGCTGCTAAAAGTATACCGCCAGGGAGTGGGCATCGAAGTGGCGATTCGCGATTTAAAAAGTACGCGCGATATATTCGCGAGAGAAGTGACACGATAAACACCTGAAGTTTCGCTTAATTTTCATCAGTCTTTATACTTTCGATTTATTTTCTAATAATCCTAGTAATTGTATTGTTTGAATATCTGGGGTGTCGCAAAATTCACGCGAGATTTGGAAATATCGAGAAAAGAGTGCGTACGTGCGAGCAAAGCCGTGGAGGCCATTTACCCGATATGCTATTCGATACATAAACTTATATTGTATGCTTTATGAATCGATAAAAATTGTGCAACTTTTTATTACAAACCTGCGTTTTTTATAAAAATTACTTCCCGCGTGAATTTTGGGAAACCTTCTGCTACGTAGAGCTATTGAATTTTTTCCACCTTTGATCGTTGTTTTTATGGTTATTTTTAAAAGCGATGCCCAATTTAAAAACCGCACGTAATGTATTCGCGAGAGAAGTGGCACGATAAACAGCTGAAGTTTCGCGTAATCTCCATTAGCCTTTGTACTCTCAATTTATATTCTATTAATCCCGCTAATTATATTGTTTTAATAAATTGAACAGCACAATTGAATTTCCTCTGCTCTCTATTAGTGTCTTTATTTTCTCAGTGTTTCCATAATTGCCACAGTTCTCGACGCAAGGCGCGATGAAAAAAAGCAAAACCGCCTTTCCAACATCGCGAACGTTGGGCAGCACTTCTACAAAGGAACGCCGCCGCCTCGAGTGACGAGCGATTATGCGGAGTTATGCCTCGAAATTCACAAGCGGTCCTTCGAAACCGCCTCTCAAAAGCTAAAAGAATAAAGATGTTTTCCTGAAATCTCGGCTCGATATTCCTCCCCGAGTGAAATATAAAATAAACCGAAAAAGGGCACTTGTTTCCCCGGCGATGGAAGAGGCTCCTGTATTATGCACGTGAACGAACCGTAAAAGCTTCTTTGAGAAAGCCATTCGAACGAGAAAAATGTCCGCGGCTATATAAGGACGGCCTTACGTGGGGAAAAGTTCCACTCAAAAGTATCGGATTCCGTACGCTCCTCGGCCTTCCGAGGAATAAGAAGAGCCCTGGAGTTTGTCATTTACAAACAATGCTCCGCGCGAAATGTGAGCCAAGCCTCGAGACAGAGAGAGAGAGAGAGAGAGAGTGAGAAAAAGAGAGAAAGAGAGAGAATATTCCCGCGATCGACGCGTTATACTTCGATAGAGCACTACAAGTTTTTACATCTCATAAATGCGACCTGCCGAGCTTCATTCAAATTGGTATAAAGCCTCTGGCAGGACTCACACGGCTCCTTTGGTATGGAGATGGACGACAATCTCCTTTCCCCCAAAAGCTTCAAATCGAACACTCGTAACAAATATCCAAGAATTATCGAAACAGCGCGTCGTAACTGCATCGATTATGATACACTCACAGCGTCCCGGCTGGGCGAAATCTCCTCGAATAAGTAATAACCAAATTTAACGAGGCTCCTCGTTAAAAGATAAACCTCGACACGATCGAAGGACGCCGATAAAATCGGCTTAAATTATAACCAAAGGGACGTTCGAGGAAGCGAGGAGATTTCTCGCACGATGCACGCCTCGTAAGTCGTTTCTTTTTTCTTGACACGGAGGAAAGAAAAAATCCAATCTCGAGAGAAATGGACCGCGAGGAAGGCCTCTCGGGTATTAAATAAACCGAATGACGTGGAACATCATTTAAAGAGGCAGGTCCAGCAGGCCCGCCTCATGGCGGACGCAAACATTTGCCTTTTCCCCGCTCTGTCCCCAAGAAATCCCTTTGTCCACCTTGGAAGGGAGTTCGACGCGTAACTCGAATCGCTCGTTACATTTATCCGCTGACAGGCTCGATATCGAGACGCCGCTCGAAGCGCCAACGGGGCCCCGAAAGAAAATACACCGAGGAGCCGAATACGAAGAAAAATGGCCGAGTTAAGTAGGCGGGTTACATAATACCCGGCCGATAAATCACGTTTGCCCGTCGAATCATTTCACCTCGCGATTCTTTTTTTTCCTCGCCTTTTGCTCGAAAAGCCCCGCAAGGCCGCGGATAATTCAGCGGAGACCGGAGGTGGCTGTTATTTAAAATCGGGGCTGGGAGAGATCCGCGAATCGATGTGGGAAGATCAAGGAGGAGGAGGAGGAAGAAGAAGTTGACGCGAAGTCGAGGCGAGGAAAGAAATTCGCTGGTTGCCTTAAGACCTCGAAGCAGCGAAATCCTGCCGGTTCATTGATCGACGGTTATCTGCGATTCGTGCGCGGCTTTGCATGCCGGATCGACTAACGACAGAAGTCACGAAGGTTGTACCGTCCGACGAGCTTTCGGCATTCGCTCATCGAATCCCAATGAAAAGGCGCTCGTGGATTCGCGATTACCCGGGACTCGAGGAGGAACGATTCTCCACCTTGGTTCCGAGGCGGAGTCGGACTTGAGGCAAACCTGCTCGGGATCGAAAAATCCCGAACAAGCGGGCTTGTTTGCCGTGCAAATTGGAAACGTAACGGAGCCCTGGATCCGCCTGTTTTCGCGATGGTTCCACATTCCGGTTTAGATCATTTCGCGCTACACACGACACGCAGGGTTTGTGGCAGGAAAGATAAAGCGAGAGCCGTGCAATTAAGTTCCCGTTGAGATTTCCACGAGAGAGAATCCGCCGATTACCTGGACTCTTCCATGCCGTGTGTACACTGTACGCTCGATTTGTTTGAGGCAAACAACTTCTGTGATATGCTAATTGAATGCACGATTAAGAGCCAGAGGATATCGCATCGATGCAGTACGTGAAAACTCGATGTTTCAGCTGGAAGATTTGGGTTCAATGCTAAACCCGCGAGCCACTTTCTGAACACTTTTATGAACACCGTGTATATTCTTCAAGAAAAAGGCTGTTGAGAAGAGACATCGATAGATCGATAGAATCATGGAAAATTTCCAAAAGTGCCCTCTCGCAAAGTAGAACTATTTTTCTAAGAAACCACCGAACCTTCGTTTTGACTGTGCTTGACTGTTCAGTAAATTTAACTCAAGTTCCATTCGGTACATGTGGATTTTATCCTTCTAAGACACACATATATATTTCAAATCGATAAGCGCGGAGCTAATATTATTACCAATCGGTGCTGCAAATCGGAGGAGCGGCCGGAGAGACACTCAGCCGAGTCGTTTATCATGGAAGGCTATTCTTCGGAGGAAAGACAAAGAGGACGGAATAAAGAGCGAGACGGCCGGACGAGAGAACGAGGAATCGCCTTTTACTCGTCTCCTCGCTTCTGAATTTCTGCATTATCCGACGGATAATGGCGAGACACTCTTTCTTCTTCTTTCCCGCTGGAACGAGGAATCGCGCGTGTCGGCGAAAACTCCTCCGCGAGAATTCTCGCGCCTTTATCGCTCGGAAACCTTGAAGGATGGCGCTCTTATTTCTACAAATCGCATGGCGCAGATACCTCACGTTTCCCTTCCCTCCCCCCTTTCCTCCTCCCTTCGCCGAGGAGAAACCGCCAAAGGGAACAAAACGTTCATCACGCGCCCGGAACTTCCCTCCGCCGCGCGGCCAAATTCAAGATACCCCGGAATTCATCGTGGATTCGCCTCACGTCACTGCCGCGTCTCGCGCCGAGCAAGAGAGTGAGAGAGAGGAAGAAGACAGAGGAAAAAAACAGCCAGCGAGATAGAGAGGTGCGGATAAAACAGCAGCATCCTCGAATATGAAAGCTTATTCCGGAGCAATGCGAATATCGAATATCGGGCCCGGATCGAGGCCGCTTTGGGCGCTTTTCGCGCGTACAAAAGGAAATTACCGTATCGACAGCTGTCGTTCTGCCCAGGGAGCGTTGGAAGCATACGAGACACCGGGGAACAACGAATCGAATCCCCATGAAAACAAATGAAACCAGTCCTGGGGACCTAGCCAGCCCCAGCCAGGAAACCCTACGAATAGGCTCGGCCCTCCTGCGTACGCGATTAAGAAAAGCATCCTGTCCCACGGTACTATCCAGGATACTCGAGGAATCACGCACGCCTCTAGCTCCCGCAATTACGAGCGACACCTCGCCAACTCCTGACTCACTCCGCGAGGCTGGAACACAGCGCGAAAAGGCCGCGCTGAGCGTCGAAGGAGGAAAAGCGAGGAGCGGGATTCCTCCGAGCGATCCGCAGCACGCGCGCCTTTCCTCGCCCCTCGAGTTAACACCGAGCACGGAAGGCGACTCCCGTGTGCACTCACGTGATATCCTTCCAATCTGGAGAAGGCGATCCTCCTCGAGGCTCACTCACTGTGCACCCTGGCGGAGGCGAGGGGCTCGGCTAGCGCCATGTGCAAGCGGCCCCGGCCTCCATTCCTCCGGGAAGCGGGGGCTCCCGCGGGAACCTCGGGGATCGACCACGGCCTCTCACTGTTTTCCCGGCACACTCAGCGGCTCCAGCATTATTCGCAGGCGTGGGCGAGCCGCGATGCGCGCACTGGCCGGCACGAAGCGCGACTGACCGACCGACCGACCGACCGATTTCGAGGTGGGACGCACGACCGCCGCCGGCGACGCGCCAATGCGCGCTGACAATGAATGAAACCTCGGGCTCCCCGGGTCGCGCGTGCTTTTCGCGGGAGTTCGGCTGCCGCCGCCGTGAACGACGACGCCGGCGACGACGACGATCGGCCGCGAGAACTGCCCTCGCCAAGGCGCCGCCGCCGAACCCCGCCGACCCCCCCCGGAATCGCCCGAGGCCGGCCGGAAATCAGCGACGACCGTTGCCCTGCCTGGACCCCCTGCGAAAATCGCGCGCTCCCCTGGGGAGTGTGGGATGGAGAGGGGGGGAGAGGGGATTGAGGGAAGATTGTATTCCTCTTTTTTAGCGAGGAATGATGTTGTTAGTGTGTACGTACTGGAGGCTGATTTTTATTGTACGTTGGAATGAAGGACTAGATTTTGCTTGTATATTCTGTTCGTGGAGGAATGATCTATGTACGTATATGAATAATAATTGATATTATACAGGGATAGGAAATTAGCGAAGGCCAGTACCTTGCCTTGATCCCTTGTGAAAATCGTGTGCTCCCCTGGGGAGTGTGAAAGAGGAGAGGAAGAGTCTCAGAACGAGTCGAATCTCGTAAGGATCGAGAATAGATCGTATTCATTTTAGTGTCGAGTAATAATATTGTATATATACTGGAGAATGGTGTGAGTTTGCGTTTGGGAATGTCGATTTTCTAATTTTCATGATAAATTTTCTTTTATTTGGAATTTATTCATTTTTCATTTACCCTGGAATAATGGAACATAGAAATATTTTTTTATTCGTTAACCGATGTTTCATCAAATTTTCCTGGGATTTTTTGGGAAGACGATCTAAGCACGTTCATGTATAATCGATAACTGCATCGCGAAAATTCTGTACTGGTAGTAATCACGGAAAGCATCTCGGATGAATTTCGTGAAAATTAAAGCAAAGATATATCTCAAAGCTGAATCGACGATGCGACCTTCTACCGATGCTAAAACGATCCAGGCTGCACGTACGTGTCTACATTGCAGTTAGGATATTGGTACGCCCAAAAACGAAGTTGCCCTTGCGATCGGCTGATACATTCTCGATGCACCATTTCACCCGTGCCTCGGCGCTACTTGCGTTGCAGCATAAGCAGAAAGTCGCGATTGCCATACCTCGGCAGTTTCTCGCGTGTACCTTCGGATGTCGCATTGTCAAAGCAATCATCGCCACTCGTTATTTTCGCTCCGTGCACCAGAAACCAACATCAGCAGCGCGGCATTGCGACCCTGCGCGATTTTCCCTCGCAAAGAAAGGAATCGCGGATTTTTCCGTTCTGCATACAACACTCTTCCGTTCTACCGCGTACGCCAATTAAGCACAAAAGAGAGCCGTGGAACAGCAGCTGGCCGTGGAAGCTTATTCGAAAAATAAAAACCGGGCGCACGAGGCAGCGAAACATAATATAAAGTTCGGTTATCTCGCGACAGGCAGGTAGAGCGCGAAGCAGGGAAACGGTGGGACGCTTCATCGACGCTTTATATTAGGACCTTGAACAAGTTCTCACCGTTTCTTAACAGATGATATTACCAGGACTGTGTGCGTGTAATTTCAGATGATAACGTATCTGCAAGGAAGTACTGTCGGTAAACTTGAACCTCGGTCCATGTTAATTCGCCACAGTGTAAAGAACGTTTTCTTTCAGCTCTAAAAATCTCGAGTTTTGTGCCAGGTAAAGAGTATTTTCAAACAATCTGATCGCACTATTTTATTCAAGAGAAATCTGCTGCTAAAGCGAACAGAATACTTGTCGAGACATACCGTGAGCATGCTCCGTTGGAAACGACATGCGGAGACTGGTTACAAAAACAATTATTCTACTCTTGGAGATAAAGAATACTCTGGCGCACGGAAAGAGTTTAAAGACGAAGTATTGGAGGAATTACTCAAGCCATGTCAAACTCTAGCTAAACTTGCAAAATCAGTAGATGACACGGCAGTTTCGAAACGTATTAAACCATCAGGAACGATCCAGAAGCAAGGACGTTGGATGTGGCGAGAATAAAACACGAAGTCCTAATACGACGATGGCATCTAATACACGAATTATGAATAACATCGCGATCCCGCAAAAGCAGGCCACCGTCTTTAATTACGCGCTAGCTTTGTACAGTCGATATCGGGGCTTCAAGGCTGCCGATCGGCGAGCGATACCGTCGAAATGATGCTTTTGTATGCAAAACGGCGCGTTTGACGAAATGCAAAGGCGGCGGGCGACTCTTAGAATCCCGCTGTCCGCTGGCCGGCTTTAACGAGCCGCGTATTCAATCGAACGATAATGGATTCCCAGCCGAACCTTCCAACCGGCCAATACATCCGGCACAACTTTCCACCTCCCGTGCCGCTCATTATCCTCCTTTGAGTGCCGGCAAAAGACTTTAATTTTCCCGGCCAATCTAATGCATAATTGAGTTCATTATCTTCGCGGCCCAGGTTGGCAGGAGTTTCGAAGATGAAGGCTGCTCGGAAAGTGCGCCGGGCAAAGGCGGCCGAGCGAGCGGCCGAGGAGCTTCCGAGCTATCGGCAATTTTACGGCGAAGTTTTATCAACAATGGCCGCCCGATAAGACGTATAACTGCGCGAGTCGAGGCAACGATTACCGGACGGCCACGATTCGGCACGGAGGAGCCTTGTTTTATGCACCGCTAAAGCGCGTCCCTCGAATAACCGTCGTTCGTTCCCTCGCGCGTTTATCTTCCATTGGAAATGGAAAGATATATTCGATCCCCCGGCGCAGTGGGGAGGCGTAATATGCAGGTATGACGGTCGAATCGAACGAGGGGATCGCATTGGCCACGTTCGAGGATTGAATTTTTCGAGGAAATCCCGGCTCGCGCGAAAAATGGGGGAATTGCGTTAGCATGATACTCGTGGATTTAATTCGTCGAGAAGATGCCGCGTTTCTGGGTGGTTTTAGGAAGGCGTCGTGCAACTAAAGAAGGCGCCTGTACATCATCTCGCGCTCTTCTCCTTGAACGTGAGAAAAATAAGAGCGCGGTGATTCTTGGGAAGGAAGAAAAATACCGAGATACGGAATTCGGCCTTTCGATCGATAAAAGCGCGCAAGGTATCCTCGATATTCGGTTAATGATATTTTAATCGTACTGCAAACAGCGTTTGATGGCTCATAATTAATAACGTTATTTATCACGCGGCCGGCCATATTTAATTAACGCCTGGAGTTACAACGGCGCACACGTGAGAGTATGAATTACGTTCTCCACGCATCCGTGACTAATGCGTTGTGCAATTAAACGTATGTTTTCGATGGAACTTTCCCTGATTTTCGCAGGCCAACTTGAGCGACGCGGATAATTTTAACGCGGCCGATGATTATGGGCCCGCTTCGAGTATATACACCTTCTTAATAATCACGCCAATTTATCCTTGCGATCCTTATCGACAATTCCCAATAACGAAGCCACGCTAAATCAACTCGTGTACAAGTGCAAATCCTCGATTTTCTCGTACCAGCGGAAAACATCTCGTTCCAAAGATTCCACATTGTACGGATTAAGCGTAAGTTTGAGGAGCGACGGTTCGTTAAGCTGCGTCTCGCTCGACAAGCCTAGAACCCAACAAGCTCCCTGGTTACCGAGTTCGAACAAGGTCGAGGTTGGAGAACTTGTAGGAGGAAAGAAAACGCGCGCGATTTTCATGCCTGAAAGCGAATTACCATTGCGATTAGCGAGCCATCTAGCATAACGATAATCGCGAGGAACAGGAGTCGCGGCGATAAATTCGGAGTCACGCACAGCCGAGTGTCACTTCTACGTATGGCGCGGTACATATTTGCAGTCCCGTCACGCAACCGGCCGTTCGTTCTGAGCTCGTGCGTTTTTATAATCCTCCGCTGTCGATCGAATCTCGATGGACGCTGAATACGTAACGGACATTTGCGCCTTTTACAACGCGGGCCAGCCTCCGATCGTTCGTAAATCCGGGCATTTACGAGCGCGCCTCGCATAAAATCATTATAAGCGATTACAAGGCCCTGTTATCTCTCGATGCATCGTCCGCTCCGTAACGGCCTTTGTCGTGCACGCCCCGGGAGTTAATGATTTAATAATAATATCGTAAGAAAGCGTAGTCGGACGTAAATATCGAACGTGCCAGCGGCTTCCTTTTTTCCTCTTTTTATCTCGCCATCGCTACCTAGCAGAGGTTGGAGGAACGATTTGCTTGGAAGGTTGTACGGCGATTGCCAAGCCTCGACTTCTGTCGCGCAAAATCATTTCTCGACGTAAACCGATGGACGAGGCATGGTTGTAAACAGAGAGAGAGAGAGAGAGAGAGAGAAAAAATCCTCGTATCTCCGGCCATTCTGCGGCCAGGCGCATTCCGTATGCATTTTCAGCCACAGTCGGCGCTGGCCACGTTGCCCTCTTATCTGCGGTTCCACCGGCGCGTAATGTATCGCAAGTGGTTTGGCAAGTAATCCAGGATTGT
The DNA here is from genome assembly GCA_038496175.1 of Ampulex compressa. Taxonomy (NCBI): domain Eukaryota; kingdom Metazoa; phylum Arthropoda; class Insecta; order Hymenoptera; family Ampulicidae; genus Ampulex; species Ampulex compressa. The sequence goes on along the minus strand of JBCFXI010000078.1, from coordinate 255,532 downwards.
GTTACGCAGCGCCCGTGAGGACGGAATAATTTCTTAAATGACGTCATTTGTGTGCACATAATAACAACTGTTAAGTGTAAGAACACACGGGGATTCGTTACACGCGCTGGTACACGCGTACCTTAAGAAATCGGTGTTACTGACACCTGTCGTTGGAATTGGCTTGTTTAAAGAATTACAGCCGGATAGGATTAACCGTCTGCCGTAGCCGTTCATATTCTTCGTATTATGCAAACACGGCAGACGATTTAATTCGATATTTATGCGGAGTGCCCGATATTTCAGCGCAAATATCGGCTCGAAGGATATAACATAATTATAAACTGGCACCGCGTGCTAACTCGGATAATTCGGGGAAAGCTATATCCTGATTCAATCACGGCTCGATACGATGTTAAGTACATTATCGATGTACCGCCATTAGACTTCATAAAGGTGACTGATTGGCTCGGTGCTTTTAATTTGTACATGGGAGTAAAAACTAGGAGAAAGTTGGGCGGAATTTTGCCTTGCTTTGCTTGCCTGCTTAACGACGTTCGGTGTCATGGCAATTGGGTTAATTGTTGAGGATAGTTGCTTTCGAGCGATGGCACGGGGCGATGGTAATAATTACGAGCGGCTGAGAAAAGAGGAGGGGCTCCATTTAAGTTCTAACGACTATTTCCAGGGCACGTAAGACAACTCGTGGCTCGCGGCATCAAATTTCTTCCGTAATACTTCCGAAATTACGATGTCACGGATTTCAGCTTGGTAATTGGCCCGCGAAGATTTCACTCGAATGAACAACAAAATCATTGCCTCAATTATTTCCTTTCACCGTGCGATTAACAAAATTTAGCGAACTCTGCGTATAGATGCATCTCAGAGTTCCAATTAAAATAATTTCGATGAAATTTCAAAGTAAAATAATTGTCTCAAATATTTTCGGTATAATCAAGTAAGTCTCTTCCTGGACGTCGTTTAATCATGATGGTAAACGAAGCTCTAATCTCTTCAATTTTCAACATCAAGCACAGCTCATTTAAAGCAAGTTGTAAAAAGTAGCGTGCCTGCTCCGTGTAAAAATCCAGAGGTGTATAATTAATTCGAGGCAAGGGAATTGCGTGTTTCTCACACGTGGTTTTGGATAACAATCCACAATCGGTGCGCGGTATTCAATTATCAGTATTATCAATTATCGTTTCGCAAGGTTGCGAATTAAGCGTCGACGCGTATTATCTTCGACTGGAAAGGGTATCTCGTCGTTCACACCTCGAATACCTTGATCAAATCTAACCGAGAAAAACATCCCAAAATTCGCCCCCTCGTTTTTTGCCATTACGGAGCGGCGAAAGAGCAGAAATATTTGCACGGCTCTTTTGCAGGCTCGCCCGGAAATCCCTTTTTACTCCTTTTTATTTTTGACCACCAGAGCTGGGTCGTAATAAAGTAGAGCACGAGGGCTGGGCCAGTTACGTTATTATTCCCGTGGCATTGTAAATCACCTTGATTGCCGCGCACGCTGTTCGCCAGATGAGAGACTTTTGTCAAATCCGGGTTTTCCACTGGCAAGGAAAAATATTCCTGGCAGCGCTAGGAGAACCGATGTCAATGCGACGAGCAGCGCGCGGCAGTAGGATTGCGAAGCAGCGAGCAGAAAACAGGGAGCAGCATGGTAGGAGGAAAGTTATCGACTTGACTATAAGTTCACGATCGAAAGCACGGTGAAATTCGTCCGCAAATAGCACGATGATCGAGGCTGATATGATAAGCGTGTAATAACAAGCCAAGAAAAAGCATTGGACGATCCGCTACGAGGAATAAGGAAAGGTTTCAACGAAATTCTCGAGTTTAACTCAACCGTGAACTAAATTCCAGTTTCTTAGTTATTTTGAAATGTAATGTGTAATTAATCTTGACTAACGAAATTCTTGAGTTCAGCACCAAATGCATATTGGGACCCATCTGCAAATGGTATAAAAAACATTGTCCATATGCTGGACGACTAATGACACGGAGATGAAATGAGACTGATGCCGCTAAGTAGTTGCACAAAGAGTTTCGCCTCTTTGTGCGAAGAGCCACCAACACAATTCTCGAGTTTACAGTTGAAAGCGCGGGGCGGTGCGAGTGCGTTCCTCGATGCGAACACGTGTGTAAACGCAGAGGAATCGTAAATACGTAGTAAAGATTTTATCATCGCGGGAAATATGTTTATGAAATATGCCCCTTAATCACACAATACGCTAACCGGCGCGTAACCGTGCAAAAGTGTCTACTCCGTTATACACGTTTTCCAGCTGGGTAATAACCGCGGGTCGTTTCCATTCCGTCCCGTGGAAAAAGACGAATGCCTTCGAAGCACGGTTACTGCAGCTACTTCCTCTCTTCTCCGCTACCGGAATATCGCGAAGTGTAAAAAAAACTTTGTGCACGGTAAATATTAGGTTGTCCCAAAAGTGCCTTCCGCTATCTGCGCGCAGCTGCTTCATCCGGCAAGGTTCGTGCAACCATGAAACCTCTTCGGTCCTCCTCTAGCTGTGTACGCGATTCGATAAAATAATATGAAAAAAAAACAACCTTTATACATATATTATTATCTTATACGTATATTAGTACACATATTATTTTCTTATGAAAGGAAGAAAGCATTTGTGACGATCTGATATAAATATGAATGATACAGATAGAGAATCGAAATTCAATGTATATTTATATCTAGTTATATGCTGGAATTTGGATATAAATCTTTATGTAGATCGAAGATTCTGTTGAGCAAAGAAAGCTTTCTCTCTTCAACGTGAATAATAAATATCTACATAAATCTGCATGAAGATTTAATGTACACATTAATTTATAATCAGATATACTGATTAATTGGCAATATGCAGGGAATATTACTTTCTGCTTTCTCGAAAATATCGAAGATACGCTCTTGGGGTGGTCGAACTATGGTCAGAACGTGGATATGCGAGGGGAATCTCGGTTATAGAGGGTTAATCGAGGAACTTTCGGTGTGTATCCAAACAGCGGAAAGGGCATGAAATTGCCAGCAGCGGATGCACGGCTTGTGTATCGATGTAGGTGTACGTCGTGCTCTGGCTTTCGATTATCGTCTCCAGAAGATATTCGGGACGTTGGTCGTACGAAACCACAGGTGCCAGTGCTCCTAGCTTCGAATTTAACGGCACGTGACATTGCGATGTTACAACTAATTTCAACAAATTCCATCTACTCCCTGCCATTCCAGTGAAGCAGTTTCTGAATTGCAAATACTGAATAGGTTAATTCGGACAAGTACGATTAATGCATAGGGATTCCTTGTTTGTGTTTCTGGTGTGGCAAATATGGTTGAGATTATGCACGACGAATCGAAGATGTAGAAGCGTAGATCGTTTCTCTCGGTGTAATATTGATAGGAATTTATCTGGCAATTGTTCGAATCAAAATAATCGTCTATTACCAAGTATGATTTTAATATTATTCTTAATGCTCCAACATTGATCATTGAACGAAAACTAGGTACTACATATGTATAAATATATGAAATGTTTCAAATTTATATGGAATTATACATATGGATGTGTGTAAATATTTCACTAACAAACATCAAAATATTTCTCATGCTTTTAATAAAATTCAATAAGAGAATACCGCTCTGCGCCATATTTCAAGTATCGCTGTAATCAAGCGACCCGGTAATAACCGAAGATATATACCCGTCCCGACAAAGGGCCACCCAGTAATGAAATCGTTACATTTCTACCCTGAAAAAGCCTCGATTTTTCTCGTAGGCGACGTAATCCCAAGGTTGGCGAAACATTTTAATAACGCGGTATTTCAAAAGGATTCGTTAGCAGGCCACTTTCCATCTCGCACCTGTCCCCCTTTGCGTGTACACAATTCATCCTTGTTTGAAGACAAAAAAAAATACACGTACACCCCCGCGGAATGCAGTGGCGCAACGCGAAATTTTGACGATTAACTTGGCGCTGCTTCCCCTCAGAAATGAGGGATCTCGCGCGAATAGCAGATTCCTGGCACCTCATTAATTCATTCGACCAAAATAATCAGCTAGACTCCCAGCACGCGGCTATGAGCAGAGGAGTCTTGGATGTAATGCACAACATTATGTGCTCCACCCAGCAGCCTGAACATAATATGACGCGCATCATCCCGTCTCCTTCGTTTACGAGCAGAAAGTACGTTCTGTACTCTCATGCGGAAGACCTGGGTTCGAATCGCGCCCATCACCTCTGGTTTTATCACGCGATATGTACAGGGTGGACCATTTAAAAGTTTGTTTTTGAAAACACTATAAAACGAGTCTACATCGATATTTAAAACAAAATTTTTTTTTATCTTGAAGTTTGGAGTCTCCGATTTAAGAATTTTCAGACGACCAGCTGTTCAAATTTCAAGCAAACCAGTGTTGCCATATTGTATAATTTAAAAACAAACTACTAGATGGTCCCCCCTATGTATTGTAGTCCTGGTGGTTCGAAACCCATCTTAAACAGTATATCCTAGGCCAGATGATCTTAGCAGTCTATGCCAAAAATGAATTTAAAAAAAAAGTACGTCCTATTGCTCAAGTAAGTATTAAAACAAAGATTAGAAGAAAGACGACAGCTTTGGTTGAAATCCAGAGTTTAAGCCTTCCTCGTTTTCCATTCTCATGCTATCTGATAACGATTTGTTCGACAAATTCTGTATTTTATGGCTTACGAGTAATTTTAAGGAGTGTTGTTAAGGCGCTGCTGGGGCCACGCTTGTTCGAAATATTAAATGCGACACGTCGGACATCGTCGCCGAGACTTTGCTCGCAACGTCGTTTGATGTACAATATTAAACCTCTATAAATACCCGAAGGGGGAGAGAGAGGCCGTGTAAAAGTCGTCAAAGGGACAGCATACCGTAATACGCATGTAGGAACACTCCGATGATCCACTAGAAAATGCTTTCGCAAATCTCCCATTGGAGGAACAACGTCTGGAAGCGCGAGATCCTATTTTAATCCTCTCTCTGTGGCACCACGCTGATACGATGTTTTTTGCCCTCTTTTCGCGCTACCTCAGAAGCTCCACCTTTGCGCGGCGGCACAAAGTTCGCTTTTGTCGATGAGAACGAATGAATAAATAAATATTACGTTATATTTAAAAGCGTACTCGTCTTCTCTCGTAGAAACGCATTGCCCCAGAATAGCAATCTTATCGTGCGCAGGGCCTACAAGATTTTCTTCGCGATCAAGAACAAGCGATGTAACATAATAATATCGAAAGAGAAGAAAGTCATGGATATTATTTCTGTGTTTCTCGATCGAAGAGTTCTTGCGAAAAACAAATCTTCATCCGGACAAGGGAATAATTGCTCTTTAATGCGACCACACCTGATGGAGGTGTAAATCATCGGCCCAACCAGCTTCATTCAGCAAGGAGTTAGCGATGCCAGGACTAACGGATTCTACTCGATACTAATACCGAGGGTAATATTTCAACGTCCCATTCAGTTGGCACGGCATTAATCAAGTAGTTTGGGATCGTTATAAATAACCGAAGCCTCCAAATCGAGCGCTTCAATGAGCGATCTGTGCGCGCGCCGAAGAGCAATGACTATTTCTCGTTCAAGGGTCTATTTTAACACCGAACCCACCGCCCAAAATATACGGGGCCGATCAGCGTGATTCATGCACCTTCTTAGACACTCTCATGAATAAATAATAACCGCCTATGGATCGGTTATGAATCGAGAACGATTTCCTCTCGGGGCTGTGAGGAATTCGCGAGGCAGGAAGGGGCGATTTAGCGGAAGAAAAAAACGTTTACTCGAGATTTCCTAGGATCCATCGGCGGTGAGCCAGTCCTGGAACGAAACGGCATTCCCCCTTTCATCGTTTACGCCCGCGATATTTTACGTCCTCCACCGCGTCGCGGTACTTTAACATCGCGGAGTATCCGCGCGGAGACGAGGAATGTCTCCGAGGAAAAGTCGTGCTGCCATTTTCTCGATGAAAAGGATCGATCGAAGTCGCGGCACCGAGGAGGAATCGAAAATAATCTGGAAGAGTCGGCTTTCCTGCAACCACGACCACCGAGCTTTTCCCAACGAATGTAAATGAATCGAGGATAAATTCGAGGGTTGCAAAAAAGTCCGCGTTTTTAAAGGAGAGTAATGCTCGAAGGGGGACAAGGGAATCTCATTAACGCGATAGGGATCGGAGTAGGGCTCGAGTAAGCGGCCACTTAGATATCCAACCGAGACTGGCCGTAAACAGGCGGAAAAATTAATGAAAAGCCGGATAATCAATAAACCCCAAATGGATTCGGGACACCTTGGCGGCGAAGTTCTGGAATCGTGAGAAAGTTTCCCCAGGGGGCCCCAGGATCGACCTCTTTTCACCTAATCCCCGGGACTTCTTTGGCCGAAAACTTTTCCAGCTCGTAAGAACTAACCGACGTATTATCAAACTGCGGAGGAGGAAACTCGGGAGGGCCGGTAATTTCCTTCATCTGGCCGTGAAATTTATGCGTTCGTCTATTTGGAAATGCATTAATCCACGATTGATCAAAATTCCACGACTCGCCCTCCTTGCTCCTCCGTAAAACTTCTTCAATCGACCAGTCCGCATTTTGATGCTCCGAAAAGTTTGCTCAAAGGATTTTGCCTTTTATTCCAGCTCCTACTTTCTCACTTTGCGCGCAAAGGCTGCTTGTATAATGGACGCGCCGTCGACGGATGAATTGGCATTAGAGGACTCGCGGGAAATATTCGCTTACCATCCTTCTGTCATCGGACGCTAATCGCAATGAACGAAGAAGTGGAGGTGCTAATAAACACGGTTGGAGCGCGTGAGGTCGAACAAGGTAGACTTCCAAAGGAGCGAAAACGAAAGTTGCGTTCGTCCTCGGTTCAGCAACAGTTGGAATAATACGCGACGTGTCGCAGCCCCTACGCACAAGGCTAATCTCGCTTGTTTGCGCAGCATTGTGGAGATTTGGACGGTGTCGGGGAGACCTTGAAAATGCAAACGTCGCGCGGAGTGTCCGCGGTGACAGGATCGGACGGCTGGAGCAGCGCCAATGGCACGTTTATAGCCATGCATCCATGTAAACTAAGAATATTCAGACGTTGGGCGCGAAAACATTGCGCGATGTGATGCCGATCGAAATCTGAACGTCGGCCACTGAGAATGCGTCAAAATTCAATAATTAAGCGACCGTTTATGCTTTCATCGGGCGCTCATCATATAGGTTTTTCACGTAAAATTCACCTTTCTGCAAATAGAATTGAGTTTTTCGCAAATGGGATTCACCTCTTTGCAAATGGAATTCACACTTTTGGAGAACAAATTCATCCGTTTGCCAATGGAATTCCATTTCAAACCGGTGAATTTGTTCTGCAAAAAGGTGAATTCCACTTGCAAACAATTAAAATTGTTTTGCAAAAGGTTGAATTCCATTTCCAAAAGGATGAATTTAATGTGAAAAACCTATACTAGACTAAAGAACCAAAGACTTGCACAAATGACTAATATTCGCTTCAAAACAAAACTCTCTCCAAAATAATATTTTGGTCTACAATGAATCGATATTACATCACGAATATAAAGGGGTTTGATGACAGCAGGAATCCAAAGTATCGAAAGCAAGCATTCAAGGTGTCTCCGCGAAAGACAACTGGAATAAATATGCTTGCTCAAAAAAGAACTTCCGATTGTGCGAGATATTAATGTACGGCACATGTGCTTTCGCGCGAAGAGAAAAGATGGAGCCAAGTGCCGAGCGATTTATCGAGCAACTTGCGAGAGCGGCTAGTCGGATCGTATTTTCATTAATTACGTCCCAGAGCTCTTCCTCTTTCTTCCCCCTCCTTAACGGCCGTGTCGTCGCTTTAAACATATCCGGAGATAGATCTTAATTAGGCTGGCTGCAGTTTTCCATTAAGAGGAGCGCCAAGCGGTGACGGAGTAAGAAGCGAAAGACTAATCCTGGTGGGGCCACGATCTCCTTAATATTTTCACCACGAGCGGCCCATTTTCTCGAGGGTGCTCGGCCTGGTGATCTTCATCGGGCACAGTTGGCGCATTACACGATCTTCGATTACTTCCGGTACCGCCATAAATATATAACACGATACCGGATATAAAATTACGCAAGGAAGAATGCTACTCGAGCGAGTAATTGCACGAGAATAATTATCACCATAAACGTCACTGATACTCGTAATGTAAAGTATAAATTTATATATAGAGAATCATATAAATTTACATAAGATTTATATAGATATAGAGCGCGTTAAAAAAATAAATAAAATAGTTACCTAAAATTTACTTTGTATAATTTACTTTATAAAATTTACTAAAAACGATTACTTTTGATCCTCCTTTTCAAAATCTCCATTGCGAGATTTCTTATCGCGGTACGTTTGAATTATGCGCAATTCCCAAACAGACGAATAAATTCTTAAAATCCTCGCAAGTGTATATTAGGCGTATACAATCGATACAAAACGCTTTACATCCTCGTCGATCGACAATATGTACACTAAATCGTGGCCCGATCGCATCTCTCGAATGGCTTTTCGCGGAAAACCGGTTCGAGAGATGGAAATCTCGCTTTTCGCTTCCCGTGGTCATTTATCACTTATCCATCCGTACGTCACTGACACCGCGGAGATAATAAGACTCGTTGCAGCCTCGGCTGGTGCACGCAATTCGTCGCTTACCGTGGCAGCGACTACGTAAATAAAGTCGACGGTGAATTTGCTCGAACAAGGCGGCGATAATTCCTGGTTAACCTTCTAAACGGGTCATACCTCGAGTAGAAACCTGACGGAGGTCTTTAGGAAAATTCATGTTCAATCCCTATTAAGAAGCACAGCGCGATAATACTCCCCTGATACAAGCAAAAATCAAAGAGCACCTTTACAGTTCGCCAATGATCCGAAGTATTCGTCATCGATTAATCGACATCTATTAGAAAAAGAACAGACTCGTCCTCCTCGATTATTGAATCGATTCACGGGGACATAAGAAGAGTGTTCATCAGTCGCAGGGTATTATTCAACTGGGTGCAAAAATTTCCGTTTGTCGCCTCCAGGCTGCGTTAGCTCATGGCAGTGATTAATTTCCATTAGGCCGATGGCTGAGATTTTTGCATAGACGTGGGAGGAAATCTTTCTCAAGTCGTGGGATCATCGTGATTTTTTCCAGTGCCAGCTTAAATGAGGAATACCGAACTACCAGGTTCTCTTCGCGCTTGATTAGAAACGATCCTAATTTAACGATCGACCATCGATCCCATCGAGATTGACATCACGCCAGGAAAAGTGACGTAGGACACGGACCCTTCGCCTTGAATCTCATTTCCAAGGATCATTCCAAGGCCGCATCTCGATTCCAAGGTCACGTGTCGTGAAGGAAATCCTCTGGCGAGCTTCTCATTCCTCTTATCCCCTTGGCAGTCGCCTGCTCGAGACTCTTTGGGCATCCGTGCGCAGGGACGAACGACCTTGTTGGCCTGGCGTCTTCCTTGCTGGCCTTGAACCTCGTCACGGTGCTCGAAGACGAGGTCGATCTCACGCCGCGCAACAAAGACTCGTTCCGGACGAGGCACGACACCGACACCTTGCTCTTGGACCTCCACTGATCCTCCTTGACCAATTCCTCCGATGTTCTTCCCGAGACGCTGCTCCCCGAGGAATCACCAGCTGGAAAATGTCCACTCCGTAGATTTCTGGATTCGAGCTTCGCGTGTGGAGCATAAGATCTCTCGTCTGAGATTCCAGACCTTCTCGATCTTGGGAAATTCATAAAGGATGCCTTCGTCTCGGTGTAACGATGCTTCAGGGTATTCTCCCTGGAAATCATGGGTACTACAGTGGTGTTGTCGATCTCGAATGATCTCTGTGCATCGATGCTTCGAGGAAAGGACCTGGGGAAATGATGCTTCTGGTGTGTGGACTGATTGAAGAAGCTCTTTAAGGGTCTTCCAGGTGCGGCTTGTTCTCCAGTGCATGAGAGACTGTACCTCGAGCACTGGACATCGATGTCCTGAAAGCGTCTGCTCGATACTTTTCTCTGCTCGCTAAGTCCTTTCGAGCCGCACGCTTCGTGGTAACTCGGGGCTTGGAACTGGTCCAGCTTCGAAACCGATGAGCGACTAACAGTCGCGAGCGATGCTTGGCTGTCCAAACGATTATGACTCGGATACGAAGGATGAAACTCTCGTTTCGAGTCCACGATCGTTAACGACTTCTTCAGAGTTACGTGGCCTCGAGCAATCCTGGATCGTGACTCTGCTTTCGAGAGAGCCCTCGAGGATCTCGCAGTATTGTTCGACGCGGCTTCAAACTTCCCAACATCCTTCGAGAAACTTCGATTTTCACGATCCAAGGAAATGTCCACCTCGTCTCTCGACATGGACGTACCTTCGGATACGAAGCACTCTGCCTGGCGCTTTCCGCTCGAATACGTCCCTTCGATCTCCGTGGAATAGGAATCCCCAGGGACTGGACTAACTGCACGATCGCAGTAACTTTTCTCGAGGCTCGCCTCGGTGTTCACGCTAATTACACGAACCTGAGGCTCGGCTTGCACGGACGTGGTGCAAGAAGCTTTCGAGGAGGTACGTGGTATCGGTTGACTATCGCCAACTTCCTTGTCGGAGTACACAACGATCGATCCCAACCTCGATCTCAAAGGACCAGAATTAACTTCGATAATGGATCGACTATCGCCGTGAATATTCTGTACATCGCTGTGAATATTCTTTATATCCCTCGTGCAATTCGTCTCCTTCCTCAAAATCCTCCTATCTCTCGCCAACAACTCCACTCTACAAGCCTCCTCCTCCTCCTCCTCCTCCTCGAAAAAGTATCCCCCTCTCTCCCCAAAGTTCCTTGCACTCGAGCTTCCAATCCGCAAATCGTTCGATTCTGAACGCGAAGCCAAGGCGGCTCCGCTGTTTTTACCTTTAAAAGGATCATCGCTACTGGAAGGCGGCCAAGCGGCGTGGAAATCGAAAGTCGCTTCCGGAGGCGCGAGAGCCTTCGCGGAGCATCGATGACAGGAGCCGCGCTTCGACATCGCCCAGCCATTCCTAGGCTCGATCACGTCCGTCCTACATTCCAGGACGCCCCCGTCGAATTTCAAGGGAGAATTTCCCCGGACGAAGTTGCCAGGTGGTTCCCAGCGATGGCCATTTCCATGCAAAGTGTTTCCCCTCGCCTCGACGTGCGCCCAATCGCTCTCGAGGCTCGAGGCGACGACTATATCCTCGAGGTTCCTCGATCGAGTGGGATCCCTGGTCGAAGCAGCGGAGCGGAATTTCCTGGGATCGATCTTTGGTTGAGCGCAGGATCGAAAGGCTCGATTCTCCTGGGAGGAACTTTGCCAGAGGCTCGCGCTGCCTCGAGAGAGCGGCCTATCGACGAGACTCGTGGCTCTGCTGAAAGGATCTTGGAGGCAGAGGAGTGTGCTGGTGTCGACGCGACTGTAGGCCTCGGCTCTGTGCAGCAAGTAGCCCGAAAGATTCGTGGATCCGCTGTAAAATCGAGAGTTCAGCGAGGAATCGACGTCCAGGAGATTCTCGGTGAGGCTCAGCGCTCGAAACTTCCCTGTTAACACGCTCAGCTGGTGCTGAAGAGGTCCGAGCTCCCCGTCGATTCTTAAAAGAGCGTTCAAGTCGCTGGAGGCGCGTCGATTTGGACGCGAGAGGGAATTCGCTTGGTCTACTATCGCCACGGAGTCTCGAGGATTCGGTGGCAGATAAAAGGACTTGACGGAGGGCTGTGGATTTTCAGCGATGTTGATCAGCCCGCCCTCCTCGTAGGACCTCTGGAGGTTTGCATCGTACGCGATGGCCTTCCATTGGCGCACGTTCGACGTCCTCGAGAGCCTGACTTCGTCCTCGATGCTTCGAAAGGAGACCTTCGTGCGACTGATGGACTTTTCTTGGGAATCCTGAAGGTGCGGAAGATTGAAAAAATTCGAGGATATTTCGCGGGATGCAAGGATTAAGACGAGTACTTCCTAACGCGTGGCGTACAAGAATAGAAGATAAGATAAAGGAAATCAGAATTCTCACGAAGTCGAGATTCTATTCATTGCAATACTATTTGTTTCTGAGGATCCGATGGATTAGAAATTTGGATATTTCGCGATTGGAACGCGCTGCAGTACCTGAAGCGTAGGTAATCGCGTTCTGGACTCGAGCTTCTTAGCATCGTACTCCTGACTTTGATCATCGATCGCAGAGACGTCGATGGTCGCATTGGATTCCGTGGACATAAAGGCCGTCATTCGCGCCACTATCATCTTCATCTTCTTTCGACAGGCCAACGAGGAGTCGGACGTCAGGACGAAGTCTATCGATCTTAGGTGCCTGTCATCGACGTTCTCCTGGGACGATACGCTCCTCAGGATTGGCAGAGACTCCGACTTCTTCAATACATTTGGAATCGAGACGATCTTGCAGACGCGAGATATTTTCTGGGACGAATAACCACGCCTTTCCAAGGGACGACCGAGATCCTTGCACTCTTCGTCCTTGTCCTTCGATCGCGTTTCATTGCCGACGCTTTTGCCTTCCAAGTTCCGAGAAGGTCCCTCGCTGGAAGTCTCGTACTCGCCTAATGGCGTGTAAAGAAGTACGGATGATTTCTCGGACTAACTTGATTCAACGATTTCTGTTCATAAACCTTGCATTTGCCATCCATAAAGCACACCAGTAAACGCGCATAACTTGCACTCAGAATATATCCTATAGTCATGAATTTCTTAAAACTTGTTTACAGAAATATTCAGTATCCAATATAAGAATATTTGATTTAATTCTTATCTACAAGGTAGAGAATATTTTAGGATCTCCTATAATACGGTTTTCGATGCTCTTTCGGTCGGTTATCATATCAGTCGACTCCAAAAATGTGAAATCTATTTTAGTCTGATAAGGACCTCATATCCTAGGTCAATCAATTACAACTATCATTGACCCTCCAATCCAAACAATAATAAACATGCTGATCACACAAGAGAAGCAACATAACATATTATTACTAAACGATATAAAAATATTCAATATTCAAACTCATTTTTCCCTCTACGGTAACAAAACTCCTCCCCAATTCGCACACTTTAACCTTCTTTCTCCAGCAACATTCACAAAACCCTTCGATTCTATCCAACTAGATCCTTCGCTTATCATCGGTGTAGACTTCTCAAGGTCAAAGGACGACTTAATCGAGTCTAATCCACGATAATCCAAGACGCGCTCCCGAGGAAGCGCATTCCGTGCAACGACCCACCATCCGTCTCCGAGCCGCAAGTGGTCGTTTTCGATGCGATCGTTGGCCAAGCGATCTTCTCCTCGTCCAGCTCGGATTTGTCGAACGAGCAGGCGGATCGAAGCGACGAAAAGGAGCTCCTCGAGCGAACAGGACGATCCTGGATCCCCGGTTGGAGTGACATCTCGGTTTCGAGGTTAGCTATCGGTAAATCCGCATCACCGCGCGGCCTCTCGGATCCGCGATATTGCGAATGACAGACTTGCCCGTTATGCACTTGGTGGGCATAATTCGGAGGAATCGGCACAGTTAACCGGAGTTCCTCGCACGAGGCGTCGACGCGTGACGGAGGGAAGCCTCTTCCGGAGGAACGAGAGCGACTCTTCGCCACGACTGCTTCTTTGTTTATCGAATTTTGCGAGATAGAGTATAAGGGATTTTTCTGTGCTTTTGCTGCTGTGACTTATTTGCATCAGGACTTCGATGGTGGGATTAGAGAGCATCGTGGAGGTTAACAGTAAACCTACGAGCCACTTTTCAGACATACTTAGGTGTACCGAATATATTTTTGAAAATAAATATAGGATAAAAAAAGAGTTTTGATAGATTAGTATATTAATCCACATGCTACGAGAATGAAAAATCTTAGAAAATACCAGGTCTCAAGGTTCTATAATTCTTCGAAGAAATGGTGGGTTTAGTGTCAAGAACTAATGTAATTGGGCCAGTAATCTAAGAGATTTACGCACGTAAATTAAAACAAAAAAATACTAATGTGACGCGTGTAATGGCTGCTGGATATAATCAGTGCCAATCAATAAAGGGTATTTAGTAAATGCCGAATATTACATGTACAACTTTGGCTCCGATTTCTTTTTCCAAAGTTCGAGGCTTCATTGTGAAAAACTGGTTATACATTTATGATTCCAAGTATTGTCCGTCGTTGGCCACGGCGGATGCGAAGTAGGACACGTATATAACCGGTGCCAGCCAACAATGTGCGTTTGGTGGAGGCGGATATATCCGGCGTTCGTATTGAAAGGGTTATGATTTAAATCTGCCTTAAACGTTAGGCAAAGATTGAACCTACTATCGAATTTAGGATAGGTGTATGCGAAAGAAAGTCACTCCAAGTTTGTCGACGAAAGAAAGTGAATCTTGATCGCGTTTGTGTATAAGCGAGCTTTTACTGATTTTATACGCGATTGGAACTACTGTCTCGGATATTAGTCATATTGCGACATAATGGTAGTATTTGGCAACTAAGCCGATCAAAGTCCTCTCGACTCCCTCTCGAAGGTCCATCCGTCGTAGGTCTCGACGTACCCTCGGTTATTACCCAGACAATGTATAACCGGGATAACGAAGATTAGAACGGCGTCCAACTATAATTAAGAAATATTTATGATCCTCGTTCGGAACAATCGTATATACATTTTTCCTATTCTCCACGGATCCCTGGTATCGTTCGAAGACGCAATTTATCAGTGGTATCATTAACTTTACGAAGCTGATATCCGAATAATTCCATAAATTTATGGCGAAGACGAAAACTTTATGTAGGATTCCTCAAAACGAGTATGATAAATATTTTTCAATCATTACTTATTTATCATTACCAACAAATTCTAGAATCTCATCGATTTAGGCCAACTTTGTATTTTAGGTTTTACTTCATTTTTACCTATAAAACAAGGGGTATTTTTTTATTTAAAAATTCTTCACTCTAAACTAAACACTACCGAAGTATCCATTCTGTGTAAACTTCAAAGCTACATTTAAATTGATAAATTTCCAAAAAATCAATATTAGAAAAGCAAGGGGTCTGGCCAATAGAGAAAAAATCAGCAGGTGGTCTAGGGGACAAAGAACTTTGGCACCTCTGATTTAGGTTAAAGAGACAGATAAACGTCGAACTATCTAGCGGCTGTCTCTCGTCGAACTATCAGGCGGGAGATTTAAATATCGAAGGGGATCGAGGAGGACCGTGCTGCGTGCACGATCTATTTTTGCATCAGGCTTACGTACGGAATATCAGCCAGAGCTGCAGTTGCCGCGAGCACTACGCTGCACCGGCGGATAATCAAAATGCATGGCCATCTGCATTCTGAATGCTAAACACTAACCGGTGTCCCGGGTTATACGAGACAAATGGAGGGAGAGATTTAAGGCTTTCCCTCGAGAAATTGATTGGATCGTCGATGTCGTAAATACGGCCGTGGCGCGACACGTAATCGGCATGGAAAGCATTTTTTTTTTTTGCGCAGTAATTGAAAGACTCGCACACCTGCACATATGCAGGCGTTTTAAAGGAAATTACACGCGATGAGTTGTAATCAACGTGCCCCCTCACACGACCTAAATACCTTTCGATTTTTACCAACGTGGATTAGGATTTTCCTCCTGTTCAACGTAGATCCAGATTTCAAAGAGAAGCAAAGCATCAAGATTTAGCAGAATATTTGCAATTGTATGATTATTTTCCAAGTTCAAAGTCTCCGCGGACCAAACACGATCTACTGTACGCATGAAACAAAACCATTGCCTGTTACCTAGTAAGCAGATTTAAATAGCCTCCTGATAATCACGCGTTTATTCCTATATCCCTCGTGCACGATATCGAGCGTCTTCTATGGTTCAAGCTTCAGACTCGAGGAACTCTTCTAGAAACGAGGAAGGAAAACATAAACGCGCACTGATCCTCCTTCGTATCCGACGCAAAGAGGTGCTCCTCCTTCCAGCGCTAACCATCCTCAATACTCACTGCACAATAACGTCTTAATGAAGGCCCGCATAAATATCGAGGATCAAATTCGGCGCCCCGTATCGCGCCGATTGCCCGCCAGGAATATCGAATGGAGACGTACGGGGACACGGGGTGCAATTTCCATGCTCAATGTCCCGCGCGTAACCGGCGTGTGACAGTTATAATTGGCATTATTTCACACGAGTTATCTTGATATTCCAACTTGGCAAATGTTCACCGCACATGTTCACTCGAACACCGAGGGGCCGGCCCGGAGCTGGTACCGATCGTCACTTTCCGGAGAATTATGCGGCCACGAGTGCCGGCCGAGCGCCTGGAAGATCGTTTCGACGATCCAAAATAATCGCGAGCGAGCGCTCACTCTACTCCACTATTCGTACGTATTTGTTTATACAACTGTTAGCGCCGGCTGCTAGATACCATGGGACGGCCAAGATCATAGTACGCCAGCGCGAAGTTGGAGAACGCTTAATAAAGAGACGGAGGCGACTGGCACTTCGTGGAACGGCCAGGTGAAAAATTCATCGAAGGCCTTACGTTTTCCCTCGCCCTCTTCATTTTCGTTGCCGCTAGGAAAGCCGGGTTAGCAAACTTCGTTAAAACTCCGTGCGTCGGTTTTTAAATAGACGCGTATGCTGCTTAAATAAACATCGTTATGCATAGTGGCAATTCTTATGCATAGTGCCGGAAACCCGGGTTGAAATTGTTTTTAGTTTCCCACTCGTTATGATTTATTCGAATATGATTGACTACTGATAAGAGATTCATGGTCGAGAATTAAATCCTATAAATCGTATAAATTGTGAAGATCGGTCGAGCTATTTATCTTATATACTATTCCATACATAATCCTATACTGTATTACTTTGAATAAAAAAAAAATCGTCAAAAAATATATAATATTCAAATATAATATTTAATTATAAACCCATGTTTTCTATCAAAATGACTTCTCGCCTGAATTTTGGGAGACTCCATACAAATCATCGATTTTACTTTACTTTTACTAAATAATATATAATACTTAAATATAATATTTAATTATAAACCCATGTTTTCTATCAAAATGACTTCTCGCCTGAATTTTGGGAGACTCCACACAAACCATCGATTTTACTTCCAAACCTTATGTTCATCCCGACGATCATAGTTCAACGTATCGATCGAGCGTCGCTTAAACCTTGGTTCACAGTGAGACGTACCTCACCTCAGTTTCCAGCGTATTTACCTCGACTGTCGTTCGTAAAATCGGGATTCCAAAGGTTACATCGCCTTGTAACTCGCGTTCCGTGGGAGCGATCGCGGCTGCGAAGATAAATCGCAACGAGCCGACTTTTCGCATCGGTGAACAGCGACAATCGTCAGTCGCCGATAAAGCTCCGCTGGTCTCATAATTGCGATTGCAATCTGCATGACGCGATACGCGGGCCCCCGGTGGCGCATAATTCGTCATTCCTGGCCCATTTTGCATCTCGCTTTTTGCGGCGCACACAGGACAGAAATTCGATCCAGTTTTCGGGCGCGGACCACCGCTGCTCTCCATTGTGGAGGGCGCAGTTTCTCGCAGCGCAAAGAGCTTCGTTAAATTCCACGGGCATTTTCATTGGCGGATTCGTTTAGCGGGAAGCGGCTTTGAAATAATCGCATGAGAATTTCCAGGGTATTAAAGCTCCGAGGAGGGATTCTTTGCGTTGTCCGATACAAAAGGAAGGTACAACCGGGAGAAAGAATAATGGCTTTCTCTTTTATGGATCGTAGTTATTATGACATTATTGTTATTGGTATCGTTCTTCAAAGGAAATCCCCCGAGCTTCACGGATGTTATACTCTTTATACCGCGTAGTATTTTTCTGAAATAATTCGCTTAATCACCAGCGAGGCTGGCCGGTTTCATTGACAAGTCTCGTTAAACTACGATCAACTTTGGCGCTTATGGCAACTTTGGTTCGGCCATTAAACTTTATTCGATTTGCCCGAAGTTTTCATCGATCGACGATACGAACCTAGCAAGAAAGATACCGATTTATACGGATTTAAATATAGTTCTCCTTATTCATGGGCCGCGATAATTCCTAATTTAAGTTTCGTGGCAGCAAATGATCCAAACTTAATTCATACAACGAGCCACTTCATTCACGCGTAACTCTTCCCACCTTTTTCCATCCGTATATCACTCTATTTATTCCATAATTGTATATGTTATAATTGTATTTATGCTATAATATGTATATATATAAACGGCAAAATAACCAATGTAGTCGATGCCAGAGATTCAACAACAACAACAACAATATGTATATACGTTTATAGTCTTTTAATTCCATAAGGTCCTCGTCCAGAAGCACGAAGCGTAATAAAATAAAGGATTTTCTTGCAGTGCCCTTGTTCCTTGCTCAAATCAAGAACAAAAAATATCTGATTACGCTAAATACAGCGAATCTGGAGGAACGAGGTGGGTATCAGCCAAACGTGCTGAGGCTCCGATCCGTGTCCACAGATTCCACCATCCGCAAAATCGATTGGAGTTCTGTCGGCGAAGTTAGCCGGTCGCAATTAGTCGAGCGGGAGAAAATGTCACGCGACGGGATTACGTAAGGAGGGAAACTTCGACGTGTGTTCCGTAGACGGGACCATTGTTCGCGAATCAAACGGCCGCCTTTTGTCGGGACGATCGAACCTGTATGGCGGAATAACGAGGCCGAATTCCACGGCGAAGAATGACGGACGGTAAAAGCGGGCAAACAAGAGCGCGACGCGCGGCGGTTCAGTATGTGAAAATCGTGGCGGATGGAAAATGCGTTTGGAATGAATTTTCTTGATTTTTCTTGCTGTTGTTGAATTTCCGGCATCGACCACTTTGGTCATTCTGCTCTTGATTTTTCTGGATTTAATTGCAGAGGCGTAATGGAGACTTTCTTGCAAGTCATAAGGAGAAATTAGAGTCCTAATAGACTGTATATTCGTGGTGGTATCGGTTTATTATATATGTCTTCTGATACTCTAAGCGATCGATGTAGCATGTTGTCGCGATACTTTCTTTGAAGATACATGTTTTTTAACGGTATTAATATCGTAAAAATTAGATCACGGTTTTTACTCGATTAATCGAGCTTTTCATCGGAATGTGAGTGATTAAATAATATTAATGCAAACCAAAGCAAGGAAATATTCGTCTGTTTAATAATAATGATTACGTTAGAATCGGTTGCGTATCCGACGAGATTCGCAATTTGATTTCAGTGTCTATTTTTAATCTTAAATATTTTTAATATATAGTAAAAAGCTTATTTGCTACCTGCTATTTATTGTTTCACGAATTATGCGAAATTATTCGAGGATGAGGATAGAATACGAATAGAAGAAGATTATAAATATATATTGTAAATTAAATCTGATTTTATGTTCGTTATCAGCAACCTCAAAAATCCCAGGTTACCAAGTTTCGGTCGATCCTGATTTTCATCAGCGTACGTCATCGAAGCCATCATTTCCCATTACATTATTTTGATCTCACATTTGTCACCGGTGATTTCAAAAACCTCGAGGTACTAATTTTCGATGGAAAATTGCAATGGCAAAATTCGACGGGCCCGTGACGGATTTTCAAAGGGGAGGAAATAATCGTGATTGGCGACGCGTTCGGAAAGTGATTTGTTCTGGGCACAGCCGGATTTTCGGATGAAAACGCGACAAATTGCAGGGGCCGCTGACAAAGATGTTTTTCATCCGCGCACAGACAGAAATTAGTCCCCCTCCCAACGCGCCAATTCGTCCTGCTGCTTTGGAAAACCATCGGGCGGCGCGACAAATGCCCCGGAATTTCATTTGCATCGGTTATCACCGTAAACGCGCCTCCGTGCTTTTCGCCCAAACGTTTTTTGACGTTTCTAGATATATTTTCGATGGAGAAAAAAAAAAAGAGTGGCTCGAAAATTGCACGTTTTTATTGCCAGCGCAAAAATCGGCCCCAACCGCGAACACCCACCGCGACCGATAACACCTGTTCCATTATTCAACGAGAGAACAATTTCCTCATTTTGCGCGAAGTCCTGCCCCTGTTGCCCCCTTTATTTACCATTATTCGACCGCATGGGAAAGGTAGAGGAAGCTAGGAGCCAAGTCGCCTCTTCGAAATTCCAGTTGTTCATACATCAAGCGAGGCGAGATAAAGACCGAGCTCCGCGGCGGCTACTTCCGCGGAGCAAACATAATACCGGCCACTTTTTCGAGCGGGAGTAATTAACTCGTTTCTATAAGAAATATTACTGTCTCGTCAAAGGGATGCCCGGCTTTTTCTTCCGCGCCGTAAAGCGCCCGGTAACCTGGTTGAGTTTAATGGCGAACCCCCGGCCATTCCCCGGGATCCTCATCCCTCTTCCTAGGAAACGTCCGCCCGGGAAACTGGCTATGAATTGTCGCTCCCCTTAAAGTGAGAAAGCGTTGGTGCAGTTCACCTGCATCTTGGCGCACCGACAATGGAAGCCAGGAATAAGTCTCGCGTAACGACGCAGGTGCGCTTAACTGCCCGGCGAAACTAGTTTCGGGGATTCAGGATCGACCTGACCGTTCGCTGGCGATCGTGGGGAGTGTGGAGTCCTGATAAGATACGAGGCGGGTCCAAGATCGCATTGTCATCGATCGCGATGGTGCCACAGTGTGCTATCGACGCGTGGAATTCGTCGAATACTTCTCTAAAGAAATCTACAGTCTCGTGAAATATTAGCAGAAGAGACTGTAAAGGCTCTAGAGAGCGAACTTTAAATCTTTGAAAGAATCGTGTGAGATAAACTGTAGCTCCATGGAGGATCTTTCTTATCGAAATCCTTGGATGTTTAAATTGAAGTAGTACTTGACAAGTGGTTTTGCTTGGCAAACACTCTTCCTCTATACAATGTATAATAAAAAGATCTTTCACACTCTCCACATTTCCACCTTACATCGCGTAAGATTAACGTAACCGACCAATATAAAGTAGTAAGATCCTCACCAGCGATTCCAGATAAAACCACAAGACAATAACCTACTCTCCACACTACGACGATAAAGCAAAACCCATAGTAAACCAAGGACATTACACCTGTCCCCACCAGAAGCGGCTCTCGAAGGATTCAACTTCCAAAGGCGAGTGTCGCAAAATCCGCGGTAAAACACAGTATACTCTCAAGGTATTAGGCACTCTCAGCGCGACAAACGCAAAGTTCGACTTTCCAAGGCTTGGCCGTTGTGCTTGGACGTTATTTCATCGAGGTGAGGATAAAAAAAATCGCGCAAGGCTAATTCCCTTGGCGAGGAGTGCGTCGGTGGTCCGATGGAGGAGAAGGACGACGCGCGCCCTCGTAAATCCTCCGAAATTCGGCGCCGCGAAAAAGAGAGCGGTCGCGTTAAGTAACCCCGCTGATTACGCCGGCGAAATATGGTCCGGCCTGGTTTTGGCCGAGTGCCTGGCGAAAGTGCGGGGCGCGACGCACGCGTGCTGCTCCTCGTTGGGAGCCGAGGAGGCCGAGGAAAAAATTGCGGACCTCTCCGCTGGCCGAGGCGATCTTATAATTCCCAGCGCGGCTACGCGCATGCGCCAAGCCTCGGATGGGAGAGGAAATCGGCAGCGCGTAATGACATGTTAATTCCGGAACGCAGCGCGACGCCAATTTGCATGATGATCTCGGCCGATCGTCGCAAAATTGAGTAATCTCGAGGATGGAAGGCAATCGATAGGCGAGCTATCGAAGCATCGACGCCGCGAGCTGCTCAAAAATCTAACCCCCGGCTTTAGGAGAGTAATGCTCCTGGATTTACTCCTGGAGCGGATGGACGGCGTTTACCGAGTTCTTCGACTAGAGGAGTAATGGAAGGAGCCCTTAGGCCTACGATCGTCCGAATTGGCTAAGGAAGAATGACGAGCTGAGGATTCTTAAGGAAGGTCGGAGCTACGGAAGTGAGGCTGGAATTAGTTTGATCGATCTTATGGCACGATGTTCCTGGAACGTTGGAAAACGCGTTTGATTGGGGATGTGTGTAGGATTCCTTAGGGTATTGTCTTTGAAAATAATTATATTAATTACGGCTGGTAAGGTGTTCATTGTGTTAGGTCTGAAATAGCCTGGTGGTTTGCGAAATATTAATGAAATGTTTGAGTAGAATTAGCGATTTATCGAAGAGCATACGATTATAAAAGGCGAAGATATAGTATATATATTCAAAATTCAGGGATATAGAATATATATTCAAAATTCAGATTACAAAAGGCGAAGATATAGAATATATATTCGTTGAGGAGAGTTTCGATTATCCCCTCGCGAGAATTTACGAACGATCGAATCCTCCGCGCGTCTCCCTCCTCGACACCGCGAATGATCGTGGGATATTAAATTAGAAACTCGAAAAGGAGCCCCGTGCTCCAAGCTCACCTCTAACCCCATCCCGGAAGCGATCGCGGGGCATGAAATTCGGCGAAAGAGAAATCTTCGCCATCTTATAAATCGTCCTCTCCGGACAAGGTTTGCTCTTCTCCTTACGTATCCTCTCGCGTTTGACCTCCGTCGCGCTTTTTCCTCTCTCGCTCGCAATCCTTTCTCCCGTACAACGGTTTCCCCGGGTTCGTTTAATTCTTCGCGTATCAAGAGAAATCTCTTTGCCCGACGAAAGCAAGGTGTCTTAAGGAGAAAAGCGCGCGATACATCACGCCTCGCGTCGGCCGTCCAGAGATGATTTATCTTCGAGGGAGACAGGGTGCCCATCCGAGGCGCTGAACGACGTAGCCGGCGGGAGAAAAATGTATTTTCATAACCCAACGCCTGAGAGAGCCAAAGCGTACCTGGCGCGGGGAAAATTGGCCGCTTAAGGTATATGAATCCAGGCAGACGCCACGAACTCGTCGAGTCGGCCAGCGAGCCTTGAACGATCACGTGCTCTGACAATAATCACTGGTGGCGGCCTCCTAAAGCAGGATAATCGCCTCCCGCGCGCTTAGCATAAGCAAGGCTCTGTACGATTATAATAAAACGCCGCGACAAAGGTCGCGCGCGATTGGGCAAAAAAGCGAGATCAAATTGATCGCGATCTTAAATCGCGCTTTGCTCAGGCTCGCGCGACCAGGGAGAAGGCCCCGCCTCGTTCCAAGGCGAGGATCATTATCGTTTCTCACCTCGCGGAAGCGGTATAAGCGATATAAAGATTCGCGCACTCCATGAAGCGCGGGGATTTTAAATTCGGAACGAGAATTTATGCGGTTATAAATTCGAGAAATGCTCGGAGGTACGTCGCGCATATTTTGGCCCCCTTTATCGCGGATTTATATCAGCGGTCCGTGGGACAGGATCGCGGCCAATACTTCGCTTTGGTAATTGAAACACATCCAGGCGACGCGACTCCCCCGCGGCTTTTTGGGCAAACGAGTTCCTTCAACTTCGAGCCTCCTTTGTTCTGCCTCGAAGAATTTCCAGAGTGATCTGCTTTCCAGGAGGAGCCAGGGCTCCGAGCAAATAAGGTGATCCTCCGGTTTGCAAAAGAAGATAATAAAACGTTACGAGCCAGCCCGTGCAGCTGCCGTGCGGGACTTTAAAGCTGCCTTTAAAACTTTGGCCGTCCTGTATTTTTACACGGGACTCACGGTGGATCGAAAGTTTGGAAAATTCCCGCTCCTTCTGGCGCAAAACTTCGTTCTGCACGAACAGCTTCTCGATGCCTCGCCATAGCTATTCGTGAGCAGGAAAGAAAGGAGAGGCGCGATACGATGGCTGAGTTCGTCGATTATCAATCGCGATGCTCGAAAGTACAGCAGCCTTATCTAGTTACTCTTCAACGACCTTGAGCGATCTCTCCTCGAGCAGGATAAATAATAAGCAAAAAACCAAAAATCTACGTTTCGGTTTATTTGCAAATCTTGCCTGTATTTTGAGACACCATATCTTTGGTAATCGTTTTTCGATTATTTCCACACATTTTTACAAGGTAACGTACCTCGATTCCCACGTCCATCGCGTTCGAGCAAATTTGTTTATACCTGCGCCACGAATGGCTTACATCAATTCCAGCGTTATCGCGATGGGCTTTAATCGTACCTCGATATCCAGACCTACGCGGCTGGGAGTCCTATCCGTGGAATTTATAGATCGAAATTTCACGAGGCTTCGCGTGCCGCTTTACTCGCGCTCTATCGCGGCCGCGTATCCAAACGACGCAGTAAAGCGGCATGGAGGGGCGATAAAGGCGTTATAAAAGGTAAGAAAGGGGGAAGAAGTGGCGGGTAATTTTCGAGGAAGGTCCCAGAAATTCGGTGTCGCGCAGCTGGAGCCCCGCGCCGATGAGGGAAGAGGTTTCCAATGGGGCTACGAGGAGAAACCAGGCGAGAATCGGTCGTAAAAAGCCGGAGTTTTGTGGCTGGAGACGTTGGATCGATCCCACGATTCGAAACCATTACGTGGATTCGTTTCCTCGGACGGAATTCCTGGGTTGGGCGAACCTCCGTTAACCGCTCCAAGGACACCGACACAACACCGTCTGTACCCCGATTCGGTGGTTTCGAGAGTGGAACACGTCGAAAAACAATTTTTACTTTTATTATTCTGAGTAAAGCATCCCGATGCTCAAGGAAATATAGAAAGAAAACGAATGACCGAAAAGTCGATATCGAAATAAATGAAACTTGGAACATCAAAGTATTTTAAGCGATTATTAAATAAATTCTAATCGATCGTTCTCGATAAATTGAGATACGAGGGATAAATATATATCTTTGCTTATAATAATAATAATCTGATAATAGATTTTTTGGTTATCGTATAAGCTCCTATTTCATCTTTAAAATACGCACCATATCCTCGTGTTTCACTATCACGATGCAATGTCGATGATCCTTGATAGGAATGAACGCTTTTTGATTTCACTTATCGATCACGTGGGTAAGTAAATAGACTAGGCTAAATACGACGAGGGCAACGAAATTAATTTCTGAGTTATTAGCCGCGGAATGTGGATCTTATAAGTGAATAAACAGACGCGTGTCAAATGCAGACGGCCCGCGAGATGAACATGTGGATTATGTCACTTGAACGACGTAGAATCGCATAAGCGGATGAACGGACGCGATTGAATATCGATGCGGAACTGAGTTGCTATTTGAACTGGAAAGTAAGTTTTTTTTTTTTGCAGCCGCTTTGCGAAGTTCGAAACCGAATCATTTTCTCTTTTATTTTGGCAAGGAACTTTAATACAGAGGAGCACCTTTTTTCGCAGTTAACTCGATCGAAAGTATCGATGCTTTACGACGTGAAAGTTTCCTTTCTGCATTTATTTGCAGAAGCGTCGCGATAGTTTAATGTCCAAGGAATAAGAGGATATTCAGCTCGAATCGTGCGAATGTATTTAATCGCAGGGACACATCGTATCGAACCGTAAGAAAAAAGGCATCGGGCCTATTCTCAATGAAATATACACGCAATAATGCACTCTGATTTACGAGCCGGAAATTTGCAAATGTCACAAATACATAATGCATGTCCGCGTTTAACAAGTGATTAATCAGAAAATTCATGTCGCCCTTGTTACGTAAATGCTCGCAATAATTAATTCATGCGGCAAATATGCAAATAGCTGGCTATATACCGAGAAGAACGTTGCTTAATTTATATCTGCAATTTCAGAATGACTCGGCGGGCAAGTCCCGAAAATGGGGCCCACAAAACAAATTAATGTGTCGGCCAGGCATGAGAAACTGGTCCAGTCAATCGAACGGTTGAGCAACATCTTCCATACTTCCGCCTTTGCCTTCGATGAGAATGAAAACATCCGTGACAATGCTCTGCAGATCTTAGACTCTCTTACGTGTATACAGACTGTATTCCACGTATGAAGATACTATTACAATTTCTTCACTTTATTTCCAATAGACACTATTCGTTCCTTATAAAAGCCTTTTTCTGATAAAAATGTACGTTTAAATATTCTACTACTTATATTTTTTTCATGCAACTAACACAAAATTTCAACCGCGATTTCTACTCAATACCTGGTTACATTTTGAGCAGCTTTGCTTGAACGTTTACCAAAGATTGCAAGGAATCGGGTCAAACGTTCGAAAGCAGCTTTGGAGATTATTCTGTAATGCGTGTACGTTGCGTATAAAGAAATATTCTTGATCTATTTCCAGGAGATTTGCGGGTCGTCGCGCTGAATGCATAGAATTGCAAAGCAGGTTCTGCCTGGTATATTTTCAAAAGTTTTATCGCCGCCGGAGAGGCAAGTTGCCCCGATGGGTACTGAAACTCAGCTCCAACGCATTCCTACTATCCCGTAACGCGTCGCGGTTAGCAGAGGCATTAGAAAAAATGAATAAAAATCCAAGAACCATAAAAGTGGCACCATCCTCCTCGCCTCAATTTCACCCCCTGATTTCCACCGGGAATCGGCAGGAATTTATGACTCATCGAAATTCGCAATGTGCGATCGAATTATAGAGGAATAATCGTCGAAGCTGGACAGTCTGTTTGAACAGGAATCGCAGGAGGATCTGTTTACTCGATCTTAACGTACACTATTCCAATATTATGACGTTCAATATTTTAATATAGAAACTGTCCCTTAATTCAGGCAAGAAGCAATGTTGATATGAAACACAGGTTTATAATTAAAAACTGTGTAAATTGTACATTTTTCATCGATTCATATAGTATACGGTATTAGATTACGTATGGAATTATTATTTGCTTTCACATCCGCACTCTTTTCTTGATATTTTCAAAAATTGCCCGAATTTTGGGACACTATGTTATAGTCCTTGCATTACTTTTGTTAACTTAAGGACAAGACGCACGTAAGTTAAGATATACCAAACAGATCAAGTTCTTCCTGCTAAAAACGATTATCTGCGAGTATCGAGGATAAAAGAAGAAATCAGATTAGAAGAATAATCCGATTACCGTTCCTTTCCTATCGAGCTTTCCTCGGAAGAGGAATCAATTTCATCGCTCTTTGACGATCCTGCGGTGTAAGGATTCCTTGGCCGTCGATAAATCTCACATTCATCCAAATTGCATCCCCTTCTCTTGGCCTCGGGTCGGTCTCCATCGATTACGCTCCGATGGGCGCCACTGAGTTTGCACGAGGCACAATCGACTTTGGATTTTTGGTAAAGCCGCGGAAAGCTCCTCCTGCATTCTGACCCTTCGAGGAGCTCCTGAATAAATTCAATCTCGCCCTCGTCGATTCCCGCGGCCTTCGACTCCGCAAAGCGCCGACTGTTGCGATTAATAAACGACTTGGACAGCCCAGCCCAGCACAAAGCGGGGCCTGATTGATCCATGAATATGTAATCGCGCTCCGCCTTTGGAGTTGCACTCGGCCGAAAATCCGGGAAAGATGCGACTCGATTAAGGATCACCTTTGGCCAACACGCCTACTCGGTGTTTTCCCAGCGATTCGAGCTTTTACCATTCGACCAACGATGCAACGTCTTTAAATCGTCATCGAGGAATCGTGGACACTGCAGGCTATCTTCAATCAAGCGCGTGATGCAGTTTTGTTTGAAAGAATTCAAAGAGTTGGCCCCTTGGGTGCATTCGAGGAGTGAGACTCGTCGTGCACTCGTTTATACCTTAATTACGGATCACGAGACTGATTCGTTATTGGAGCTAGGAGAGAATTAAATATGTATTTTCTTGTTCATCTAGAGAGTGATTGGTATTGGTTGTAAGAGTATGTTTGTTCCAGTACTTTGGTGAAACTTGTTCCTGATAGACTACTTTAAAGTGTCTTGAATAAATGAATTTCCACAGAATATATATTGTGTTTATATATATTATACTATTGCGCGCATCAGCAAATTGCATCAGTTGCAAAGGCAAGGATTTTTTATGATGGTTCTGTACTCAAGGGGTTAATGAGCTCGATTTCCAATTGGTTCGAGCGAAATTACGGGTAATCGATTATTCGCGAGAGCACACGCCTGCTGGGGTTATAACCGCTATATGCTGGACTTTAATACGGGACTCCACGGCTGTGCGTGATACGTTGTTGAAATTTGATAACTCTTTGTTCGTATTATTAATCCTCGAAGCGGTGCTTTGGGCTCCATCGGAACTGACGTCAAACAGAAATACTCCTTTAAAACGAAACGTACATGGCGTATTAATCCGTGCTAATTTCGTTCCAAAGCGAGCGCCGTCGATAAGCCTAGAAACGAATCCGGGGAATATGAGATTACCTCGCTTTGATAGTCGCTTTGATTGGCAATCGCGGTACGATACATTCGCCAATTACAGTACGATGCGTCCGCAAATATGCATTGGGGGGGGGGTCCCAAAATTTACGCGAGAAGTAGCTTCGATGGAAAACACAGGTTTATCATTAAAAATTCTATATCTTTTGGGTTATGTTTGAAATAGCATATGGGGTAAATGGCCTCTATGGTTTAGCTGGCATATACGCACTTTTTTCTTGAAATTTTCAAATCTTGCGTGAATTTTCCAATACCTCTTATATACATGTGTGTAACTCACGTCAATTATATATGTAAAAGGCTCATTATCTCTTCAATTCAGGATTGGAACGACAACTCGAAATAATTATGCCTACAATCGATTTATCTGCCAAAAATCTCGATATCAGCGCCTAAGCGCTTTAGCACAGGCCGATAGATTCTTATTGTCTTCGATTATCAGCGTCCGCTCTTAATACTCTTACACGCGGACATGCTCGATTTCGATACAACCAGCACATAAATATCGGCGACTCGCCTGCATTAATTCGCGTATTGCTAAATTTCACTGGCATTATGAATACTAAAAAAAAAAATAAATAAAAACCGGCGCCAGTGCGGGGTCTCCCACTTGTCGTACAAAAGAGAAAAAAGAAAAACGTCTTATCTCAGAGTAATTTAAGCGAAGCCTTTTGTTCGGCGCCCGGTGCGTAATGCAAAATTTATACGACGCGTGAAAGTAAGCCACTGGCTAACCGCGGTGCATGTACCTTGATGCGTGCATTATTGATAAATCCTTCTGACAAACCGAGAGATATACATCGTCATTATGCCCTGGCAGAACAAGTAGCGGCTGACTTACGAGCCTCTCGCGTACGATAATATCGGCGGATAACAATTTATACGTGGCACTGATCGATGCCCGCCAACGTATCTTCGGGGTGGCTCATTAATGTGGCTGCACGCTAATGGCGGATCCGTGTAAGTTCGCGCGACGCCGAATTCGGCTGGAAGCCTCGAACGTAGGATCCAACTTTTGGTTTGAAACGCGTGCGTCTGAGCAAAGAGAAGCGCGATGAACGATGACGCGTAATAGAAAATGTACGAGCTTTGAAAGCAGGAGGACCAAATAGTAAAGGAAAGATTAACGAATATATTGAATAACGAATGTATCGATACTTCATTGAATAATACGGGATTTTTATGTAAATTCGAGAAATGGAGGAGAAAGTGAATCTAAGAGATATGGAGTGTCGATGAAAATCGAAGAACTATCTTTGAATCTTTAGTTAAGGATCCTCCGTGCTCGAAGTGGCAATGCATTTTTGATCGTGCTGTAAAAAAGTGAGCAAAAGAAATTGCAAGGGAGAAGAGAAAGGCGTCCTTATGCGCTACATCAATTGTGTCCACCGGCCTTACCTCAAATCTTGGACACACGAGTATCGGCTTTCAACGCGGAAGCAAATATTACGTGAAATTTGTCTCCCTTCCTGCTGCGTCGATACACTCCAATACTGGATTTATCGGTGAAACACAAGTGTCGCGTAAAGGATGACCGAAACTATAACGTAATCGGCATCATCGTCGTGCTTCAGTACCAATTAAGGTACCGTTCAGTGCTTATCGATAGACGTTAAGCTCTTACGTTATTACAGAAATTACGCGCGCTATTTATCCAATAATTAGGAGTGTCTATTCCACTTGATCATTGCAAGTCCCATAAAATCCAGCTTTAACACTATTTCTACAAATGAACGATCAGTGATTTCTTCGAAAAATTGTACAACTTCGAGGC
Source organism: Ampulex compressa (assembly GCA_038496175.1). Lineage (NCBI taxonomy): Eukaryota > Metazoa > Arthropoda > Insecta > Hymenoptera > Ampulicidae > Ampulex > Ampulex compressa. The sequence continues at coordinate 225,517 of JBCFXI010000078.1, read as the reverse complement.
GCGTTCGCTTCTGAGATATTTTATGATTTTCTCGCAGTGTATAAATCGACAAATTAATCTATCGACATTTCTCCTTCGTTCTCTTTTTCTTTAAAGATATATTTAGTACACTTAAATCTGCCTGGAAAATAGCTGGTAGGATTAGTGTTAAACGATCCGGAATAAATTAATCAAATGAAGCACCAGTAGCAACGTTCATCGACCTCTAATTGAAACAGTACCAAAATATATACATCTATAAGCGTATAAATAAATATCAGTACATATATGAGAAAAACAGTGGTACTTTTGAACCGAGAGAAGAAGCTACATCAACGATTCTCCGTTATTCGCCGTCCTAGAGGGATTAATCATTCGCGAATCGTTCGAGGGCTGAGCGAAACGACAGCGGGAAGGAATTTCTTCTTGGAGACGGGCAAATAAACGGATCCGGCGGAATCGTCGGGCCAAAGATTACATCGGACTCGAGCAACCCGGAATTAAACCCGTCCCAACTGCATTGCGATTACGTCAACCGAATATCGGATGAAACTGCCGGACGAAAAGGAGGGAAAAAAAGAGCCGAGGGGAGTGTGCGCGACGGGGCGTATGCCTTTGCGTTGGCACAGTGAAAGTAATTTTGAGACAACGCGTATAAAACCAGCGCGTGGACGCAGGGATGGCACACTTCGGATTAAAGCCACGCAGAAGGAACAATGAAGAGCATCGTAGTAAGTACTTGGGATACGGCGCTCGATGGTGCGACAGCCTCGAACCATCTTGGGATTAACGTCCGTCTCCTCTATCCCCACGCTCATCTCGGGTACTATTCGCATTGCGAACGATACTATCGTTCGTAGAGGTGCATACATCTCTGTTATCCTGGCGGAAGTATATTTGAGAATTGACCAAGTTCGATGTACCCGGAATGTATACTTATGAGCGGAGTTAATCGGCGCGTCGTCTTTGTTTTATCCGAATTATACGGGTTTTTCGCGTTGAGTTCACCCTTTTGCAAATGGAATTTAATATTTGGCAAAACTAATTCACCCTTGTGCAAATGTAATGCACACTTTTGCAAAATAAATTCACACAATTGCAAGTGGAATTCCATTTGCAAGAAGGTGAATTTCTTTTGCAAAAAGGTGAATTCCATGTGCAAAAGCGTGATTTTGTTTTGCAAAAGAGTGAATTCCATTTGCAAAAAGCCGAAAAACCTGTACTGTGACACAAAGTAGAACTTTAGATCTTAGTATCCCGATCATCGCGAGTATCTAATAATAAACCTCAAGAATCGTCGCAATATTTCTCATATATCAAAGTCCCAAGAAAACGTACTATCTCCGAGTACCTAACCCTGGATCGCCCAACAATCGCATCAGAAACCAGGATCAAAAGCCATCCTGCCTTTCAGATCCAGCTCCTGGCAATCGCCGTTCTCGCAGCAGCGAAGGATCCGGTTAAACAGGAGAAGCAGAAACGCGGACTGCTGCTTGGCAACGCGGGTCTGTCCGGCTCTGGGATCCCATCATCCGCATACGGAGCCCCTGCTTCGAGCCTGAGCCTCGACCTAGGCGCGGGATACAATGGAGGACATGGTGGATCCTCTACTTCCGGCAATTCAGGCTACGGATCATCGAGCTTAGGCTCTGGAATCACTGTAAGCCTAGGCGCAGGATACAACGGTGGACACGGCGGATTGTCCGCTTCCGGAAGCTCTTCCTCCGGTTTAACTCACGGATCATCGAGCTTGGTATCTGGAGTGGGCTTAGCTGGAGGATATTCTGGAGGCTATGCTGGAGGACATAGTGGAGGATACTCTGGAGGATATTCTGGAGGACATAGTGGAGGATACTCTGGAGGCTATGCTGGAGGACAAAGTGGGGGATACTCTGGAGGATATTCTGGAGGACACAGTGGAGGATATTCCGGAGGAAATAATGGAGGATATTCTGGGGGTTACGGTGGAGGATATAGTGGAGGATACTCTGGAGGATACGAGGGAGGATATTCTGGAGGTTATAATGGAGGATACAGTGGAGGACAAGGAAGCGGTGCATCCAGCAGCGTCACCACGATTACGCAGCAGGTTCCAGTTCCGGTTCCAGTGCCTGTTCCGGTTAGTCATCCAGTAGCTGTGCCAGTGCCCGTGGAAGTGCCCAGGTCTGTCTACGTTCCAGTCCCTGTACAGGCTGCATCGCCCAGCATATATTTGAGTTCCAGTGGATCGGGTCATGGTTCGAGTCTGAGCTCGATCAGCTCTGGACACGGTTCTGGTATTAGCTACGGACATGGTTCGAGTCTGAGCTCGATCAGCTCTGGACACGGTTCTGGTATTAGCTACGGACATGGTTCGGGTCTGAGCTCGAGTTTCAGCTCTGGACACGGTACTGGTGTTAGTTATTCACATGGTTCGGGTCTGAGCTCGAGTTTCAGCTCCGGACTGGGTTCTGGTCTGAGCTCTGGACATGGTTCGGGTCTGAGCTCGAGTTTCAGCTCTGGACTGGGTTCTGGTTCGAGTTCCGGCCACGGCACGGTCTCGATCGCTTCGTCTGGAGATTCTTCGGGGTACTCTTACCCTCGACCTTCGAGACCGTGGTAAATTGGAAGGGTCGTTGCTCGATTTACATCGAATGTATTATCCGCGAATGTATTTTTTAAATACGGCACATCACGCTGTAGAAACTGCACTTTATAATTGTGATAGGAATGAGATGTGGGATTAAATAAATTTTTATTTTTCTACCTTAGTATCCGGTGTTATTCGAACATGCCGTTGTTACCCTACTCTACTTAGTACGTTTTAATAGCATTTGATACAATTAAATGTTATCAGACGTCAGATTTTTTTCTATGATTATTTTTAGATATTATATTTGCGACTTTTACGAAAAATCAACGACAGTGTTAAACGAACAACGTCTGCGATTTATTTACCGTGTAGGAATAAACAACGATCAATTTCTAGAATAATAATTTAAAACATCAGTGACCATAATAAAAAAGAGAAAATTGAGGACCTCCAAATCTCCAGGCATTAAAATTCATTCAAAGGAGTCTCGCTAAATTCCAGTGAATTTCCTGCTCCTACCTAAACTTGAAGGCAGCGTATCGTACGTCTCAGTTCCAAAGTGCGTAAGCGGAACTTATGGAGCGGCAGAAAGCGAAGCAAATCGCCGATCGCAAGAAACTTTTCAACATTCTGAGCATCGAGACACCTGAAATGAGAAACTGGGAACTCGAAAGTCCCATTTGGATCGAACCGAAACGATTCCCTGGAGCAGTTCTCGACGAGCCCCTAGGAAAATTGCAGTCCGATACAAATTGCGCAATCGACAGCGAACTTCCGTCGAGTCCCATAAACGCGTATAGACATCGGGGATCCCAAAAGATTGCCCAACCGAAAGGCACATAATCTCCAATAATCTGCACCAATAAAGCGCACAGTAAGAATAAAGAAATCACCCAACTGTCGAGGCTAAAACGACTTTCAAGTAAACTGCAAAACATCAAAATCATCTCTCACAGATTCATTAATACCAATAACACGACTCGACAAATCAACTCAGCGATCATCAGTTTCAAGGACTACTATCTCAAAAAGCTCAAATTCCAACGACAAAACTCCTTTGAAGTAAATTTATAATTTAATATCCTCTTTTACAGTAATTTACATCGACATCAGTAACGAAGTACAGTTCCCAAAGCAATCCCCCTGGACCATCAAATTCAATAATCGGGGCCTCGGAAGCCGCAAATCGTAGCTCGAAAGAAGCCTCGTGGAGCAGCCAGGCTCCGAGAAAGGCCTCACTCTCGAGCCAGGCACACGAAGTCCGATTCCTCCGCCTGCAATCCTGGGTAACCTTAGGAAAATCGCAGGGCGCTGCCAAGCTCCCTAGGGCGGCATTAAATCGTAGGGGCATACCGCACGAACAACGAACTTACAGAGCGCGCCGCGGACACAATGGGAACCCTTCGAGCCGATTGGCCGGCTCTGAGCCCACGCGGCCTGGGATTACGTCAGCAAAGCTCCTTTCGCGTCACATGGAGCCCCCAAGCCCCGACGCAAATCGGGTCAGGGCTTTGCTGGAGAACCTCCCCCACCCAGCAACCCCTTTGCCGCAACCGGCCAGGTTAAAGAAAAAAAAAGCTCGAGAAAAAAAGGGCCGCTCTTGTTCGCCTGATTTTCGAGATCGACCGCTAAGGTCGCTCTGACCGGGACTGGATGGAGGCTTTGGCTGTGCCTATGGCATAGCGCGACAGGCAGCAAAGCTGGCTGTTTGCTCCTTGAATTCTCCCTGCGAGCTGCTCAAGCTCTTTGCGTTAGGGCTTATCGTTCGTACTGCTTTTTGGCAGAATTTACGGTTCTGATAGTGTTCACTTGTGTCTGTGTTCTTGGTTTTTTTTCAGGGTTTAAGGTTCGAGGGCTTTGGATGGTTTTTGGAGGTGAGGAGGCTTGATCGTGGGTGCTTGAGTGTGGGTTTGGATTTTTGTTCCTTTTATCCACACTGGATCTTGAGAGACCGAAGAAGTGTTATTGGCTTGTGTCAGGAGTGCTTTTGAGATTTTGTGGTCAACGTTGTTTGTGTATACGTGTAAGTGGGGCTTTATTTGATGGCGAGTGGAACGAGCTTGTGCGCAAGCTTTGATTTGGCAATGGTTGCTTGGTATGCTGTGGATAATGTGCAGAGTCGTTGAAGACGCAAGGAGGCAAATGTATATTTGCAACCTTGAACCGAGGTACGGAGGGTTGGCGAGTGGAAGAGGCAGGGTTGATATTGTTTTAATTGCGGGAGATCAATAAGGATATAAATCTGAGAAGAGTTTACGCGAGGGAGCCTCAGATGGCACCAAGTTTCAATAATGAAGCAGCGGCATCTGACATGAAAAATGATTACGCTTATTCGGGGGATATAAATTATCTTCTAAAAGTCAAATCGCATATATTTTCTTGCTAGTTTATATTATATACCGAAATAATAAATTCCTAATCTGCTGAAATTACAAACTACGAAAATAAAATTTGCTCGATCACACGGAAATAAATGATTAAGCGTTGAAGTACTGCTTCAAAATTCGACATGTTCGATTCAATTGCTCTACCGCAAAGTAACTGTATAAAAAAAGAATATATAAAATGTAATAAATGCATGATCTACCATTACACTTCTTTACCATTGGAACCATAAAAGCGAAGGACCCCTTACCAGCCGTAGGTCAGGAAGGAAATCGGAAACAATAGCTGTTGTAGGTATCTCGCTTCTTACAGAGTCGGTAACGCAGAGCACTATTTTCAGGAAACTCAGCTTAAACCGAGGGTAAGAAACCCTCTGACGGTTCACACAATCAATAAAGACTATAATACCAATATTCGTAGCGATAAAATAAATAATATCTACTTACAGAACATCCGATGATTCGTACAAAAGTAGGAAAGTAAATCGCACTCACCTGAAACGAGAGAAAATATCGCGCATTAGCTTAACGCCTCAAATCGCACAAAAGCTTCTTACGATTCTCCGAGGAGAAGCGTAACAAGCCTCAATACCTTCCGCGAGAAACATTTAATATCGTACAAAAGCCAATGGTGATCATTTTGAGCCAAGTTCGCTGCGTTAATTCCAGTCGAATCTTTCTTCGTTAATCGTGACCATCGGCCGCGGATGGAACAAGAGAGACTCGGCGTGATATCCACCTCGAGACGCACCTGACGTTTGCAATTCTACCGTCTGCTGACATGGGTTACAAGGCGGCACGCAATGCATCTGCATTTGGCATATTAATGCAGCCAACTACTTTACTTTGCGCCGCGCGATTGCCGTGCGGTTTACCAGAGCTCAGCCGTAGTGATTCACCCTAGGGGCATTATGCTTCATCAAGCAAATGGTCGGCTATACTTTTGCATACCGAGCTACACGCCGTGGAAATCTTCTAACGGAGTTTGCCGATAATAAAACCTTGCAAAGTTTCTGCCGTGTCTCACGTACATTATCGCTCATCCTTGCCTTTTCCATCTCCATCGTTTTCTTTCCACAAAGAAAATTTAACGGGATTTGACGTGGACTATTCGAGGGAGAGTATCACAAGCCAAAGGAATGGCCGATTGACATGTTTGTATAATGAAACGACGACCCGTTGTGATAACTGATAATATTTGATATTTTTTTTTAAAGCATGAATTTTACGCGAGAAGCATTTGTTGCTGTTTTTGGACCTGTTTTTTCAAGATGAGATGTAAAACGTGCGGTAGCGTCATTGCGTACGTGCGCACTATCAAACGGGGGCAAAGCTGAAAATCGTCTAAGCAGAAATAGAATCGATAACTTCCTCGTACACGGAAGCGTAGGTGGCGAAAGTCGGAGGATAATAAATAGCTGGCTTTTATGAAAGAAGCATAATTTATCCTGCACCCTGAAATAATCTGAAATACGGTAGCAAAGACGTGAAACGAGATAAAAACTCCTTTATCGTAGATCGATAGAGCTTAATATTAAACTTGCGAAATTTATTACACAGCGCGCCATTTACTCAAGAACGCGCGAAAGCGATTCCTGAGAGTCTCATTGCGTTCCTACGATTTAAATCGCGAAGGAGCATAAATCACGCGAATTCAAGAGCGGAACTACTAGTATAAATCGTCCTATAGGTGTGAACAGCAAATTAAGAATAAAACGCAGCGATTGAAATCTCACGTGTCAAATAATTCCATGAGACAATGGCAGAAATATAATAATAATGTCGGTTAACTAACGTTGCTCTCCTTGATCGACAAAACCCTGCGCTACACACCTGTATATCCATACACATACATACCCTAGAAAAACAACCGACGCAAACCCATTGAAAAAATCAAATTCCAAAGTAAATAACCATAAAAGCTGACTGAAAAAAAAAAAATCGAGCAAACATGGCTCCCTATTTTTTTTCGTCCGACACGGTGTGTGCGCTACAGTCAAATTTGAAGCTCTCAGCGAGTAGATCCCAGGTTAAATAACTTTAGCAAACAATGTCGAAATTCAATCGAACCGCCTCAAGCTTTTGTACGCTCGATACGCGCGCTCGTGACCCGGCAAAGTTGAGCCCGTAAACACTGAGCTCAGCTATAAATGACTTTAACGTTCGCTGCAAGGCATTAAGCAAACAAACCCAGGACGCGTAATCGCGTAGTAAAACGCCAACGAGGTAAGTAGTATAACATACAAATGCTCAGACAGGGAAGGAAACGTCTTTTCGCGTCGTCAGCGAGCCGTGTTTGCGCCCTGCTTATCCCACGGGGCAGCTTTGCCTTCGAACAACGACGAGCCATTAGCCCGAGCGGAAATAAGTGCATAAAACTTGCTCCCGGCCATACACGCGTGGCTGGCAATTAATTAATCAGCGCTTCCAGAACTTCATCTCCGCGCAAGTCGCCAGGGAGCGATTCGCGCGATTCGTTACTTTTCCATCGACTTACTGCTCGCCAAAAAAAGCCAATGTTAAAACGTAAACGGGGATTTCATCGTTATCGATGCACAAGGAACTTTAGCCTTACTTTTGTGGAATTAATTCTCCAAAGGAGAGGAGCGCAGGAACGATAATCGCAGAAAACTTTGTATAATGAGTTCTTTGATAGGGCTTATTAACCGGAAGCCGGAAGCCTCTTTGCAATTTGACGAGTCTTATTAAAAGACGTCGAAGAGCATGATTGGAGAAAGGATGGTCCGCGATGAGTTTGCGTTTGAATATCCGAATTGTTTTGAGGACACGTATGATCATCTCTTTATGTTGTTCATCTCTGTTATTAATTCAGGAGAAGTATACGTTGTAGAGTTACCTCCAAAGCGTCCTCGAGTTATCGAGGGAATTTATAAGCAGGCGGGGTAGCATAACGCTTAGCCATGTCGAGAAAGCAATCTCGCGATCCATTTCCTTTTAAACTCCTACCTCGGTTGGAAATTCGAAGAGTGTCCTGCCCTCCGTAATTACTCTTCCCGCGGGTATAAATACTGTCGCATACCTGCGAAGCGACGAGGATTCTCCGAATGCCGTTCCTCCGTATTCCCTTTTTAACTGCGAACCTGGGATAACTTCTTGGAACGACTTTCCACCAGTCGGCATTATCGACAGGGCTTTCAAATTAGCAGGGTGTACCTCTCGCGGCTAGCAGACAAGCTCGTGGCCACAAAGCGGCGTCTTCTCGCGGCCCATCGATTTCGCTTCTTTCGTCGATCGAGGGGAAACAAATGCGTGAGAGAAAGACAGAGAGAGAAAGAGAAGAATCACGATTTTCCAGCATAGGACTGGTATGTATCGCAAGGGTGTTGAGAAGAAAAGTGCAATCGGATATCCTCCGATTTCACTTCTTTCATCGATCGAGGGGAAACAAATGCGCGAGAGAAAGACAGAGAGAGAAAGAGAAGAATCACGATTTTCCAGCATAGGACTGGCGTGTATCGCAAGGCTGTTGAGAAGAAAAATGCCATCGGATATCCTCCGCTCGCGATGCTCTCAGGTTGCTGGAAGGTGGCGGAAGTTGGTAGGGCGAAAGTTCGCGCCGTGCAATCGTTAAAGCGGGACCGACGCGCCGCGACGAAGATTTATTTGCGGCCTGTTTGCGATAACAGCCAGGCAACACTCCGGTCGCGGGGTGAATTCCTGGAGGAACCGCGGTACGTTTTTCAGTTATAATTACGTCCCTCCAACTTGCACGTAAGCGAGACGGATAAACTTTGCGCACGCCAGGACCGAGACGACGACGGGCGTGGGTTTACCTATTTAATTATAACTTTCCTTATTAACTGTGCCTACATACACGCCGCCAATTCGTTTACCCTTTCACCGTAGAGGCGTCCTTTGTGCCGAAAGTTTGTACGAGGGAGATCGAGCCACTTCCATCTTGCCCATCAAACGCCCGGATTATTCCCGACTCGTTTTTCCGTCCATCGGCACCGACAACTTTCCGGGCAACGCGGAAAAGGATCGGTTCAAGCCTCGCGTGAACAGCCCAGTAAGTCAAACCGACTTTTCGCTTATTGCTTCTCGCACGTTCCTCTGGAATCGCGAGATCTATCTGGTTTTTCTATTCCTTGGATACTTTCACATCGATGTGCTTCGTAAAATTACATTACACTCAAACCTGTTTTTGTGCGATTTTTTATTTGTGCGATTTTTTATTCGAGCGATTTGTTTTGCGCGATTTTTTTTCTGCGGTATATGAAAATTTCAATGAACTTAATAATCGAATAAATTAGTGGTAGATTTGACTGGCTATTTGGTTTGTTCGATGTGTAATATGTATCTCATCACGTGACATAAGTAGCGCGTCAGCCGATTACATTATACGTGTGTTGAACTCTGTAATCGTAAATGGCAGAGAGTCGCTGTTATTCGTCTCTGATCTGCGCAAGTGACAAGTCCGTTGTATTAATTGACATCTTTCAAAGTGAGTTCACATTTCTGGACTATTGAGATAATTTATTCGTAAGTAATTTCGTAAAGTCTTCAGTTATTTTCTACGTGAGACTTTTTTCATGCGGGCCCTATTCACCGCACAAAAAAAATATTTTTTGATCGTGTTGCGAAAACTATGTCTTAGAGCTACTTGTGAAGTTCTGCGTGATTTTTTTTTACGCCTTTTCTTTTATGCGATCCCAATCCACCGCACAAAAACAGATTTGAGTGTATAGCACATATAATGTTCAGCATTAAAGCTGAGAAACTGCCAAAGTATCGCGCAAATTTCAGTCGATTCACTCTAATAGACCTGCGTTCTCCATTTCCACGCTTCGATTACTCATAGTGTCTCCTGAATATTTTAAATTGTTTCCTTCAGAAATCCCTGTATTTAGCATTAATCTCGCATATCACAAGGTACTTTGCGTACTTCATTTCGATGTTCGTGGCGAGGATGAGGATCTCTGTAACTCCTCTTGGAATGTTAATCTCGGTTAATTCGATCGGCGAAAAACCGTCGGTGAAAGAATAGCGGGGACGCGAAAGGGCGAAAGATTTATCCCGAACAATGCAGCCGGTGGCGTCGATAATTCTGATCTGCGAGGAGCCATAAAAATCCATTGTACTTTTAATTCGCCCGGTTTCTCCGGAAATCCGCGAAGTCGGGGATTTGCGCGGACGTAAAGTCGCCGCGTTTATAAAATGACAGCCACGTAGTATAAGGCTGAATTCGCTCTATCCTCCTCCCCTTGCGCTAAAATTGCGCAACAAACGTCCACGCAAAGATGCCACCTGGGGCCTGCCGTGTTATCGTCGCGAGATCTGCGCGCGACGCGACATCGCCGCACATTAGAAGAGCGCTTATCGACCGCCCTTATCAGATCTCAGCGTTAGATTAGCGTATTATTAAATTAGCGACTAAGTAATTGAGAATTTCCCCGATAGCCCACGTCGATTAGATATTCTTTTTACACGATTGTATTGCTGGACGATGATCGGCGCTTCCATTGGTATCGACTTGGCGAGGGAGTTATTTCGATTTTGTAGGGGGAAATAAAACTCGTATTTTTATACAAGGAATGAGAGTCGTGTATTCCCCAGTTTTATTTCGTATTCTCGAGTTTTATTCCTCGACTTCGTAGGGCGAAGTAAAATTCGTATTTTTATACAAAGAATAAAGTACAATAAGGAACGTATGACTATCTTTCTCGCATCTTCATTATTTCATACTCCTAAAACCTCTAATTCTCATCAGCAAACGACCAAGCTTATATTTGAAAACCTACAAATACTCTCTCACCAACCCGATAAATCCCACAAACGATAATAAATAGCGCAAAAAGGAAGAGCAGATATCACGCGATGCCAAATTCAATGTCAACCGAGTCGTATAATTCGGTTAATCGATCAATGTTGCAATCAACGAGCGTACCCAATTCCAAGCAACCTTCCATCCAACCTTTGTCGTCCCCTCGATTCCAAGGGGGCGCAGCCCGTTATTACGCGACGCGCGAGAAACGTTGGCGGCCGTGACGTATCGAGATAAAAATCAAACGGTTATTGTATAATGCGATCCAGCAGCGAGCACGGCGAACGACATAACGAGGCGTCTGAGCGTCGGTGTAACGGGCGCGACTGATATCAATTTATCGCATGACGTATCACACGGCGGAGCGACGTGTGTGTTAAGCAAGACAAGAGGGCGGTTTACTTCGAGTGAAACACCCTCCGTCGCAGCCTTTCACGGTGTCAACGTTATGGCACGTACGCGCCGCTATACACGCTTATACCCGGCGCATCGAAAACACCCGTCGCAAAGGGGGATGTTACCCCTATCCTTCCGCAGAGCCGCAGGTTACAGGAGGTTGCATAAGTAACCCGGGGGCGAGAGGCAACTATAAGTAACCCTTCATAATGGATAACAATCCTCTTGCATAACCATGAACAAAGTGCAATCCAATCTCTCAGCCTTGATACCAACACCGCGAACATCAAGGAATGACTCCTGACCGATACAAGAGGATTTCTCGAGTCGAACATCGAGACTTTCCTTATGCTATCCTTATAGATGGAATATGTACTTCTATATATACTCGTGATATGTATATCAGAGGATGTGGATTACGGATTATACGAATTATGATGCGAAGTACGAAGGAGTTTGTCCCCTTCGATGCATTCCGCGCAGGAATATTATACTCGCGCAGGTCCCTCACACGGACAGGACGCGCGAAAGGGTCATCCACGGACTTAAACCGCAGGTCGGTTCAACTACCCACGGCTGATGAACTCCGGAGCACTATTTTCTCAGTACGATAGGCAGCCATTCCACCCTGGCATGAAGTTAACGTAACTCAGTAAACGCTCCGCGGCTGTGTGTGCGCGTATACCTGCACGCGCTCGGGGGGCCCCGTGTGGGTGGCCTTGCGCACCTTGTTTGCGAGGCACACATGAGCGCACGTCCCGTGATGTGATTATTTTCTGCAATGGCGTTTGCCGTCCTTTAAGTTCCGCACTTACATCGTCTATCCCGCTAACGCGATAGCATTAAGGAATTACGGGCCGGATGCCGTAGATTGGATATTATTAACACGGTCCAGAAGGTCTGCGCGAGCTTTCAGCGATCAATTCGTCGGGGAGCGCCGGCGGTTTAACGAGGAGCGCGGGCAAAATTGAATGGGCCGCCAATCGCCCGTGTTCCACAGTGAAATTGGTACCTGCATTTATCGATACATCTATCTGTTCGCTCAGTTTATCCTCCTTGTTGTGTTCGTTGAACCTAGCGCATGTCTGAGCCAATAACTGTTCTTACATATCGTGTGTATTATTTGAGCGTATGCTGATATTTTTGGGTTTTTTTTTTCGAGGATATTTTGTTCGTTGTGTGTTCGTTGAACCTAGCGGATGTCTGAGCCAATAACTGTTCTTACATATCGTCTGTATTATTTGAGCGTATGCTGATATTTTTGTATTTTTTTGGAGGATAAACATAGACATTGCCTGTATTATTTAAGCGTATGCTGATATTTTTGTACTTTCGAGGATATTTCTTTCGAGCATGGCTCTTGGTCGTCTGTTAATAAGATATGAGTTCTTCTTGCTCCAATGATGATACGTAACAAAATGAGATTTCCAAAGCTCGCGATCCCAAGAAAAAAGGATATCGCAGGAAAAGAACTTCTTTTTCCATCAATAACCTATACTTCTATCAAAATACATATTTCTTCTAAAATCACACATACGTTTCGAAAAAAAACAAATAGTACCGAGCTGAGAAAATTACAGATTCAAATAAAAATCTTATCGCAAAAACAATGTAAAATCAGTGGCACGGCCAATGTGCAAAATACCTGATATCCGACAAATCCATTACCTTTAGACGACAAAAAGTCCCAGGCGACGCGCGTAGCGTATCACGAGGTTTCGGTTATAAATAAACGTCGATCATAGTTGCACAGCCCTGGACCAGCAGAGCGAAATTGTTCCGCCGTACTCCAGGGCGGAATTATTCTCCCGCCGGGTAGATAGCGACGCCCTACACAAACTCGGCGCAACTTTGTCCATAATGTTGCCGCGTCAGTTCGCGGGGGACACGTCGGCGTGCTCGTCGATTGTTTTCCATTTGCGATCGAGTTCACTCGCAAAAGCCCCGGAGTTCGGCCCTCGCTGGCGAAACTCCGCGGCGCCGAGGCCGAAGCGCGAGTGAATCTCGCTGCTCCCCCAATTACGCATTGTAATCGAAAAGTATGCGCGATTATCCCATTCGTTTCTAATCGAGCCACGAGCGGCTCGATGGTTCTCCTTAATTAGGATATCAACAGGTGGCTCCACCTTGGCAGCGGCGACTGCGATTTCGCGAAAGAAGACCTTATAGTTTTGAAAAACGTTCCTGCAACTATTCCATTGACAGTGCAATTCGAAGACGAGCTTTGCGTACGATTTCGAAAAACTAAGAGCCTCTTACACAGTCAGCTTACGAGGCAACTGACATTGTGCGTTAAGCAGTTCAAAGCGCTGCAAAGGCAGCTTTGATTAAAGGCTATTCTTCGTCCAGGGAGGGCTTAGCGGAGGTAATCATCGGCGTTATTAATATTCCAAGCGAGAGCTTTGTTATTCCCTGTCTCAAGGTCCCCCGCTGATCAGACCGGAGTTCAGGAGCAAGCGTGGACTCTTTGTAGCCCGCTCCTTGGGCCGTATATTCCCAATGAAATATACGTCTGGTGTTCGCGGCATGCAAAGGAGCTCCCCGTGAGTACCTCTTCGAAGGTTAATAAATCAGGGCCCGCGGCGACAAACACGCTCGAAAGTCGAATCTCCCGATGTAACTGGCTCGGATAAGAAGGTCTGGAGGTACCGAGTGCCAAGAAGCGGCCGGAGATAGTCCTCTCTCGCCCCACGCCGCGATTCGTATTCCAAAGTTGGCGGCAACTCCTCGCGAGATAAACTACGTACGTATTCGGCCGACTCGCGCTCGCACGATGTTTTTCCACGGGCAAACTTCCGAAATGCGACTATGAATAAATCTACGCTCGAAAAGTAGCGTGGAGGGCCCGGCGTCAAAAATATCCTCCCCCGCCGCTCCTAACCGCTGGAAAAATATGAAATTCAGAAACGTCGCGCGCAGGACGAAAATGGTGCTTGTAAAAGTGACCGAGCTCCGCCAAGCTGGAGTCTAATAAAATTGTAAAGTATAAGCGGCCGCGGGGTATTTTTACGATAAAGATCCGCCAGTCCTGGGAGGAAGCGGAAGGGAATAATTAAATAAGGACAAAGTAAGGGCGAAGCGAGCTTGTCGAGCGAGCGGAGATAAAACTGTCCAGTTAGCCGATGGTCCGATTTTCTTTTACGCCTTCTGCCTACGCGGCTCTTCTCCGTCTTAATTACTGGAATTTTTCCTCAGCGTGAAATTCGATCGAATTATTATTTATTGTCCCCTTATTTACAGGAATAATGGAGTTCTATACGAATATCTCGCTCCGATGCATAATAACACTAAAACTACCAGCCACATTCTGGGCATATTTAGAACGCCACATACATCTTTAAAAAAAAAAGGGGGGGAGAGTAAAAGAAAATTTTGGTCAATCAAAATGGTGATTTAAATATTGGATGAAAATCATGGAAAATCTCGAAAAATACATCGTTATAAAGCACTAGGATTTTTTTACAGAAACGACAGACCAGTCATTTTGACTGGTTTGGTAGTTCTAGTGTTAAAGATCCTTTTACACAGTTTTCCTCGCACAGCACTACCAAGATCATAATCAACTTCTGCTCGTTTCATTTCATTACCAAGATCTCCAATTACCTCCGGAAAGTAACGTAGGATGTTGTACACTCTTATTCAGCAGAAACATCGGCGATCCATACACTACCACCAGTATACCAAATATGAAAAAAAAAGGCGCGTTTCCCCATTAATTCGATATGAGTATAAAGAATAGAGCGCGGTCGTCGGTGCGAGAATCTGCGATTGCGAATATTCTCGACGATTACGAGCGAAGTGAGGCTCTTAAATCCAATCGAATGCCACGCTCCGCATTTAGGGAGATTAATCCTACCTACGAAAATGGAATGCAGGGGATTACGGTCTAGGTAGGCGCACATGCCCCTGGCAATACATGCACGAGGCCCATACACTTGCGCCTGATACCACTCTGGATTTCGATTATGTACGTAGATTATGTGTACATACGGATCTACATGTGGCCATGCCACTTCTCCACGAGCGACGTTCGTGTACACTTGGGAGGGAAATATTGAAAAGACCTTGCAGACATCGTGTTTATGCATTACTTATCGCACGCCACTTGGAAGTTGCTGGTGAAAAGGATAAAGGCGACAGGGCGCTCGATTATCGTAAACTTGGACGGTTTACGTATACAGCTCGCGATCGCTGGTGCTCCTGACTTGTACAAGGCGTCCCAAAATTCACGGAAGCAGTAGTATCGATAGCCAAGCCAGGTTTACAATTGAAAAGTGCACATTTTTTAATGGAAACGTAAAGTATACGATATAGGATTATTCGTGGAATAGTATATCGAGTAAAAAATACTATTTTTTTGAAATTTTCAAATCTTGCATGAATTTGAGGATTTTTAGTATCGTATAGATTAAATAGGATCGATCGATTTTCCTTTGGTTGAGCTATTTTGGGCAAACGGATTTTCAAGCCACATCCTACTGTAGATTACATTTGTAAATATCGTAGAAACTTGGTCTGTGAACGTATTAGCATCCCTAACGCGCTTCGCAAGAAAGTTTTCCTCTATTCCATTCTCGGTTAAGTTATTCTTAACACGCGATGTATTGGGGCAGTTTGTACATAATTTGATATGCAAATGTATCTGTTGTACGAAGTTAGCCGGGCTGCTGACATAACATCGACGGTGCAAAAAATGAGATTTAAATAATCCCGTTTTTGCTATTAATATTCGTGGCGAGTCGTTTGGCACTGAACACCGCGCCGGGTGATACAATCATCGGTGTTCTGAAATGGGGGCTGAGAGTTCAAGGCTGAGAAGATGAACCGATAATACTTGCACGGAGCAGCACAATTATTGTCCGCAATACGACTTCCGTTTTTCACTCGATACCGTCATTCCTTGCATAATCGTACATTCTTTGATAATTCTTTATCGTTAAATAAACACGGTAGAATTCTCCAGCAAAGCACGCCGCATCTCCATCCAGCGGATTACACTTCACGCACACTTTTTTTACTTAAAAAACAACACACAAAAATGTGTTGAAAACATTTATAATCGTATATCATAAATAACGCGACTTTCCTCAAACCAATTTTCCACTGAGACAAATTAAAGTATATCCACATCATTTATATACAATTAATACAACATAAGTTACATACCTTTTTATCAATTCCATTCTTTAATATCCCCAAATCGCACATTTTAGCCAAGGATGGTAACAATTTCGCGCAGCGGAAGACAATAAACGCGAAGCCTACCTTTCCACTCCAACACTCGTGCAAAATTCTTTCCCCACATTCGATGCCAATAAGCGACGTATCCGCCCTCTTCACCGCGCTCCGACCAGAAACAAAGATTAATACGACATTCGTTGGACACGATTTCATTCCGCGACTCCGAACGAATTTCAGGAACCGCAATGATAACGCAGATCCAATTTTCTCGCGTCAAAGCACTCGAAGGTGAAATGATTAATGCTGGGGCGCGAAATTAAAGGTGCGTTCCAAGGACGCTCTGGCAAGGGAGGAGGAGGAGGGGGGGGCGTTATTCAATTTCATGGTGCTCCATTCGTTCCTCTCGCAAAGCACGCCCGCAAGGTTTTTGTTTCTCCGGCCACCGTAGCCCTTGGGAAGCCCTCCTCCTGCCCCCCAACCCCTCTATTATCGTACGAGAATACCCGTCGACCAGAAAAATCCAGAGGATCCTCGGCGTATTTTTCCATCCCCGCAGAATGCAGGTCTGCGCCAAACGGAAAAACGTCTTAAGAACAATCGGCGATTCTTGGTCCAGCGGAGCAGCTGTTATTCGAGCACGGTATATTTTGATACAAGCATCTGCTCCCGCGAAGTTTGCATTTCGGCCGACCACATCGATATATTTGGTGCGGGATAATAATCACTTTGGCCACGGCTATGCGGCTCGAATAATTAAATCATTACTAAATTACGGATTATAATGGAATTGGAATTGGAAAGTGGCGAGGCCTAAAGTGAATTGAGCGGTCTTGAGAAAAATACCGTGGGAAGAAGTGGGATACTAAAATAACTGGACTGAAGTGTCTGGACAGTGTCTGATTCTTTGCAACACGATTTTTCTTAATACGGATTAATTCATCGGGTTATATATTTTAATTCGTAATCCAGTAAGCATTTATTAGGCGAGTGGAAAAGTTCATGCGGAGTTTCGATAGATAGAGTTATAAGAAACTCCGCAGGAACTTTTGCGCTCAGCCAATAATTACTCGAGCGACACACCAGTGACTACAAGTATTATCATTCCACGGAAGAATGTCGATGGGGGCCGACTGAAATTCCGACTCCGCGCAGGCAGACGGAGAATCGAAATATATAAAATAGCGAAAAGGCGCTTTGTTGGACAAAGAACAGATTATTCTTAAGCTGACAACGAGCAAGGAGGTTAGGAGTGCGATACCTATGGAAGAACATCTTCTTCCTCCCTCTTCGTTTCTTTTCCTCGTGAAAAACGACGGCGGCCATTTTCACCCTGCCCCCCTTCTCCCCTTTTCTTCCCTCCTGAAACAGCGCCGGGTACTTTTCCGTTTTTCATTTTCCCTTTCTTCCTTTGTACCAAACGCTCGCGTCCCTTTCTGCGCTCTGCGCCGCTCGTGGCTGGCTTTTCGGATTTTTCCATCCCTCCTTCTCTCTCTCTCTCTCTCTTTCTCTCTCCCTTTTCTTCCCTCAGGACCGAAAAGGCAAGGGGTGCTTCGCGCTTAGGAAGACCCGGACTGAAAACACTCAAGGATACGATCCGTAAAATTCCCAACCGCGTTGAATTAAGCGGTTTAAGTTCCGCGCCTCGAGGGCTACTCAAATCCAAGGTAGAATTTTAGGCACCTCGAATTTTAGGGACCGCGCTCGTAAAATGCGTATAAAGCGTGGAAAATCGTACCCGCCGCCTTATAAGCTCCGTGCGAGCCATCGATCTCTTCGAATCGACAGGCGTGGCCACGTCGGTTTTAACGAGCAGCGCAGATGTTGCTTTATCTCGTCGTAAAGATGCGCGGAGTGTTCGAAAAAGGCGCCTTTATATCGTGCCTACTTGGAAAATTATCTCGAATAATGCCTTCGTAAATTCGCTCTCGAATCCGCAGCTTCGAATTTCATTGTCCTTCGCGTTTCTCGTGTTTAAGAAGTTTGTCCGGCGTATTATTAAGTATAAAATAAACTACCAGTATAAGTTGTATAAGTAGTATAGTAACTACGTATAAAATAATTATACATACAGAGTTTGTTTAGTGTATTATACATAACCAGTGTTATCTTGAATATGGAATAACGCGTGTAATTTGTCTTATCATAATGATTATTTGTAATCCTAAATATGGAATAACGCGTGGCTTGTGGAGGAAGACGGGGGGCGATGCTGAAATCATTTCTAGTGAGTATTGATGGTCCCACGGAGATATGTTTTTTCGGAGAAGAAGATGTAGATTTCCCCGAAGAATTCCACGCCAGAAACTTTGGAATTAGATCACCGACATAAAGGACGCGTAGCTCATGATTACCTCCCTAAACTACCGCGCGAGTCAAAGGACAATAGCGTGGACCCAAAAACTTCAAGAACTATTCCAATAAACTGGAAGGCATCAAAATTTCAGGCAACTATACGCCGAAGTTTAAGATCGATGCAGGAAGAATAAGAAAGTTGAAACGAGTGTCCAAGGAAAGCTCGTTCCCATTAACAATTTTAATGCAGCTTGTAGTCCATTGAAAATCGTATACTATTCACGGGCGAGTTATTGCGAGCGCGATTAAGACGTGGAAAGTTGGTGAATTCAAATGAGGATCCGATACGCTGATAACTCGAAGTCTCCGCAATCCGTGGTTACATTTTCGGATTGCCATAAGCTGTCTTGGAAAGTTTCTCGTTGGCGACGAGCAGAGGAAAGACTATATCCACGAGTTGTGCGGAGAATACCGAATTCTCTTGATTAAATTGAACAGCAATTCCGCGCATTAATGAATTACGCGCGACACAATGCAACTCGCTGCTTATGAACTCGGTGTAACATTTTGACGGAGAACTTCGATACTCGATAAACGCGTTTCCGATTAAAAGGAGAATAAAGTAATGCGACTCTGTTCGCAATGCAGGAAGCGTATAAATCTTCGATCAATGGCGGATAAAATACGTCGACGTATTAACGATTTCAAAAACGAATTTTCAGGTTCACGTTCAGATTCACGTCGAGATCGCGCAATAAATTTCGATAAGGCTTTCCAAATAAAAATTGAACGCGGCGGCCGCGTGATCCGCTTTGTTGACTAATTTTTAATTAAATATCCCTTAATAAAACCCTCGTGTTTGTGATACAGGCACAATATCCGCTCTCGAGTAGAAATTAATTTTTATGAAACCAATCTACTGGCAAATGAGAATTTAATGCGGGCTTCGAGAGAGCTCCGAGAAGGATCGCTAAATAAAGAGACCCTTTGGGAGCATTCGGGTCACAGTAAAATGTGTCCTTTAAAACGAAGATGTGTATATATTATATTATTATATTTATTTTTACTTACACTACGTATTTATATTCTATTACTCTATTTCCATTTTTTTCATTTAGCATTGATTTATATTACTTACATCATAATAAACCCTTACTCAATATTCCTAATTTTCCTGGAAAATACCAGCCAAGCGTATCCTGGCCTTGCGATACTAATACGGCAAATCGACATTAATATATTACAATTTGAGGCAGCCCCAAATATACCTACGCGCGCTCGCTATGCGAATTAATATATCGTGATTTCGATAGACGAGTAAACTCGCTCGTGTTTGTACAAACCCTACATCGTCCATTTTTAATAAAGTTCCCGATAATTGTACGCAGCCCTAAATTTACGCCCGTCCATTGCCAGCGAGATGTAATAATAGCGCAATGCAGACCTGTGAGTTTCGTAAGTACGTCGAAAAGATTACACTTTTCAGTGCTGAAGATGAAGTTGGATTCGGTGAAATATTACCAAATGAAATCGCAGAGTTCAGAAGAAGCTTCTGTAAAGTCGAGCTGGGGGAGAGCGCGATATCTGGGATAAGTATTTAACTGGAGATCCATTCGTTTCCCATGAAGAGTCACGAGTAAGACCCCGAGATGGTCTTGGGAAACTATATAACCTTTTAAGTCTTCGAGACGAGAAACCTTTCGGTTACCCAAGAACTTTCCTCGCCGCATGACAATGAAAATCCGCCAGGAATTCTTGTTTTATTAACAGAAAATCCAGATAACCGCTTGCGAGTCCTTCGTCGACGACGCGATCGGTGGACGATTTTCCGGAATGTGCAATGAATTATTCTTCTACAGCGAGGAATAGTTTACAGCCGTACGATATTTATAACATCGTCTTCCTCCTCCATTCGGTTTGCACGCAAAAAAATCATTTTGTCAAATCCCAGGAAGATTCGTCCGTTATTCTTGGGCACGCAAAGTGTCGTGCCGAGTTATAGTCGCACTGCACGCTGAACGTTTCTCCGGTCATTACAAAATTAGCCCCGTTTACCGCGTACACACGTGTACAGGTTGGTCCTAAGTTAGACGAAAATAATTTGATACGAGATAAATAACCTTTTTCCAAACGCGTTTTGTAAAAGAAGGCTGTTGGCTTAGTGCAACAAAGATTTATACCGTTGAATCGATCGATCTCGCAGGAGAGGTGTTGAAATAATCGATCACATCGAACTTGAAGACACAATTTATTACAGGTATTCGATCCAAACATACACAGTAATGAAACAAAAAGTAGTAGCACAATATTTAGAGATAAATTAAGAATACCAATATATTACTCCAAAGGACCAAATATTGAACCTTATATTACGATACTTCACTGCGAGACACATTATTATAAAACTTAAATAAAATATCAATCTGTATCATCATATATCAATCTTCACACAACTCTTTCACTTAACTAACAAAAAACGATCTTTCACCTCCAACTGTATTTATCAACTACCACAAAGCTTTCGTAAAATTCTAGAAATATTCTAATCCTCTTAAACAAATTCCCCCAATACAAACACTCCGGATAAAATCCAAGACCACCAACGATAATTCAAACAAATAAAAATCCCGAGATCATCGACATTACATTACCACAATGTCGTAATCCAGGCTTGAGTCAGACCGATTTAGAAACGCCCTGTACACCGTGTAACAGGCAGTGCAACCGTAAGGCGATTTACCAAATAATCCCACGTCTCGAGAGGGTCCGGGGTTAGAGCCACGGAGGGGATACCGGGATAGGTACAGGCCGACTCATCTCCTGGAGCAGCCCCGTCGTCTCGAGTTAAGTCATCCCGCCGCGACGAAGGCGCAAGTGGAGCCCGGTAAGGCTCAGCAGGATCCTCGACTTCCTCCAGGGTGTATCGAGAATCCAAACCGACCGCAAACACTTCCCTCCTGCGCCCCACTTGTTGGACGTTCGGAAGGGGGAAGCGAGGGATCGCGGGGCCACCTGATGCTACGCCACTGCACCATCGATCCCCCAAACTACCCCTACGGTCGCCATGGAGACCAGCTACCCCCACCGGGGCTCACCTCGAAGAAACCGTCTACCCCCAACTCTCTGCGCAGCCTTTTCACCCGTTGCTCGTGGAGGCAAGTGACGTCAGATGATAAACATTAACCGCGGCGTGAACGTGAGTCGTCCGTGTTGCCCTCCTCGCCTCCGTCTATTCTCCGACCGGATCACAAAGAGCACCGCCGTCCGGTCGAAAACCACCCCCTCCCCCTCCCCCCTCCCTTGCCACGTTCGTAAATCACCCAAGACCTGGGTTATGCGACTCTCGATAGCGGCCTCGAGGCGGCTGTTAACCCCCTTGGCAAAGTTCTTTTGTATATACGTATCTTTCTTATATTTGTTTTATTTTATATATGTGTATATACAGGAGTTTCTTTGCGTGTTTCGCACTTCAGGGTGAATAGATTTTGCGAAAGGAGGGATTTAATGTGAAAGATCTGGATGTATTTATTATTTGTTTATTTATTTGTTTGTATTTATGTATTTGTATATTAGGTGTGCAACTTTGATTCCGCGGTTTTCGTATGGATGGTTTAGGGGTAAGCAGGGGTTTTTTCAACGCGGGGTTTGTATGTGTTGGATAGATAGGAGAAAGTAGTGGCGAACGATGGAGAATACTATGAATCGGGGTATAAGTAGCTTTTTAGGATAAAGCATCGAATTATGGAAAACCGGCGGAAGGAAAGTTGCATGTCTAATATATATACGTATGTATGATAGTAAAGTAGGTTTTGGAACGGTTAATGATTCCTCGTTGGATGGCAATTAATTTATGATCGGGTATTTGAAAGGAAAATTGGTGTTATGAAGGAGGCATTTAAAAAATTTGAGTATTTCTTCCTGGATAAAGGCATCGTTAAAGTATGGAAGAACCATGCAGCGAGAAATTCTCCACGACGCTCCATGTGTGTATAAAACTCCATATATAAAAAGCAGCTAAATATCAAGCAGAGGAAATTCTAGACATATATACTGTATATAGGCCTTACCTCCTTTATTCGGTTTAAAATTAAATATTCAATAAAACCAAAAGTGTAAAAAAAATGAGCAGGAATTAAATGAAAAATTAAACGAGCATCCGTGTTTTACTTCACCATGTTCACTCGGTGTGCAGACTCATAAGGGAAATAATTATATTAAAGATTATGAATCCAATTTATTAGGAGTTGCATTATAATCAGACATTCAAAAAATAACCGCATCGTGTGCGGTGTCTCTTTTGATTTCCTCCTTTTAGCAGCAGGTGTCAGAAACCCAGCGATCTTTTATTCTGCTACTCTTGATTCCTGGAATCAGGGATATTATTATATCCCCAGACTGTACGGAACTGACTGTTAATAATCGAGAGCGAGAGGAAAGGAAGAGGATACCGGTTTTATTGAACAAACTTTACCAAGGTTTTCTTTTTCGCTTGTTCGACTTCTGGCGCCGGCTGCTAAGGTCGCTTGGCACTAGGAGCTGCTTTTAACGTTACTTTTTAAACGAATCTCTCATACTACGCTTTACTTACAACATGGAAAATTCTCCAAAGGCGAAGGACAGGATTTGAACTCGGATCTTCCGTGTGGAATCTCTGTCTATATACTTTGATCGGACGGACGCCACTGGATTTAAGGATTTCATCTTCATATCGATATTACACCAGGTTTTTCTGCACGCTGATCGAGTATCGGTTATGGACTGCGATGGTTGTTTGCATGCAGGATTGGTTCGAATCGTGATGGTTTATCCTCTCAGACACTTGTCTAGAGCTCCATTAGATTAACTGTTTGCAAACACAGACACTTCTGCATACAAGCGATATGATGATTGTTTATGCACAGAAATAACTTTGCAAGTATTCGTTGCATCGACTGCTCGTTAAAAATGACTGTACAAACGTTCCCTATAAAGATCACCATTAATCACAAGATAATCATGCACAACATTGTAATACCTCGTTTTACACGAATGTAACAAAACCAACATACGTCCTGATGGTGTAAGTCGAGAGAGTTAAAACGCTCAATCATTTTCCATCCCAAGCTTTGCTCTGCGATTTAAAGAAACGTTAACTTTTCCCCAAAGTTTCGCCACAAATCTTCTGCGTAAAACACTATTTTCCTCCTCCATTCCTCTAATACATATCCCATATCTTTCTTCCTCGCAAAACATAAACATTTAAAAATTACCAGCAATCAGAAATCAAGTCTCCCATCCTGAAACTAAATCGATCATCAGAATCGCGCTCAAACGATCTTCTCCTAAAAGCAGAACACATCAGGTTGTCCCAAAAATTTCTCTCGTTATAAAAAAAAATAATAGATACGCGTTTTCTATTTGATATTATGTCATTAAATCATGCACAGAGCTCGACCGCAGATAAAGACGTCAGCAATTTAGCAGATTACGCTCCATGTTTCCACAAGCATTGCCCGATAAAGCAGCGGCGCGCGGACAGCGAAAGACACTTTTGGGACAACCTAATATCCCCAAAGATTATTCTCGATGCGAGCCAATGCGAATGGCTTGTTTGCCTTGGCACCCGTTGAAAGATAAACCTTATCCGACGTGGGCCCGCGGATAATACGCCCGGCGGCTTAATCTCCTTCGTAAACAGATTAGGGGTAAGCGTAAGTACGCCAGAGGGCCGATTTAATGTCACGAGCTTTTCCACATCCGCGACAACAGCCACGATCGGCCGCGCGAATTTTCCATCGAACGCGCGTGCCTCGGCTCTGGACGTAAAATCCATTGTATTTCGAGCCTCGTTAAGCTGAAAGGCCACTGAAGCGGAGAAGTATTCCCTTCGGAGCCAAAGGGCGATGGGTTGAAAGGTTTAGGTTAAACGCTCCTGTGAAAGGGCCGGATTCCAGGTGGGCGAGAGTAAAACGCGTGCATTCGCCGCGAGCCGGGATTTTAATAAATGGATTCGTTAATTACCAGCGCGAACCTTCCAAAATACGATTGCAGCCCCCCGAGGAAACTGTTCTCGCGCTTCTATGATCGATAATGAGCCCCTTTCGCTTCTCGTCGGATTTCCACGGCGAGCGCAAAGCGGGTGATCCCGGGCGGTGATTAAATTTTATATCGGGTTTCCTAGCATTTCCCCTACGTGCTGGTATGGCATGTTGCGCGCATCTCGAAAAACCAATCCTGTAACCGGATATACCAGGAATACGGGTTTTTATGCGAACAATGTTGAACGCCATGGATTTCAGCCGGTCGAAGCGCGTTGTCGTTTCGAGACAATGGGGGAAATTAAACGCGCGTTGCGCTACGGCGCTAATGCATTTCGAAGCGCAAAACACGCTCGATGCAATTTTTGCAAGCGTAACAGGCAAATGTGATCGAGATTGTTTAATTTCGAAACGATTGGATCCTGGGAATAGAAGGGGATTGGTTGGTGCAGCGATCATTAACGTGCTCGGTAGTTCGTATAAAGGGTATGAATTCCGGTAGCGTAGCGGCGCGTAATGCGCGGTCGATGTAATTTTTCGCGAAAGGTTATCCACGGACGATCCAGCGTCTTGTCTATAGATCCGTAATGGCAGCTCCGCAAATGTGCACGCGAATGTTTCATGAGCGATCGGGGCTTATCCCTGGATTCCCGCCGGCAAAACTTTTCTCGCGTTGAACAGCGTTTCGAGCGCTTTCTCGCGACTTTAACGCGCTCCATTTTCCAAAACTTTCGGCCAGCCGTGTTTCAGTGGCGCATCGCTCGAGGAAACACGGGAGGATCATAATCGTTTTATGCGAACATCGCGGGGAGGGATAAAGGTATTTGTTAAGGGATCCTCGAATTTCGATTACGAGGATCGCGCACCACGAGGGTTTCGTTATCCAAATTGAAGATGAGAATAACAACGAGTGGTGGAATAAGTCAATAAGTCGAAATGCCCATATTTCCATTATATCCGATGCAGGCTCGTTCAGGTTTCTTTTCGATTGCCAATTTACATTATCCTGCCTCGAAGATGAAGCCGGAATATCTTCGAGTAGTGCAAGTCGGCCGATGCTCCAACCCGGCCGTTTCCACTGCAACTGCGAGAGGCTTTCGACGATTATTCGCAAATCTCGGAGCGTGCATTCGCAAAAGCATGGACGAGAGTGTGCCTGGAAAGCGTACGACTAACAAACAGACGTCTCAGCGCCGAGTTAAGGACCAATTACGATGTATCCCTATGCACGAACGATATTACTCATAGCAACAAGCGGCACCACAATTGCGGGGAAATTATCGATCAGCGTGAGCGTGCCATAATGCTGGACGCACTTTGAATATTACACGATCCTAACGAACTTCCCTCGAATTTCATTAAAGCCCCGAGCCTTGGCCAAAGCCGACACTCGAAGCGCGTTTTCCTCTCGCGTATTTACAATTCTTAACCTCGAGGAGATTTCATTCCCAGATTTCCTCCTCCACGAATTTCACCATCGCGCTCAGTATCAAGTTCCCTTTCGCGAGCTCAATATCCCAGGAATCCGCATCCTCGAAACAGAGCCAGCTCGTGTTCGAAAATTCGACGAATCGCGAGTACAAAGAGGAGATCTCGAGGCTACGAGCTCCATACGCAAAATCGTCAAAAAACAGAAGAGAGAGAGAGAGAGATATGGATTCCGCTCGAGCGTCACGAAGGGTTGCAATATGCAGGAGCCCTGAATTCTGAAAAGCTCGGCGCGTATCGCCCCTTTGCCGCTGCCAGATTCGTGCAATATTCAAGGTGAGCATCGTCCCAAGAAAAATGGTCCAGGGATAAAATTTTAATAATCCAAGCCCGTCGAAAGAAGGTCGATAAGGTCAAGAAAGCAGCCTTAGTTCTGCCAGCGACGAGGATATAGTCCAGCTCCATTTCTCGACCCCTGGAGACCGAAGCGGAGCGCATCCTGGAGCGCGACGAAGGTTTATCCTTGCACCTCGAGGAATCCAGCCGATGTTCGAGCGGACGACATTGATCCGTGGGACAACTGGTCATTTGGAATGAGGCAGGAGTCGTTGAAAGCTTTCAGGGTGCAGCACTTTCGAAAAGTACCGCTCGCGAATGCCGCGCGTATTCTTGGGACAATAAGGAGCGCGAAGTGTCAGGGATGAAGAATCGCCCTGCTTCTCGGGCATTTCGATAAGTCGAGCGGGAGCCACGATGAGGCGGACTTTTTTCTATCCCAAGGGATAAGGGAGAAGGAATCCTGTACGTGTCGCGAAGTACGAGTATGCGCCTCGAACATTCCTTGTGTAAGCATTTTGAGAAAATAAGGCGGTTGCCCCATAAATAGTGCTGGCTAGACGATCTCATGAGCGAGCTTGAGGCGCGCTTCGAGCGAGGAATTTTAAGTAATCGTAAGACGCCCTTTTGTTTATATATATGTATATATATATGTGTGTGTGTGAGACGCGAAATTCTTCAGGCCTACTTTTGGTTGAGCAGTGAGAAAACAATCGCATTACTGAACAGACACATCGAGGTGTAACGAATTGAAAAGTTTTTATAGACGCGTATATCTCTGTATTTATCTGCTTAAAAATATTTAATATATAGAAATAAAGTAGTAATATATATTTAAGTGAGCGTATTATATATTATTACACGTGCAACTTTGCTTCCGCCAGTTTATTTTCTCTAATATTCAGGCCTTTAAAAAACTGGTTATATATTTATGATTCAAAGTATCGTCCATCTTTGGCCACGGCCGAGGCAAAGTCGTACACCTAATATTATTTTATTATCGTACATTGTCTTTTACTTCGTATCTATTTCTCCTCCCACGCTTGTGTGTAAAAAATCGAATGAAAAAGAAGCATGCAAAAAGCGCATCGTCCCTTGCAAACCCGTATTACATTTTCCACGAGACATTCCTGTATTATTCATCGTGGGATACATATCTTGACCTTGCCTCCCGAACCATGGAGGCTGCGGCACAACCGTCGCTTGGGAAATCCAGAGGCGACAGGCAGAATTTGAATCCAAATGGAAGACAGTCAGGGGGTCGTCTGTCGATGTCGCAGACGGAGGCGCGCGTCATTTGACGTCCCTGGAAACGGGAGCGTCGACGCATCGATACCTTCGATTAATACTTTCATATCTTTCGTGTAATACCGAGAATAGAAATAGAAGTGGAACGTCCACCGATACGCCGGCTCGTAACATCTGCGAAATTTCATCAAGTATTCAAAGCGGTCTCTCGGTGCATGGCGCTTTTACCGCATGACCGGCAATCGATACGATTAGAAGAGAGAAAGAGAGAAGGAGAGAGAGAGAGAGAGAGAGAGAAAAAAGTGAAAGAGAAAATATGCTTTGTACGGCGCTATTGTGTCGATAGCCTATAGAAAATGAATAAATAATACCAGGCTGAATCATTGATCATCTAAAATAGATCTCCGCGCGTATACACTGGGTTATATCAAAAATGCAATGCATCTTTCGCGTGCGTTTAATACAATAACTCACCTCCTCGAAGTGGATCAACGCACAAACTCGATTATAAAAAACATGGAAGTACACATGGTGAAATAAGAGAAGGATACAACGCACACAATGAGTATCCTCGAGGTCCTAAAAATCACGAGGGGTATGCGCCAAAGAGTCGCCAAGCGCAGAACCTTCGAAGCGTGGCCAGCGGCTTGTACGCTACGCGTGGAGAACTTGGCGAGGCCTCCACACGCAGCAAAGGACCGCGGGCTTAACGAACATCGACGACTAAAAATGGAATCGTGTCAGCTTTGAGCATCGAATCAAGGGCCGTATCTCGTTAGGCCGTCGGAGTGGTGAAAGACGCTTTAAAGCTCAGCGGTGTATTGTGGCGATGCCAATGACCGGCTCGTGGGAGCTCGAAAGCTCGGAAGCGCCGCTGCATATTTCATTCCGCACACGTCACGGGCCGCCCGATGACGTAGCTGGTAACCTACATAACTTAAGGAGAGCGGAACAACTTTTACGGCGACCCGCCAAATCTGGCCGATAAAACGCGGAAGGTTTCACGAGCCTCGAGTCAAGGGCGTTGGAGGATCGCCTTTGGCGAATCCTCGGCCTTCCTTCTTTCACTGACCATGGATAAGGGTGTTTGATCATATGAGAAAGAGAGAGAGAGAGAGAGGAAAGGTAGGCAAGAGGTGTAAGAAAGAAAAGCGTGGATGTACTTTGCAATGGCCTCTCTGCTTTCCTTTCTTTCGATGTAATATTCGATTGGCGGGTAAATAATTGCGGATTTTACTGCCGGATGATTTTGTGTACATTTTTATGTTATTCGTTTTAGGAGTATTTGAAATGTCAAACCCAGGTTGTCCCTATTTTATACCCATTTTGGGTGTATCTACCGAAAAGATTATTATTCATTTTTAGGTATGTTTGAAATGTCAGACCCAGAATGTTGTTTTCACACTTCATAGTTCGATCGTAATTCGGTAGAAAAATCGTGGCGCTTGGTTGTGTAGCTCTTATTTGCCATTGATTGGGAAACAAGATCAGAAATCAGCGATTACTTACTTGCCAATCCAATATATTTCTTAGGACACAACTGGTCTCTTGTAATAATACTCGAGCATAGAATTATATAAAATAAAGTAAATCGACATAAAATGCTCGTTTATTATAACAAAAAATATGTATACCTATACAGACACACCGTTTAAACAAACTCAATACTTGATTTGCATAAAGATGAATATAAACTACAAAACCCGGTATATCAGAGAAACCAAGTATTATTCCTCTTTCCATCGAACTTCATTATAAAAATTAGCAAAGGACAGTATACAATTAAGCTATTTAAAAAATCCCAGGCATCGAATAAAAATGTTTTCCAGCCGCCTCATGGACTTCCATCCAAACATCCAATATTCTCCCCCATCGAAGCCCAGTTTTCCACCAGCCGCGCGCTACGACAACTCTTCCAGGACCGATCGTGCCCGGGAAAATTCTTCCATAGCTGCGCAATTTGCAGCGAGTAGCGAACAATCACCCCATATTTTCGATCATCGCGAAGTATCCAATATCGGGCCACGAGGAATCAGTCGGTTTGGCCGACGATACCGACCGCTTTCGTGCCTCCAGGAAAAGTTCCGGGCATTAATCGCAGAGCATTCGCGCGGCCTCGACGAGATTCGATCCTATTTGCAATGCAAGTTTAAGCGCGCCGAAATATATTCATGCGGCCCGGTGCAAGCGTTTATGCTAATGGGCCCGCAAACGTACGTCCATCGTCCGCTCGAAGGCGCAGCCCACCTCGAATCCCAGGCTTTGGAGTGCCACGTGGTCAAGGCGGCCAGAGTGCAGAAGCTCGAAGGCGCGAGATAAGGGAAACTCGTTTTCTCCCAAGCAATATCGAGCGCAGGACGAAGGAAGAAGGCGATCTATCATGTTTGGAGCGCGGCTGGCCTGGCCATGGGTTATTCAGATGATGGATCCCTTCTAATTACCGCCCAAGGCTAATTATACTCCCGTCCGTATAATTCGGGGCTCGCGCAAGAGCGCGCGCCCCTGGTAAGCGTATTCGAAGGTTCGAGCGGAATATTATATTCCGATTTGGAAATTCTCCCGGTAATGCCGGGAAAATTGGATGTTCTGGCCGTGAAAGGTGGGGATAAGTGGGAAAAGTGACGAAGGTAATACGGCGAGATCGGTGGATTTTATCGAAGGTACAAAGTAATATCCACGCGGGGGGGGATATTGTTGCGCGATTCGAATTCCCTGGCGGTGACTTATTCGGATCTCAAGTCCCGATCCATCGTCCCTCTTCCTAGACTGGATCCTTCGTTCTTTAGCCTCTTCCAAGCCATCGCGAGGTTCCTCTTCTGCTAATATTAAATACACGGAGGCCTCGAGGAAGATCGTAAGGTCTGCTCGAGCCGGTAATCGACGACGCATTGGCCAGGATTGCGTGGCATCGAGGCTCGACGGGGAGAGAATCGGCGCGGGGCAGAGGGAAGCAATATAGCGGGCGCGGAGATCTTTATTGAAAATATCGGGGCGGGGGCTTTATAGGTTCGTACGCGTAATCGTTAACCCTACAAATCTCCCAAGGAACTGGGTCGCCCTTGATATCCTCGAATATACGAACAGTTGCTATCGCGAGGAGCGATCAAGGAAAGGGGAGGCCCGACAAAACGGACGACTTGACAAGATTCTCAGACGATGAACGTCGATCTCTGCGCGTCCCAGGAGGGTTACTCGATACACTGTGTCGAGCCTCTGGAAAGGGAGAAACGCAGCCTCGAGCGAGAAGCGCCGTGTGCGCTGTACACCAATATAAGGCGGCCGATAACTTTGGTCGGGACGAAAATTTATCGAGCTCCCTTATCGAAAAGGGACTAAGAGGCATCCGAGCGGCTGGTCGAACCGTTTACCAGGCTTCGTCGGTGGCATAAATGCGCGCCGATCCAACCGACGATAACGAACTTCTTCGCCACTGGCCAGGCCTGTTTCTTCGAATCTCGACAGATATGGTAACAAACGACATTGGCGGCCCTTCGTGGAAGATCCCCACGCCTCTGCAGCTACCTGTTTGCCACTTTCGAAAATATCGATTCGCCCAGGGATAAGACCTTCTCCTTCCGCGTCGCTTTGGAATCGACTCCAATAGGAAAACAAGCCGTGTTAGCTTGAGCTCATCTGCAGACACGTGTTCTTGGAAAATATCGCTCTTCTTCCAAGAGAGACACCTCGAGGAGAGCTCCTCGATTTCGAACATCGAGGTTTTCATCGCGTTTGAAGCTAATCAACCGGGAATAATACATTAGCCCGCATTTGCGCCATTATTAATAACGTTACCCCGAAAAGCTTTTAGGACCGCGCGCGAGGGTAATAGGAGGGGCAATTATTTTCCCCGGCAACTGAATTATCCGCGGGGCTAAATAAAAAAAAAAGCCTCGTTTGTAATTGAGAGCCCCTTTTTTATTTTGCTAAGTTTGGCCTTGGTCACGCGTAAACTTCGATGCCGTAATTAGCTCCATTCAGGGCACCGAGAAGAGGCTCCTCTTGGAAATCGTAATTAAATGAGCCTGCTCACGGGCGCGGGGTAAGTTACATTGCTAATTGAATCCAAGGCTCGTACCTTTTCCCGAAGGAGGACCTTGGTGAAAACGTCGCCTCCATGGCGGAGCGTGAACCTCCAGCGATCGCGCACCTCGTCGTCCTCAAATCCCGGAGTAACGATCCTCGACCTTCCTGAATATCCAATTTCCAAATAAATAGCCCTCGCGCGAGGAATTTGACACGCGTCGCCCGTAAGTTCACGTCTGCCTCGAGCTTACGTGAACTTAAAGCATGATCTAGTGGACTCAGGGATGAATCGTTAGTCTATCGTGAGATTGCAACGCGAAGTTCGAGTTTGTATGAGATTGACTGGAGAACTAATGTGGTTGCTGATTACACACGAGTCCTCCTATCAATGCGACTGAAACCTCGAAAAACCTTAATCAAATAACGATTCTCAATCCTCAAATCTCCACCAAAAATGGTGCAAGAGGATACTATATGTATATAAAAATAAAATAATAATAATAAATAACATAAGGTAGTGACTAGAGGAGAAATAAGAGAAATACACTAAAAACCTCTTCTAACATAAATATATTTATTCTACGGCGTCTTAAACTCGACTCTACATCTCGACGCTTCAAACTAAACTCTTCTACTCTGCACAGTGCCCTCGACAGTCACGCATTTTCCTACCTCCCCCCTCCCACATACACACTTTTCAAGTCCAAGGACATTAAAAACTCCTACACACACTTTATACATCCTCTTACAGCGCGGACGACATGATCGTCCGGCTCCAAGAATCATCATCCTCAAGATAGATTATTTCAATCCCAGCCCTTCGATCCTTAATCTCACAACGGAAGCAAAGTATCGGCCTAAGAGATGCCGCGGCGGGGGAACGCGCGATAAACCAGTAAAAATAGGCCCCGACTGCGAAAGAGCGTCCGGTGCGTCATTAAAAACCGTGCACGGAGTTAGCGAAAGAGAGAAACAAGGGGGATAGGAGGGGGAGGGGGGGGAAGGGAAACTCGTTAAGAAGTTTCGAAAAAAAAAAAATTCCGGGGCTCTCGGAGGGCGAGCCGGCCGGAATCATTTGAATAATTGAATCTCAGCTCTGTATTCTGGGTATCCAACCAGAAACAAGAGGCGGGCACGAGAGTGCGCCACCCTTACCCCCTTTCACCCCCTCGCCCCTTAACGCCAAGCGTCCGCCAGCCAGGCGGCCCATTGCGTCGAAAGCGAGGGTAGAGAATTTTTCACTTAATATTTATGCAATTAACGCGCTTGGTTTCTATAATTACTTTTCCCCCCCCCCGTCGCGATAAAGTCCGCCACCCCATCGCATGCGGCGATGAAAGGAGGGAAGGGAGGGTCTGGGGAGGGGGAGGGGCACAAATCGGATTTCCCGATGATTAAAGGACAGGCGTATTGCCTAACGAGATATTTATCCCGCGGTTTTTACTCGAGGACAAAGTCCAACTCGCGCCTTTATTATCGCCCCCCTTCTTTCGCACGGCGTACCGGGGATATTTGTATGAAAATCGGGGTTTCATTCGCTTTGTCAAAGTTATGCAATATCCGTACGAAAGGGCGGTAAACAAGAATCTCGTGCCTTCGCATTGGGAGGCGCAGTGGTGTTTTTTTGCAAAATTCTCTGTGGCTTTGAAGAGGAGGAATGGGTGTAATATGTTGGGCGAGCGCGAATGACGATTGTCGATGGATTTTTGGATATTAGGAAAGGAGTAAAGGAATTTAATAATTATTTGTTTAGAAGTAATAATTTTAATAATTCTCACGATCTTAATTCCTATAATTTCCATTAAATTGATCTGATTAAAAAATGTGGAATTTATTAATTATTCTAGTAATTGTATGCGCGACAAGTGGATACGATATCTTTATTTTAAACCAGTTATAGTTTATAGCAGTGCTTCAAGGTGGATAATCTCGCATTGCCGTCAAACGAGGTTTCGTCATTCGGATGAAATCGCGACGATCCCGCGGCTCGACTGATCGGTTTACGTGTAACCGCTTTAACTCGGAAAGTTACTCCTCGATTAAGAAGTTAATCGAACGACCAGTGCTCCAGGGATTCATATACCCCCTCGAACCTCGAGAAAAATCAATCTGATCTCTAAGTTTAGGACGATGAATATCTGAGTTTAGAAAGATCGATCCTTCGAAATTAATCCTAATTACAAAAGGAGGGAACAAAAAAGAAGGGACGCTTAGATCAAAGTACAGCAAACATTATACAGTATATAAATACATAAAATATCACTTTATTTCAATGAGAAGTTAAGCCGATAGATAGCGATAAGATATGTATATGAAAATGTTTCAATCAAGTTGTTAATATTAAATATTAAACACACTGCAAACACACGTATACAAACATAAACAAAAGGGCGCGCTACGTCTATCTAGGAGTATCGCACTCCTCACTTGCTCCTTGTAGTTTAATTAGAGCTTTGTGCCCATTTAGAATCCTTCTATTATCTAGTCAGTGCTATTCATCACCGTCTTACTCTCCAAAATGCTCACACAATGCTATACTATACTTCACTTCTGTCCACCCTCTTCCTTCTCACGCATTTCGACTACACTGACACACGCATCCACTTTTTGTTTAGGAACAAGGACACGAAAAGAGCTACGGTGGTGTAGCGCGTGGAGAATCTCGAACTTCCAAGCGGGAGATACGAGTTCGAATCACCGATGGATCCTTCCATGTGATACGTACTCTGATTCTCCAGAATCCACTTTGAACGATAAGTCCTAGGCCAAATAATCTTAGCATTCGGTGTAGAAAATATCGAAGAAGAAGAAGAAGAACCCTACAATCTTTTGGCACGTATACACGACGGTGGCGCGAACTTTTGGTCCTCCGCTCGGGTCAAACACGGGATAAACTCGGTACACCGATACTATTGATTTTGGGAGGGGGTTGGGAGCCGCAGCGCGGCGGAGAAAGTGGAGGGTAGGTGAGGTCAAACCCCTTTTCAGGTGGGCCTCCAGTCGTAGGCAGAGCCCAGGATATATGCTGGTGGGGCTTTTCCGGATTTATTCAGGATTATCCTTGAACGTTAGTTCAGCAGTGATAAGGAAAATCAATCGTACGAAGAATCGGTCATGATTTTGATATTAATTTTGTAATTATTAATATTATTATTCGGAGTTGTCCTTGAACGTCAATTCGCTTGTGATAAGGAAAATCAATTGCCGAAAAATCTGTTATAATTTTAATATTAACTTTGTTATTATTAATATTATTATTCAGATTTGTCCTTCAATGTTAGCCCGCCAATGATAAGAGAAATCAATCGTCCAAGAATTGGACATGGTTTTAATATTAATTTTATCCTTTTGAATCCGACTATGGCCATTTTTGTTGCAGCAATTACGGATTATTGGATTTAAATCCAAATTGGATTTAGAAAATAACGAGTGCGATGCTCTAGATGTAAGAATTAGTTCATTCCTTTTTTCCCGTTTTAATTTTATCCTTTCGAATCCGACCATGGCCATTTTTGTTGCCGCAAATACGGATTATTTAATTTACGTCCGAATTGGATTTAGAGAATCACCGGTGCTTTATTCAAATGTAAGAATCGGTTAACCGTTTTTCCCCCATTATTTTATCCAAAAGCACTTTTAGCGGCGCTGTTCTATTATGTATATATATAAATATATTTGAAAAGGTGCTCACAATGGAAGGGACTGAACGTGATAAGATTTTTCCACCCTTATACATCTTTTTCCCTAAATCTTATAAATTTGCCTCTTCCTTTTCATTTCCTTCAATTCCATCCACCTACCATAAGTTTTCGAAGTAAAAATCATTTTTTCATTTTTATTCGTACCAATTTGAATTCAACACATTTTGTACGATTATTATACATTAATAAATGAACAAAAGGGAATTATCCCCTCAAACCATGAGAATAGATGTTCGGATAGGCTACGGCAAAATTTTAATTCGTTTTTCTATTTTATTTATTACACGAATTATTCAAAAACGCCAGGCTACTCTTTCTCGCATAAACAGCTTTTCTGCACTATTTGACACACGTACGAAGAGAAATCGAAGTTTGGCCCCGTGTTTTTCTCGAAGAGATTTCTGGGCGCCGAGTAAACGCAGCCTCGAGCGACTCGAGGCGCTATCCGGCTTGGATTAAAGGCCTCGACGAGGTCGAATGTCGGACAACCCTGCTGATCCCCGTTTTCTTCGTTAGGCTTACGCGCAACTTCTGCAATCGTCCGATTCATACTGGCGGGCCGACGGAAACCTTGCAATTTTGTTTCCGCGACGAGCTAAGTGGCACTCCGTATGAAAGTCGATGCGCAAGCGTGCTAATAAAGCGCGGAGAGAATTGCAAGCTGCACCCCTGTCTTTGTACAAAGTGTAACCTCTAGTTTGTGCTGCGCGCAGCTCGCATTTTTATCCCAATGATAAATATGCAAATACGCAATTAGGACCAAGCTATGCGAGACACATTCTACTAACGATAACATATGCTTTTGTTTATCCAGTGTTTCAAAACAGAATGAGATATTTTTCCCTGATTTATTAAACGTTACTGCTAAAGGATTACACCAAGTTTCTGATCAGTATTGAATATTTCCTGTAATTTTTGTATCTAAATTAAACACACGCTATTCGTTGCTCATCGAGCTCGAGATTTAAAAATTAACCGAGAGAGTACGAGGAGCGCGATGTAAACCCGATCACCGACGGGCGTTCTCCAAAGTTCTATTTATCCGCGCCTCGAAACTAGAACACGTGGATGAAAAAGTAAGCAAGGCGGGATTTAAGTGTCAACGTCTCGACGTAATTCATTTCATATCAGGTACGCGGTCAAGACACGTTATTCTCCTAACAAGGTGAGTCCCTTTATCCGGATATTACGTTTCTTATTGTTCGCCGAACGAGAAGCGGAGGCTTCCTTCGAAACTCATCGAACAGGTGTACGATGACGCAGTACGTGGAAGCTCGAGTTTCCACCGGGGAAAGTCTACTTCAAACTACGCTCAAGATTCTGGTACTTTTCCGCATTATCTGGAGCAAACTGGCGAAGCTGAGAACAAGTTTTTAATGATCGAGAATCCGCCGGTATCGAATCGATGAGAATCTCCATCGTCGGTTATTCAGCTTCAATCGAAAGCCACGAAAATCGAGCAGCGAGCGAAAAACGCTTCGGCTCGAATTTCAGACATCGTTTCTGCGTTCTCCCGCACCCCACGTGTAACGGAAAGGGCGGTTTCAGATTTCTGTAACGCGACGTAAAATTGATAATAAAATATTGCTCGAGTTACGAAGAGCCGTGAGAAATACAACGGCTACCAATGCAAGGCCATTTTTCCGGGAAATGTTTCATCTAGCACTTTGACTGGCTCGGTGGTTCTAGTGTTAATATCTGATAGAACTATCGATATACACATGTTGCGCAATATTCGTATGGTAATGAATACACGTGCCTTTTCTATACACCGATAAATCTATGACAGCACGTATACACACGTACTGTTCACAGTCCATATACACGTAGATTTAATCCAAAAGTTCCTGCTCGATTACTCGTATCTTAATGCAAAATCGAGAAGAAACTTTTGCGAGTCCTGAAACTCCTTCGAGATCTACAAATTTCAAGAAAAAAGTACGTATGTACCGGCAAAACCGTAAAATACAAAACTCTACATTTTATGAATCAATAAAAAAATTATTTTCATTTTATGCCAATATTAGTGTGTGTATTTAAATTTAATTTACTCTATAAATCAATCTAATTATAAACCTACATTTTCTATAAAAATTACTTGCGTGAATTTTGGGACACCCAGTATATACGCATAACTCTTTCACGATCAAAGAGTCAGAGTTGGTTTATCGGAGGAACTTGAAAAAATTATACAGGAAGCTCCTTGGAGGACGAACTTCCCCGATTCGCTTTACGCGAGGCAACGCATCTTTGCGCCGCAATCAGGCGCGCACATGCGCCGCCGCGCCGGAGCCGGCTGGCGATAACGATTATCGAAGTGGTATTCGCAGGTCGAAATCTCCGGTTAATAATTCCGACGGGAGGATTTGCCCCGTCGGGGTCGCGGTTTAAAATACACCGCTGTCTTCGTATCTCCCCTCACCCTCCAACCCCTATCTCAGCAAGGAATAAAACCGTCGCGGGTGGTTTGCGAAATTAGGAGAAATTAACCGAGCATTTGTGCCGAGCCTTGTAATCCAGGAGGATGCGTCTCGGATCTTACGTCCTTGGCGCTCCTGCGAGGAGCATGAAATACTGCAACGTTAACTCAACGAGTAACTTACAACGGACGATTGTGCACGAGTGCACGGCAAAGTGGAGAGAAGGATTATATTTGAGATCCCCGGAATGGCGAGAATAATCGTCTACGCAATCTGTGTCGTTCTAATGTCGTGGCCTCTAATTTGAATAAGTATCAAGATTAACGATAAGGTATCAATAAGTATGGTTTTATTTCCGCCTTTTGTGATATTTGGAATGGCA
Organism: Ampulex compressa; assembly: GCA_038496175.1. Lineage (NCBI taxonomy): Eukaryota > Metazoa > Arthropoda > Insecta > Hymenoptera > Ampulicidae > Ampulex > Ampulex compressa. Next base: position 187,373 of record JBCFXI010000078.1, on the reverse strand, counting down.
TTTTGTTGATGGTTGTTAAAAGAGAGTAAGAAGCTTGCACGAAAACCTAATAAGAAGAATTGGATGATTTGTTGGATGTTGAGGTTTTATTATTATTCTTTAATTAACTGCCGTCCAGAGAGGATTTATTTATTGGTGCAGAATTTAATTCCTTGAAATAATGAATTTCTTACGGTTACAGACTTAATGAGCAGACTGTCTTTTATAAGCTTAGGTTTATAATTAAAGCATATGCATTTTATAACATAGGTTTATATTTAAAACAGTGTTTTCGGCGAGTTTGTAATCTGCTGGGATTCGATATTGGCAAGAACCAATGTTGCTTGTAAGGTTTTAGCGCGACATTCGGTTAAGACCGTTTTGCGAATAAAGCGACCATTAGCGTTGCGCATCGGCTTCTGAGAGAGAAATTCGATGATGGTGTTGTGCGGGAAGGCCGCGCAAAGTAGTTCCCCTAGATCCTCCCGAGATTCCAGGTGTAATTTTCAACCACCACGAGAGCATACGAACGTCTGGTAAGTGCTGCTCCAAATGAAACTGTGATAGAAAAATCCGCCAACGAAGAGCTTAAAAAGCTCTCCCAATTTATTTCCCCGCTAATGGCTGAATCGCGATGGAATTATCGCACGAGGGAAGATTTCAACATTAAACCTACCCAAGCAATCGAAATCACATATCAGTAGTTTCTTATAAAAATCAACATTATTTTTTCATTTTCTATAACTTTACCACAGAGTATGAATCACTCTATCGATCTATCAATCTTCCTGATCTTCTATCCTGATCTTCTCAACATCCTCTTTCTTCAAGGACATACTTGCTACACGTAAATATGTCCAAAAAGTGTCCAGTAGGTTTGGCACTGATAAATCCCTAATTTATCTCCCAGAAATTCGCAAGCATCCACGACGCAGGCTCGTATTCCAGCAGGTGTTTACAAAAAACGCTGACCCAGGCAAGCTCAAGCGTAACGAAGCGCGGTAAGCAGTACGCCTCTCATCCTTTTATTCGGCCTCCTCGACTCCAAGCGAATTCGACCAATAACTCGCCCAAGAGAGCTTCCCTTGGCCGTTTCATCCGGCACAAATAACCGGGCATTGCGGGGCTATTAACAGCGACTTCTCGCGGAAGCAGATTCGAAGCGACGTCGCTTATACTCCCACGAATCACCCACCTCGCACCAAAAGCGCTTTGTAGATCCTCATGCCTGGCGAGGCGTCAAAAGAATTCCCATAAAGCCTCGCGATGACTAATTGCCCTCCTCTTAAGAGGCATCCCCGCGGAACGAGGTATTGCCAATGGGAAGGCGTTCAACGAAGTTAACCGCGCTTCGGCACATATCAAGGGCTATATTCAAGTCGAGACTCGAAATTTATGGAGTAACCGTTGCCCGAAGCATCGTCCCTGCCTACGCGACAAATCCCCCCAAATGAGTCCCAGCAATCTACCGACAGATATTACCCGGAATTGGATGACATCCAAAATTGAGATTGCACTCGCGCCGAAAATGTAATCCGCGCCAGGTTGGCCGTTACAAAGATTCCCAGGATCGAATCCAGGGCGGCGGGGGGAAATTCGATTTCCCACGAATGATGCACGAGGATAACGAGACTTTGTCCAGCAAGTGGCAAAATCGGGAGCCGCGGGCCAAAGGTACGCGATTCCCTAACGATCCCACTGGCGCCTGTCGCTTTCGAATCGGCTAACGACCTGGCGCCCGCCTCCCTGAACGGGCATTAAAAGCAGCGCGTAATGGCCGACGGGGAGAGCACAATGGCAGAGGATCCTCCAGAAGCCGCACGATCGAACCCCGAAAGCTCCAGCAGTATCCGCGATCCCAATACAGCCGAGCTGGGATCCAAAGGTTCCATCGCGCAGCGTGGATCCTCGAGAGAAGTAGCGCACCATATGGATTCCAGCCTTGGTCCCTTAAGAGGATCGAACCAGAGCAGCACCATCAAGGCTTCCAGCTCTGTTAAATCCAACAGCGCTAACCTGGACACCAGGATGACGACCAAAGTCCAATCTAACACCTCCCACGATCCATCGAGCATCAAAACTGAACCCGTATCTCCCGATGCAATAAAAAAACCGCCAACCACCATGGCTCCCTCATCCATCGTCAAGAATCCCTCACTCCCATCAAGAAACCCCCGCAGCTGCCAGCGCCGCCTCGTGGAGATAATCGGAAAGCACGAGCTACGCAACGAAGAACTTGGTAAACAAGAGGACGACCTGAGACAACGCTTAGACCTCCTCGAGTGCTCCATGCCTGCGGTAATGGTCTCGAACATCTGGAGGATGTCCCAGGACACACCTGCCTGTGGCATTCGTCGAGCCCTGGAGAAGCAACTGAAGACACCTGCAGTCTGCTGCCCCAGCTCGCCCAGCAGACACTACGACTGCAGAGTGAGAGAGGCGGAAGCTGAGAGGAAGGAGGCGCAGAGGCGCGCTGAGGAGGCGCGAGACTTATGGCAGGAGAAGAGAGACGTCCTGGAGGAGCGGACGAGGAAGCTCGAGGAGGCCAGGCGCATCCAGGAGGAGCGCAAGCTGAGGATAGAGCGGCTGACCAAGGAAGCCAAGGAGCTGAGGGAGGCCCTCGAAGCGACCTCCCACGAAGGCTTCTGCGAGGCAGGCGAGTGCGGGGATGCGGAGTGTAAGAGGAGATGGCTGAGCAGAGTGTCCAGCACGGGCTCCGTGAGGTCGACCGACGTGGAGTGTCTGGAAAAGCTTCAGGAGCTGGCGGAGGCGGAGCTGTCGATGAAGAGGCAGATAGCGGAGCTGGAGCGGAGGGAGGAGGCCTACATGAGGACCCTGCAGCAGGCGGACGAGCTCTGGTCTGGGGTCGAGGGCGAGGCTGCGAGCGCGAGGAGCTCCCTGCAGGAAGAGCTGGAGACGAAGAGGGCGGCCAATCAGCGGATGGCGGAGCGCATCTGCGGCTTGGAGGACGAGCTGGAGAGGCTGAGATCGAGGATGGCGGCCTGCAGGACCGAGCTGGAGAAGTACATGAGCACCGATAGGCTCGAGGCTGCTATTGGTCGAGATGACGACCTGGCAGCGGTGAAGGACAAGGCTGTGCACGCAAGAGTGAGAACAGCGCACAGGATTAGCGGCAGAGAGGACGATCAGGCGCGAGTGGCGGACAAAGGCGCCTTGATGAAGCAGGACATCGCGGACAAGGAGACGCTGATGAGACTGGAGGTGCTGGACAAGGAAGCTGCGATTGGACAGGAGCTCGTGGATGAAGAAACTTTGATGCGACAAGAGGTGCTGGATGAAGAGACTATGGCGAGAGCTGATTTGGTGGAAGCTGCTGCGACCGCGGCTTTCGTGGGAGACGATAAGGTTGTCTCTGTGAGGCCAGAGATAGCGGAGCTCGGGGTCGATCGTCAGGTCGATCTGATTGGTTTGAAGGAGGCAGGAATCGGAATTCGCCCTGAGGATTTGACGGAGCAGAGAATGAAAGTGGAGGAGGCGAGAAAGTATCTCGCTCAACTGGGCTCTCTCGATGAATTATATTACGACGATGATTACGGTGTTTGCGATCCCGATTTCGCCTGCAACGACCAGGTTTTTGGACCAAAGGGGATGGACGACGAGGAACTTGCTGTTTTGGAAGCTAAGCCTGAAGAAAGAGGACCAATTTCTGATCCAGCGCAAGAGGGAACCTTGGAAATGAAATCGTCTCCAATGAAACCTGATGAAGCAACGGAGGAAACGTCAGATGCGGGGATTATTAAACAACAACCGATCGAAGTTCTTGACGCTGCTGATGAAGCGGAGACTGCAGCGGGAATTGAAGGATCCTTGGCGATTGAAAAGGACGATCGAGAAATCGAAGCTTCTATACAGGAACCTACCATAGAAGATATAGAAGTGGATAGAAAGAAAGACGATCTAGGTGAGGAAATGAAGAGAGAAGCTCCTCGAATTGCTGAAGAAATGGACGTACCTGTTCTGCAGTCAAGTCCTGAGATTGAAATTAGTATTAAAGATCAGCCCGATAAGGAAATACCAGAGGATCAAAGTGTTATCGCGGATGAATTTACGGATGAAGACAAAATAACAGAGGACATGACCGTTGAGGAACCTACTGAAGTATCGGCTACAGTTACGAAGTTTCCTGAAGAGTCCAAGGTTGAAAAGGACACTTTTGAGGTCCCACGAAACGAGCTGGTATCGTGGCTAGACGCGATTAATACGATTCGCGCGACAATAGCCGTACGTATTATATAACACAACACTTTATAATAACGTGAACTCAATGTTATCGAATATTTATTTATACACAGAAATGTTCAGAATGCTGCGTCACATTGAAAAATGCCAATGACCTCGCACGCAGTATATCAACATACACAGGGGTAAGAATCGGTACAAAAAATTATAATTACCTAATTACACTATTACTCTTTAAAATAAAAATTGCCATCGATTCAAAAATGATCTTCAATACATTAAGCGCCTTTAAAATATTCCTTTATATTTAATGATAGACGCACATCGTATATATCCACATTGAAAGAAAAATAAATATACGTTCCAAAGAAACAGTTCTATCCACCCAATCAATAAATACGCACAACTTGCTATAAATATCTATACAAAGATAAAAATGTAAGAACACCAAATACATCAATTTTCAGGCTAAGATCGAAGACCTGGTGCCAGACATCAAACCAACGAAAGTTCCTCCACAGATCGAAGAGAAGGACGCGACCGAAGAGAGAGCAGAAGCACGTATATCCAGCGTGGAAAAGCTGCCCCGGCTAAAACTCGAGGCTGAAATTACAGAAAGGCCGGAGGACGCGCTGGAAACGAAGTCAAAAGTCGCTCCCGAAGTCAAAGACGCTGATGAAGTTGCTTCAGCGGGCGAAAGCCCCGCAGCGATGACAAAGGCGCAGCTCGAATTCGCGGAAGCCCCTGAACAACCGACGGACAGCGAACCCGCTCCAGAGGCAGAAGCAGAATTCGAGGGATCGAGAATCGAGGACGTACCAACTGTAGAATCCGCTGCTCGACAAATACTTCCAGCAACGCAGAAACCCGCGACGATCGCAAAAGACGAGGACGAGCCTCCTGCTGTCGCGAAAAAAGAACGGCCAGAAGTCACAGCCCAGGAGACGATCGACGCTCTCCCTGAATATCATCCGGAACCTCCGGAGATTCTCGTAAAAACAGAGGCTCCAGAGGAGGAGGAGGAGGAGGCGGAAGCGCCTTCCAGGAGCGAAGAGGAAAAACACGAGGACAAAGCCTTGCAATGGCGGAGGGCGGAAGAGGCGGAAACTCGCGAGGAAGCGGAATTACTGGCGGAGGGGGACACCAGCAGTGGAGCTGGAACCAAAGTCGAGGAAGAAGTTAAGGTGGAAGAAATGGCGGGGGCGTTCGAGAGCGGGGAGAGACTGGAGACTGGCGAGAGCAGAGAGGTTAGGTCGGAGGCGTCGCCCATTTTGGGAGAGGCCGTGGTGAAGGAGGAAATGGAGGAAGTAGTCGCGCCAGAGGAGGTGGGGGCTCCGCCAGGAGAGAGAGGGGAGAGGGCTGATGCGGCGAGGGAGACGGAAGCGGAAGCGAGTGAATCGCTGGATGTGGCACGGCCTGAAATGGAGAAGGTGGAGATAAAGGTAAAAACCGAAGGGCCGCGGGAGGAAGTCGGGCTGGAGGGAATAGAAATAGGCGAGGAAGTAATATCGATAGAAACGAAATCCGAGGAAATGGAGGCGAAAGAAGAAATGGTCTCGCGCAAGATAGAAGAGGTGGAGATGAAATTAGCGGGGCGCGCGGAGGTGGAGGGGGAAGAAAGAGAGATGGCTCTGCCCGAAATGGAGATGATGAAAATCGAGAGAGAGGTATTATCGGAGGCGGTGCCAAAAATCGAGGAGGAAATACTTTCCATCGAGCAGGAGCCCCTGATATCCTTGAAAGAGGAGGAACTTTTCGAAGAAATAGCGGAGAAAGGAATTACGGCGCCAGTGACCCCGATCGACGGAGAATTGGTGAGCGAGCCTTCCATCGATTCCGCGATTATCGAGGCAGAAGAAAAAAGGAAACCAACCGCGCGCCCGAGAATTCTTCCGTGCGTCTGCAAGCCGCGAGTTTGCCCCCTGGTAAGTCAAAACTACAATATCGAGAAACAAGTAGAAAACTCCGTACACCCAACTACACTTAAACATCGATCTCAAAACTACGATACCAAGGGACAAATCCCAAGCTTCACATTCCTAACTGTACCTAAACCCAAGCTTCGCATTCCTAACTAAATCTCGACTCCCCATTCACAGCAACCACCCGCGAAGTCCCCCGGGAAGATCGAGATCACCCAAACCGAAACGATCCGCACCGAGACCATCGAGATCCTCACCCAAACCATAACCAGCGTGAGCACTCAGACTTACCCCGCCCAAAGGATCGTCAAACGCTACGATCCCCTCAGCTTCAAAACAGTCTCAAGATCCACGGATCCAGAAGCCCCAGGCGCGAAGAAAAAGCCCTTCCGCAAGAAACACACCTTGGACGAGTCTACCATCACGACCTCCGCCTCGAGCTCCCAAACCGACAGATCCAGTTCCCCTCTCGGCACCTCTGGGAAAAGCGCGAGGAAACCTCATCCGCTGTCCGCTCTCCTGGAGACCCTGGCGCTGGAGCAAGCCTCGAGGAGCGAGCCGGAAAGGGAGCTGAGAACGATCAGCTACGGCAGGAGATCGACGGAGGCCGACAAGCTCCAGTGCAATTGTTGCTCCTGCGGAAAGGATACTTCGCCAGCTCCAAAGGCGCGGCACGCCCTCAAATCCCCGCTAATTCCCCAGGGAGCGCTCCGGAAAATCGCCGGCCAGAGGAGCCCCAAGAAGTCCGACCAGGAGACGTGGCTGAGAGGACTCTGCCTCGAGTGCAGAACGAGGAGGGAGCAGCGTGCAGCGCGATCCCCGGCTCTGCCAAAACCTACGAGAGCCGGCAGGAAGATTATGTGCGATCAGGAGGTTTGCGCTTGTCCAAACGAAGCCCCTAAGCCAGGCATTTCTCAGCCTTGGCGGAAGAGCGGACTGGCGAGGAAAGACGAGAGCTGCACGGCGAAGATACCGAGGGCCAAGAGCAGTGGATCGAGGGAGCGAGAGGTGAGGAGGGGGGAGAGGGGGGGAATCGAAGGGGAGGAGAGTGAGAGGAGAGAAGGAGAGAGCGTTGGAAGGGACTCCTTGGCGAACTGCATATGTTTCAAAGTCGTCGATAACGATGGAGTCGGACAGAGGAGGATACTGAGTTGCTCCTGTGGGGAGTCAGACTGAGGAAAACGAAAAGGTAAGAGTTTCGTGAGGATTGGAAATGCTTTAACCCTTTTGCGGCTAAATATGTATCTAGCTTGCACCAAAGGCGCATCATTGGCTGGCGCGTTATTCTTGGCGTCCACCAAACACGCTGCATTGCCTGGCGCCGGTTATATCCGGCGGCCACTGAACTCGCTATATTAGATCTTCATTTCTACGATGCGCTCTAATGGCACGAATGTCTGACTATTAAAATCTAATTGCAAAATTGGGCTGATGCAAAGATGTAGGGAAAGAGTTAACGTAGTGAAAATATCTGGAAGTGGTCAGACGATTGATTCGAGATTGAGACTTTATTATATCTTGGTGCTACGTCTGTTGTACGTATTCGATCTTTCGCGGAGTTGAGAAGCGAAATGTAGGTTAAAAATTGAAGTAGAGCTTTTACAGATTGAGTACATTCGAAAGTCCCCGAGAATGGCGAAACCGGATTGGCGAGGAAACGAAATCGCACGTGCGAGGGCTTCGACTGATTTACACGTTCGACCATTCGCAATGCTGAGAAGTTGAGACGGTGGTGAATGAAGTAAGACGACCAATTCCGAAGATAGATTGAAAATTCCCTTCGCGTGTCCTGGAATCTACTCTCATTCGTCCACTGTGAATATCTAATACCTCTCCTGACATCGCGGATAGCAATTCGCCGATGGATGTTGCCGTGTGTATTTTCGTGTATGTACCTTTGCAAATTTCCTGTCGCTAATGTAAACGTGCACGTGTATTTGTCCACTCGTTCGATGTGCAAAAGGTCGTGGGAATGTAATTGATCGAAGAAAAATACTATTTGCGTTTACATAACGCAGGGAGAATGGGAGAAGCGCGTTTCAAGTTTGCGCTCGAACGAACGCGGAGATAAGAACAATAATGAATAGCCAGCGTGACAAAGGAAGCGAAACGTAATTTCCAATAACGGGAACTTTTGAACCATACTTTTTCAAAATCGATGGTACAAAGGCATTGTAGGAGACGTGCTCGAGCCATTGTCTGTTGGCTACGAAAGAGAACGTGCCCGTAAGAACAAATAAAGACTCCCTCCTTCGATGCTCCGTCCACTCTATGATTTTGTATTAGCCAGTCGTCAGATTAGCCAAGTTCGACGAAGAAGTTTATTCGGGTACTTTTCCGCAACGTCACGAGAAAGTTTCCACCGCACCAATCTCCTTTCGTGCACTTCCAAAGTATTCGATCACATAGTATTCAATCTATACTAGCCAAAATTTCCATATAGTCATTGGGTTTTTTTGACGAGTTTGTATAATTACACCATGCCAATAAAAGAATTTGATGAAGGATTAACTGAAATTACCGATTGACTAGATTAAAACAACGATTTAAAAAGAAAGCAAATTTTCAACTTGGTTAAATTTTTACTATAATATTAAAATTCCCATTTTTTTTAGTATTAAAATTTTATATTCTATTACAATATTAAATCTTTAAAGGAATATCAAGAAGACAGGACAAAAGATTGATAGAACGATTCACACTCTACGGTAGTCTCAAAAAAATTTACTAACTTACTAAAAATTTACCCTTACCAATTACAGCAATGTTTCTAATAAACGATTAACCTGTCATTTTTTAATCTTAGGAAAGATCTCTTGAATATCGCAATTTTTCTAAGAAACGATGCACTTCCAATTAGTCCCAAGCGACTCACGGTATATTTCATCGCTCTGCTAGGTTAACTCTTAATTTCAATAGCATCCAAATAATACGTTAGTTCCAAGCGACTCACCGTACGTTGGCCAGCGTGTGCCTGCGCGAGCGCAGGTTGTGATAACCACGCAGCTCGCCGATGCTCCCCTGCTCGGCCTGCATCCTGGCCTGTGCCGTCGCGGCGGCGCTGGCGATCACGTGGTGCTGGTGTCCCGGCGCCCCCGCCGTCGTGACGCTTCTTCGAGAGCGCCAGCCCGTCCTGCTGCCGCCGCCTCCGCTGCTAGGAGTCGGCGATTTCTTCTGGTACGGCCTGGAAAGCACAGCCGACACGGACGCGCCGGACTTTAAAGGACGGAAGCCGCGAGCCAGGAGTCGCTATCACGAATTCACCGGCCGTGCACTGGACGAACTTTCCCTCTGATGTCGCTCGATCTTTTTCTTTTACCGATTTTGAGCCTAAACTGCTAAGGCTACTTGGCCTGGGATATATCGTTTAACTCACTGAAATACTTATTTTATATTTCTTTCGATGTTCACGCAATGTAACACAGAGCGTGGTACGACGATCTATATATTCTGTTATTAGCATTCGATGGTATATGGAGTTAATTTTTCGTAACTATTATGCGCTTGAATATAATCGCCAGTAGGTTCCTCGAGTATCTTTACTTGTCTTAATATAAGATCTTAATCATCCACGAACTTGTTAAGATTTCGAGGCATCGGAGTTCGCGTGAATGGCGTATCTGTGAAGTGTGGATACGTAATTTCAATGAAGCTCGCGAGAATGCTTCGTGGAAATAATGAATAAGTACTATATAGGGATGTACTATATAGTTTTATATAAAACGTTGTAGGAATCGAGGTATGCCTTTGATGTAAAGGTAAAAACTAGGCGTCGAGTGTCGAGCTCTTTCGTCGCGCACTTAGCGATCGCCAGTTTTCCACGAAGGAACGAAAGCACTGACCGTAAAGCACGGGGCAACGTGGCGAAAAGAAATCGCCTTTGGTGTTCGCGGCGCACAAGGAGAGCGAAGCTGGAACTAAGCGCGCGCGGGCGGATAGAGGAAAGCCGATTGTTTAGCTTTATTTCGATTCCTCGGTATAAACTGCCGTAGACGTGCGCTCGTAAAGCGGCGGTTTAAAATAAATGTCGGGAGGCGAAGGAGGAAGGCAGGAGTTATCACTGGCCGCGCGAGGCCATCCCTCTTCACAACTGACTCTCAAGACTCTCCCTGGCTGAGACGAGCTTGCTTGATCCCCCCCACCATCCGCTACGCACTAGATGTACCTGTTATGCTTTTCTGTTTTCTTACGTATCCCCGCGAGGCACTGCCTGCTGTCTTATCGGCATCGTAGGGCATAAATATGCAAGGATCGACAAAGGACAAACTCGACTCTCCATAGCTAACATTTTCTTTGCATTTCGACGCTGCGACCGTACTTTAATCCCCGTTTTTATCCATAAACAATTCTTCTCGTCCTCCTTCCTGACCATAAAAAGGATTTTAATCCAGCAAATATTTATACTCCATATAAATAGCGCATAAAAAAGATTTTGATCCATGAAATATTTATACGGACAATGCGTTGTATTGTTTGATGACTGTTTTTCGATTTATAACAATCCACGATTCTGGAAAGAGTCTGTGGATTATCGAGGACAAATCGGTTAATAGATGTGTTACTTATCGACCACCGTGGATTATAAGAGGTTTCGTAATTTATGGATGTGTTTATATATATTTCTCCCGCGACTCGGATGATCTACAAGATTCCGATGTGGTGGGATCGCTTACGAAATGTCCACGCGTCCCAAAATCCCCCTGGCAAAAATCCAGGGACCGCATTAGCATACCGGGGATAACAGCCGCGAGAGCGCGTTAACGAAGAATTTCAAGAACCTTTCGGGAAAAATTGCGACGGCCGCAAATTGAAATTCTCTCAATCCTCCCAACACCATCCTGGCGTACATTGTGCTCGTTGTATCACCGCCAAAGCTTTGTTTCCTACCCCCTCCAGACGCTCGTTTAAACTCTGAATAACGTTTATTCCAGTATTCTGCGCCAAAGGTCTACCCGGGGCGACAGAAATTACAATGACCGGAACAAAGAAGAGGTGCAAACCGTAGATTGCATCGTGTACAAGAGGCGATGGGGGCAAGGAACGAGAACCGTCGCGGCTATAGTTCAGTCTGATTACAGGATCGCACTCAGAAAGCTCGTAATGGCTCCTCCGCTCGGATGAAACATTCATGATCCTCGAGGAAAAACGATGTCGCAGCTTTGCGACTCCGGTGGAAGCATCGCGCTTGCATGCATCGACTTGCAGAGGCGGAAGAGCGATCGAAAGCGCATCGCATCGCGGACAGCGCGAAGACATCGATCGATGTAAATCCTGGCCAACGACCTGTGGAAAGCGACTGAGCAAACCGATCCGCTCTCCTATTCGATTATAACGAAGCTTACCTCCGTACTCTAAATATCGCGCGACATTACCATCAACGATCGCGGTTGATCAATTTTTATCGTACTACCCGGGTATCATCGCGTAACCAGCGGGCGCTCGATTCGAAAACGAATGCCGCTCGGGCGCGGCGCGATGCGTTATAACTCGATTTAATTCGTTCAACAAGTAATACGCTCTCGTTATCCTTGAAATCTACGAGCCTGGAATCCTGTAAACACGATTTTACTCGCGCTAAGTGCCAGGCCGATTTCGTCGTGGGCATGAATATTTCCTGTTGGCTGGTAAATATATGACCAGCGCGAGAGATCGGCGCTGCCGCGCTCTATTTGCCTTCCATCCGCTTTGAGATAGGAGTGGAAATAGCAGAATGTTTGTGGCCCCGCGCTTTTTATTTGTCTCCAGGCCGAAAGGGGGGAGAATTTACGCGCGCCGCTCGGAGAACCAGAAATGTTGGCGTCTCTCGTTGATGTATCGCGCCCTGTATATGTCGCCGCCGATGAAAGAATCGTGTACAGCGCTACGACAAATCACGACACGGCCGTAACCGCAGCGCCGATAATTTCTCCCACGCTTTATCGCACCGCGTGTTTTCAACCGGTCCGCGAAAAACATATTCTCACTTTCCACTCTCTCTCTCTCTCTCTCACTCTCTCTTTGCTAGCGGGAAACATTGAGAGTACATCGGTTTTTATTTAACCTTAACGGGGAATGAAACGAGATAGGTACGATACTTTTTTATCGATAGTTATGATCCACGCCAGAGTACGCGTAACTGTATATTGTTTATCAGTATATATTTTATTTATCTTCTATATATTTAGTTTATCTGTATATATTTTATCAAATGCTCGTATAGACCAACCACTCCCTAAGTTTTTCATACAATCGAGCAAGAAGCAAGGAGCCAACATGCATCTGTATATTGTTTTCTTTTTTTGCATCAGAGCTGTGCACCAAACCCATTTATAGTTCTCGATAAAACACGTTTTCGGATGACCACGTATTACGAGGGGTGCTCGAAAAGTAAGGGGAGTTCGGTCATTTCGAGGTTTGTATTACTCCGATTCGCGCGATTCTTTGGTTGTTTTTGTGAAAGTGTTTGAGAAGTAAGTGTGCATTGTTAAATATTGGATGTTTAATCTGTTGTCATGTGTCAAGAAAGTTATTGTGTTTTAATACTATCGGTGATGATGATGTTGAAGGTAAGTGAGTGAAACGAAAGAAAATAAGAATTAGATAAACGATAATTTTTTCCTTAAATGTGACTTTTTACCATTACCAAAAACAAAGATAAACGAGATTAAAAGCGCATCGCTGAGAAACACTGGCATAAATACACAACATCCAATTCTAATAAATGTAACGAGAAGGGCTGATAATCCCTTTTATAAGCACTCACTCAAGACAAGCTCGCCTAATTACTCCCAATATCACATTCATTAATTCCTCTTGACATCTCTCGACAAGACCACGATTTCACTCGCATCAATCCACTGGATGAAGAAGAATACCGGTATTACGCCACATTCATTGATCCCCAGCATATGAAGTGAAGCGAATAAAAAAGCTGTTTCCCGACGCTCCTCCGCAAAGGGTTATAAGCTTCCAAAGCGTCGTCCTTCGACTCAGCCATTTACGAGTCCCAATTCCTCAAACGCTCCCGGATAATTTCGCGGCCGACGATACGCTCCGAATAAACACGTACGGCTCCTCCCAGTGCCAGGGACGCGAGGTAAATATTATCATTACGTCCCATTCTCTCTTAAGCGGCACGATGTAACGTACACAATGGGACAGGGAGGGCTAATGAGCGGAGCCGAAGCTCCTGGCGGATCGCCAAACGGCGTGGACTCGAGTATCGGACAGAAGCCTCGCAATCCGGCCCGCCGACGCCCAAAGCGGATTCGACGCATCGATAAAACGCTTGGGCGACGTGCTGACTTATCACGGCTGCGCGCGGACCCGAAGATAATTAATGGCCTTTCCGAGGATTCGCGTAACGTCATTATATCCTCCACTCGGTCTATACGTATCCTCCTCCAACGCTCCGATCTCTTCTCTCCCCACGATTTGAATCCTTCTCGCTTCAATTTTGAACCACTGCAAAGGGTTATCGCGCCCAACAATGGCCCTTCTTTGAATGTTAAGCAATGATGTCTAAGAGCAATGATCGAATAAATACGTAAACAAGTGACAGGTTTTTCTTGATCTGACCGAGCGTGCTTTGGTTGAAGATCGAAATGATTTTATTCCCCACAGAAATCTCAACGTGACCTATTGGAATTCTAAGTCCACGATATTGGATAGAGAAGTGAGATGTAGAGCGTCTAAACGGGTGCTCGGTTGTGCCAAGAATCACCAGATAATTCATAATTCGCGATACCTAGGAAGTATCTGAAATCAGCGATGCCCGTGAAACCAATACAGTTTGATCCCAGCGAATGGGAGAAAACCGCAGAGGCTTAGAGCCCTTTTGAAGGTACGTTCGGCCGGTTTTGCTGGTCCTTTTATCGAGCAAAACGCGGATATTTATCCTGGCCAGGTTACCGCGGTTACCAAATAGTCTTAGGCCGGCTTCAGCGGCTTTCGCGAGGGGATTTATTCCCGTTAATTGGACTGAAATTGGGAGTGACGTTGGTCTACAAGAGGTTCGTCGAGGGCAGCTTTTCAAGCTGACGTATATCGGCGCATTCGCGACGACAGGGCGACGAGCGGGCCGGATATTCAAAATGAAAACCGAACCGCCCCGCAGAATGTGCCCGGCTTCTAAATGGAGCTGATGAGCCGCCCATTGAATTTTCCTGCATGCAGGAAATATAGGATTTTGCATCGTCACGTATATCGCCGTAGAGTGCCGTCGACTGTGTACTCTGAGCATCGATAACTCTTTCCGAGCTCTCGGACATTGCGCTCGATCGATGCGACTGACTATTCGTTAAATGTCCACCTGCGATATTCAATGGCGCGCTAAAAAGACCGATAATCGGGATATCGTTTAAGTGAGATTAATCAGATGTCCGGCTATCGTTTAACCCTTTCTACCGGTAGCTCGAAATTACGCTGGGAAACTGGTTCGGGCCAACTCGATGGCGAATAGAATACAAGTAGACAGGTTAATGTATTGTAATGTACGATAGTAGGTTGTAATATGTTGCTACATAATCCTTTTCAATCATCGTATATATATACAAGGTGGCAAAGATCAACACCTTATATTATTTATACATTATCCGACGTCTCTAATATTGAAGAAATTAATTTCCAAATCTCTCCAATGTCACGGTATCGCTGTAAATAAAATCATCACAAATGTATGACTTGTAACAATTCTGTTATATATCTGATCATTCGTAATTGACGATCAAGGACATCTCAACTCTATTCGAATAATTACTCTTATGGAAGAATCTACTATACCTCAAATTCCTCGAATAAAAAGTAACGCCCCAATATCCTTATCGCTTACTGAATAGAACCACATTAACAAGTTAAATATTTTAGTATAAAACCTGTACGATGATCAGTCGAGTCTGAACCGACGCAAACTATTTTCGCGTCGAGCGTGACTCGACGTGCGAGTGCCAAAGATTGATATAGCGTATCCATGGAATTTCCCCAAAAACCTATGAAATATACATCGTCAACTGCGAATGAGGTATAGTTTGAACACAGAGTGTTCGAATGGTGTTGCGGTTTATGCAAAAAGGAGCGCATCAAACTCTTGGCTAAACTCGAATATGCATGGAAAGATAATGAGATAGACGATTACGCGGAGAGAGGATCAGACAATTAGAATAATATTCCCATAACGCCGATGAAGTGTTCCCTCGTTGGTGCAACGAGAAGTCGAACGAGCCGTCCTAACGTACCACAAATTCCTCTGCGAATTCAGTTTCTGGCTGCAGGGAAAACACGGACGAACGGTTCCTATTATTAATTTCCGGCACCGCGATGCAACTATTTCCTCCATCATCGACCTCTCGCTAGTCTCTGCTTATTTGTGTACACCACGGCGCGGTAAACGAGGCAAAATCGACCAATGATTTCGCTTAGTAAAATAAATCGAACCTGGGAAATCATTTTTCTGCAAGACTTGCTTCGGAAGTTCGATTTTCGATCGTTGTAAATATATCGTGGCAAAAATGTCCAATATCCTCAGGCTTGACTATATATTTTATCTAACCGCACTAGTGAGCAAAGTACTCCGTTGCTTTATGGTTTTAACTTAAATCGCTCATGCGGATGTATTTCAACTTGGTCAGACATAAGGTCATCGCACAATGTAATCTGAAAGTGTGCGGAATACGAATAAATAAATGTCTCTCAAATTGTACTTTTAAAGGGGGGGGGGTTAGGAAAAAATAATGTGTCCTACAAATGGAGCAAGTGACGAATCTGACAATCGTGATTTACATTCGCTTGGAGCTTTACGTCACGTTGACAAGAGGACTCGTGTGGTTGTCGTTTACTCGCCTACGGCTTGTTGCGACAGCTACCACACTCGTCCTCCTGTCAATATGATATAAACCTGAAGTTCATGTTGCAACAACGCGGTTGTCAAATAATTCGCTCCTTAGTCCACTTATACCACGAGCTACTACTTCCATTCAAAAGGATCAGCTTGAAGCTACGATCAAGCAATTAAATACCTTTGCTAAAATGATATTGGAGCATAGTAAGATCTTATTCGTGAAATCTGACCTTATTTTAAGTTGACAATTAAATTTTGACAGTTAAGTTAGCATAAAATCAAATATGTCTTTACACTTACGATTAATAATACTACGAATAATGATACAAATGTGACAATTAAAATTCATATACAGATAAATATAGTTTAAAATCGAACCAAAGCCATCGATAATATCCGCGATTCCTTAACTGTCCGTAGAATAAATCACTTGGAAGGAAAAGTATCTTTTTCCCGAGACAAAATAATCCGGGTTTTATTTGGTCAAATCGTGTATCAACAGATCTCCATTGTTTGCTTCCACCTTCGTTTTCTACTCTTCGATTGCAAAGCCAGTCTGCATACTGGCGCACACGATAACGGATGGAATCTGCATTGTCGGATCCCTGAATTATCGCAACTAACCGACGTTACTCGAATCCTTTTCCGCGAGGGCTTCACGCCATTACGGTGCAGCTGCACCCGACAAATCCTGCCGGCTTGAGCCTGACAGTGACATCCGACGTATCGGCTCGTCCATTTTTTTCACTACACGTTGGCTTTCTCCTTGCCTCATTGGGCAACTGGAAGGAGGAATTGCGCACCTTGGAAGTGGAAGCACCGATTCTTGATGCATTGTGCTGGAGAATCTTGAATATAATAAGATTTCCTTGGTTTTGAGTCGAGCCAGAAAGAACGATAGAGTAAGAAGATTATTTATTTCTTTATGTTTTGTACATTTGCTGGAGGAGCTTGTAAAACGAGAAGGCTACAAACATATATAAATATTATAGCGTAAATAAAGTAGCATATTAATGCTAATAGATAGGAAGACAAGAAGATAAATATGAAAGCTCGTTACTTGCTCGAGATAAAACCAAGAAAATCTCCTGTTTATATGGAAAAGCCAACGTTTTAATTTTACTATTAACTAAGTTTTGAAGCAACTTTAAAATGGATTGTATACAATTATTTTTATTCGATGATTACGAAGAATAATAGATAAAACGACCTAAAACACGAGGCAATGCTAAATCGACATTGGCTCTTTTATTTCCAAGGTGCAGAATTCGAATCGCAAGGTTATCCAACCGTAATAATCAGACTTAAGTCAAAGTTTTTATGAATACTGAATGACCAAAGCGATGGTAAACTGGACACGTTAGCGAGGAGTCCAACTTCCTCAAAGGATAATTATGAAAGCTCGAGTTCTTAAAACAATTACTCGACCCTCTAACCCGTTTAACGGAAGGAATTCAGACGGCGTGCCAAAAAGCTTAATTATTTTACTGCTCAATCGAGATCCGAGCCTCGGTATTCAAACTTGTAGCTCCGTGCCCGGAATTCAGACCGCCGATAACTAATCCTTAGAAGCACCAGAGCTAAGGTTTTGCTTTCAAGTGCCACGAGGCAGCTTTCCAATGGGCGAATATATGTCGTCCATGCGTTTAAATCACGACGCTTAATGCACGCGCCCCTGCATTCAAATCCGACGTTTCTTATTGCCCTCTTCATTGTTGCCAGCAAGTTTTGTCGAGTATCACAACTTGTCGCGCGAGCTTTACGACTTTGGCACCGTATTACCGAAGAGAAAGATTGAGATCTTTGCGCACAGGTGCTTCGCCGACAGACCAAAGTCGAGGGATAATCGTTGCACCCCGCGTAAGAAGCTGCGTAAGAAGAATAATGCACTGCGATTATAGTCACGAGCTCCTTCGCCTCCACGATCTTGGTTATTTATACACCTCTTGATCCAGAAGTGAATGGATTTGCGCATCGAGTGTCACTCGTATTTTGTGTTCGTATAACACTTAAATCTGGATGATATTAAAAAAAAAAAAATATATATATATATATATATATATATTTATTTTGAAATCAAGAATACTTTATCGATTACATAAAAATATTTTAGTCCTCGACGAAGTGTTAAGAGAATAATTAAATCGCGCAAGGATCTCAAACGGCCTCGTGTAAGACACTTTGCTTTGAATTCGATTTACGCAATTGCAAATAACATTAATTATATAAAAATTATTTCACAACATAAAGAATCTCTATTTCCATAATATAATAAAATACGATGACTTTCCAATTTATTTTATCATTAATTTATTTAACAGGGAAACCTCTGCACTCTGAACGTATCCTGGCTCTCCGAAACCTCGAAAGTTTGGCGCACCGAGGATCTGGATAGACGGCGAAATAATTTTAACTTCGAGCTCACATTCGCCCTTGCTCCGCGGTTTTAAAGTATCCTTTCAGCCGTTGTTTTTCACGCGGATCCGCGGCTGA
Organism: Ampulex compressa; assembly: GCA_038496175.1. Taxonomy (NCBI): domain Eukaryota; kingdom Metazoa; phylum Arthropoda; class Insecta; order Hymenoptera; family Ampulicidae; genus Ampulex; species Ampulex compressa. Next base: position 168,965 of record JBCFXI010000078.1, on the reverse strand, counting down.
ACATCAACAGGTTGCCTCGAAAGGTGGAACAGAGCGGGCTTCGTTATGAACGAAGGTCGACAAGCTTGCAACCCTCCACAGTTGGTTTATTAGATCGACACCGAGCCACTCCCGCCCAGAGCTCTAATTTGAAATCATTAGCCGATCTCAGAGGCGACGGCTGCGGTCACCTGGAGGACTGCGTAGAATTTCACGGGCGCGGACCACGCACGTCCAAGTTGCATCGAAGCGGAGAAGCAGATTCTGGCGCAACGACGCCTGGAAATAGTCGCATTTAAGTACCATTCGGCTGACGCTTTTGCGCACCAGATTTCGGCCTGACTCTGACAAGTGTATCCGGGAGGCGCGCGATTCTCTTGGCACTTTGGTGGACGCATCGTTGGCAGCGGCGCTACGCGGGATCCGTTTTAAAAGTGAAGCGGAGCATCGAAACTTTGTGCGTGGCGCGGAGGAAGTTCGGGCGAATCGAGATAAAACTTCCATACGCGTTTTCAATGTCGACCGCCGGGACAATTGAATTGCTTCAAATAACGTTTCGAACTTTAACGCCGTATATCTTATCTGTACGGTACTTTTATCGATACTTCGACGACGAGTCTCCTTGTCAATTAGAGTATTCCAACTTTACGCCGCGAATGGCGTAAGCTCCGGGATATTCACGAAGCACGTGTCGTAAATATAATTTATGTAGTTGAAAACTTTGCTTAAGTTATATGTCAATGTCGGACGCCTAATCTCTCCTTGCCTGGTGGCAATATCTCACAATAATACGTATTCGCGCATATTTATTTAACGCTATTCCTACCAGCCATTTTCCAGACATGTTTAAGTGCATTAAATGTATCCTTAAAGAAAAAGAGGAAGAAGGAAAAGTGTCGATAGATTAATTTATCCGTACGCTGCAAGAAAATCATGAAAAATGTTAGAAGTGACCGCGTTCCAAAGTTCTACAATTCTTCGTTTTTGTCGTGGCAGGAATAGTGTTAGCTTAGTTACATAGCAAGTAAAAATCCCTGTACTATCCTCGATAAACACCGATTTAACATCTGACAGTTTATCAAATTTATTCTGCGAGGAATATAAAAGAACTTGGACTGAAGGCGCGTAACTGCAAAAGTCCTGAGTATATAGCATTCCTCCAAAATATCAAGGAACTTTTTTCGAGTTAATTATCTCACGTCGGAGCCCCTTTATACCGTGTTAACCGCGGTGTTCAACCACGATAGACAGAATTAAAAAGTTTTAACGGGAAATTATCTTTTAATACTACTCAAAAAGGAACAAAGCGCGCGGTATAAAATTTTAATTTCATTTTGCGCGCCGCCTCGTCTAATGTAATTCCTCCCTCCTTCCTCTTCAACGATACAGCCCGATTAAACAACTCGACTTCGTTGACGCGGTAGGAAATAAAGCAGAAGCGGACTCGAACGACATCGTCGATATTCAAAACGATTTTCGGCTGAAACAATTGATAGGTGCGTACCAAGGAAAACAAATAACCCCTCCGTCCCCATTTACAGCCCCCTTTTACGATTTCCCAGCATAAAAACCCGCTCCAGGAATTCCTAGTGGAAAAGGGTGCAGAGCCTGGATCGATTAGGGGCAAGTCCTCGTAACTCATCGTTTTTATTGCCATTCTCAAGGACAAGGCGAGAACCGCAAATGCGAATTTCGTCGGCGTTCGCCAGCAAAATGTCAGTCCCGGTTCTATTTCTCGAGTGTTATCGCAATCTGCCGCAGGGAGAGGCGAGATTTCCTTCGTGCATCACGCTCCACATTGGCAATTCGAACTCCAGCGGTGCTCAAAATTGATCCAAGAACCGGAAGGGTCTGAAGCACGAAGTACTCTTTGGAGGGAAAAATGATTTAATCGATGTAAGTCACAAACTTTCGCCTTTGATAAAGAAAAGAATTGATATCTGCAGAACCGAGAAAGCAAGAAAGAAGGGAAAAAAGGGAAAAGCAGATGGACATAACAGCTGGCTGCGGTATTCGGTGAATATATTCGACTGGCAAAAAAGTCGCATAAACTGAGTCAACGTGGTCTGGGACTACGACCCTGAAGGAAACTCGTTCTCCGTAGCTACGAACTTCTGTCTGGCACGGCTGACCGTTTACATTTTACGATGTTGACGTATTGCCGTCGAAGTGACGCAAAGCGGTCCTCCCTAGGTTTATTTTCTATGCAGAAACTCCGTTATTTCAGTCGGTCCTAGACGCCGCCTAATTATCGTCTCGCAATCAGGCGTTCGACCATTCGACGCATACCTTCGTGTCAAGTAATTTTTTATTGCACTCCATTCAATAGCATGATAAAAATAACTCCAAAAGATATGCTATTCACCATTGAATACATAAATCATGACGTAAAATAATATCATCGTGTAAAACCTGCATTCTTCTACAACAATTTATTTCCTCTTCATTTTATTGCACGAATGAAATAACTCCGGAAAATCCTCTATTCGCCATTAAACATATATATCTTCATATAAAACGCGCATTCTTCTAAAGCAAGTCTTTTTGTTTTTTATTTTATTATACGATTAAAATCATTCCGAAAAATCCGCTATTCGCTATTCGATACGTACACTCATATAAAACGAGCATTCCTCTAAAATAATTCCCTTCTTTTCGATTTTATTATACGATTAAAATAATTCCAAAAAATCCACTATTCGTTGTTCGATAGACACACTCCTGTAAAGCGTATACGCTTCTATTATAATTAATTCTTTTCTTTTTAATCGATTCTCTCATTCGTTTCTAATCAAGTCCTTCTTCTTCTTCATTTATAATCGTACATAAATCCGAAAGATCCGCGCCTCGACTTTGAGCACCAGCGTACGTCCCACGTGCATCGCTGTGTACGTACGAGCCATTGAATAAGTTTCAATACACCCGCCACGATATTCCGCCTGCAGAGAATACCGGATCCACCCGCGTACACCTGTAGCCGGATTATTTATGGCGATTGAGGAGCACGTACTTCTCGACCCCCTCACTGTCGTCGCGGCCCTCCGGGGAATATAAATTATGAATATCAAATCAGCGGTCGGTCACGTCGCGAAAATTTGTCCCGGCACGAATCTGCGTAAGAAAAACCCCGGGGCTTTAAGGGCGGCCCCTGAAACGATCAAAGTGCCGGTCGGTGTAATTTTTCAAGTGAACATAATCGAGAAAATCCGGGCGTGCGCTTACGACTGAACGAAACCGCTCGGGAAAAAATTGATGGATATCCGCGTACTTTCTCCCCGATTCGTAAATAAGCGGAGATAAACGGTGAAATTTGAGCGAGAATCGATAGACGCGCGGAGAGAATTTTCCTTCGTTTTATTTATTTTGCGAAGCTTCGTCCCGTGGCGCTGGAGCTCTTCAGGTTTGCGTGCTCCGAATTTTATACAATGGATGATAGATTATATGATGTATATATTATTAGAGGAAGGATGAACGAGTAATTATGCGCTTGGTAAAACATCAGCAAGGTGATTCGCTCTCTATACGCTTTTTTTCCTCGTTATATTTGCTCAAGGATAACGCCAGCCTGAAGAGGATGGATCTATCGAGGCAATTATTCAACACTGTAATGGGCTATTCTGTGGGATGGCAAACAGAAAGGTAATTGATGCTGCAAACTTTAAGCTGATCCGTCATTTTTATCGGAGGACCAAACCGCGCGCCGGCTACCGAGATAATTACTCATAACCGATCGTTTTACATCCTGCGAACCATGTCCGTGGACAATTAAACCTGTTCCATTGGACACCAAAGACCAACAGTCATTAGCACTGGATCGATACCCGATCGTCATTAGTGTCGGGTCGATGGAAATCCTGGGAGGAGCGATGTAATTAACGCTGAGCAAGCAATATCGAAGGACGCCCTTTATCGGAAGACCCTGAATGCGTATACGCATGTTTTGACTTCTCCAGCCTGAGGGATGATTTACGTAATGGAAGAAGAAGCGATGCGGCGTGGAAAGGTTGCGCGAGGGGAGCAACTGCCGGATTGCAGCTTGGCCAATGGCGGCAATAACTCACTCGCGCATCGCGTGAAATGAATAACAAGAAGGCATATAACTATTATTATATCAATATCAATAATACTAGGAACTCGATATAACATCGCGAATTTGAATGTCCAATTAATCCAACAGGTTTCCACGTTACATTAGCAAATAATAGCCTTCGAAGTACCGTGTTATATGATCCTGGATCGTATCTCGCGCCATGTTCATCATATTTTATCATATTCAAAGCGAGCTGCAAATGAAAATGTCCAAATACTCGGGATGAAAATCGCGTTAGAAAATAACGAATGGCTTGAAAAAGTGCAGTGGCTTTGCACGAAGCGCCCGGTGTCTTCGTTAATATTCAACCGGATTTAAATGGACGCTTTAATCAGCATTTTAAACATCATTTCCCCATTCGTCCAAACGCGAGCGCATTTAAGTATTAATGCGACTCACTTCCAGCGCGTTGCAGGTTCCATCCAGCGCCAAAATATACACACTCTCCATTAACACTAAACCTAGCAAAGCGGTCAAAATGACCTGTCGGTCGTTTTTTTGAGAAAAATCGCTGCACTTCGTAGTCGGGCATTTTTTTTAAGATTTTCCATGATTCTACTTCAGAGTCTGAATCATCCTATCGACCTCTAGATATCTCTTTCGAATTTTACTTTAAGGATATACGTGCGGTGCACATAAACAGCTCCAGAAAGCGGCTGGTAGGTTTAATGTTAAAAACTCCCTTCTCCTGGAATCGCAAAATTCGCCTTTAAACCTCTTCGACGCTGTCCACCGGTGGTAATAATCGATGAAAAGGAGCTTTCAACGCGCGAAGGATCGTCGATTTCCTCGGAACAAGGATTATCCCGCATAAAAGAGCCTTCGTACCCGAAATTCCTTTCCGGATAATTTATTCATCGGCGACACCCTCGTGGAGGAATTCATGCGGCGACGTACAATAATATCCCCTAACCAGGGGGTGGGGCTCAGTACCTGCCCCGAAAAATTTATTCACACCAGAGCAGAGTGCCGGCGTCAAAGGTCAACGACGTTAAATTTCAGCCCCACGTCCCGACACTCTCGGCGGTTTTGCGGAATTTTTATGCGCCACAATCCAATTGGGGAAAGGGGCACCATAAGGCACCACCGGCCATCCATCTTTCCTCTACCCTTCTCCTAATGCTACACGCCCCATTTCCTCGTCCATTTTCGAGCGATACCTCCGCGGCGACGCGCCCCTCCGAGTTTATTACCCCCTCTGCATATCGCGCTGTGCCGGAGAGAATCGAGGGTTTCGTCGCCCGACGTCTTTCTTGCGCGCTGATTTTTTTTGCATGGACCTCCAAAGTCAGAGTGGCGCTTTTAGGTTCGACCTTTTCGCGATTCGAAAAGTTTTGTCCCTTTCGCGTAATCCGGATTGAGGTTCATTTTCGAGGTCTGTTGGAATGTGTGGATTCAAGCATGGATGGGAGGTTGGATGTTTTTTTAATAACAAGGAAGAAGTAAGGCAGCAGAGGATTTATTAGATTTGGGTGTGTGATATTTGGGAATTGTGGGTGATGAATAATGCGATGTCGAGCGATACTCGGGATAGGATGGTAAAGGATTAAGGTCGATTAATGTGACCTTATGTATTGGTATCGTGGGATATTTGGATCTCTGCGTAGAAGTCGGAGTGCTTGTATAGGGTGTTGCAAAATTCGCGTGAAAGTTGGAGATTTCAAGGAAAAAGCGCGTGTGTTCCAGCAAACCTGTGTTTTCCATCAAAATTACTTCTTGCGTGAATTTTGGGATAATCCATATTTAATAGCAATATAATATTCTGTTCTAAAGCTGTATATTTCAAGTTAAACTATTAAATTCTTTCACTCCGTGGAAATTATTCTGCATTGCGTAGGTCGGTAGATTCATCTATTCATACTTTCTCTTCTTTCTCTTTTTCTTCTAAGATGTATTCTAGTATTATTGGAGCAATATAAATTCCTGGACTTATTTAGATCGGGATCTACTTATGGTGAATTTCGTAAATCATGGTTTACGCATTCGTGCGACGTGGAAAAATTCTAAAGTGATGAGTGAGATTGGAACCTTAATTATAACCGTGGAAATTCGAGCTTCTACCCGCACCGCCATATCTCCCGACGTATTATCCGCCTATTGCACGGTCTCGACGCCAAAGTATAATACAACGCCCTCGTGATTCTCGGCACGTTGGTATTTAGCTGCCTCAACCTCGCTGCTCCTATTGAGCGCTCAAACAACGGGAATGCACGCGTTAGACTCCAAGAACGAACCCTCAATGCCTCAACGCTTCGACCAAAACTTTCGATTCTATTTCCATGCGATTAACGACCGGACAGTTTTTACAAACAACTTGATTACACGCTACTAAAATCATTTTTAAATATCCATAAAGCATACAAAATACGCAACACGTAGACGGTGATGGTTTTATCGTAAAGAAAATTAAGATACTCAACTGGCCAACTCAGCGATTACGTCGAAGCGCATAATAGTTTTAAAGAATCAATCTCTGTCCTCACATCGAAACACTCGAGAGAGCAAGTCACTTGGTTTAGGACTTACTGTTTAAGGTGGGTTTCGAACCACCAGAGCTACAGTATACATATCACATAAAAAAACCAGTAGTAGTTTCTTTTTTTAAATTAACCTTCCATAATAATTGCCAAAGTCACTTGGCTTAGGACCTACTATTTAAAGTGAGTTCCAAACGACCAGAGCTACAATCCCCATATCACATAAAAAAAACCTTAGTAGCTTCTCTTTTTAAATTAACCTTCCATAATAATTGCCAAACTCACTTGGCTTAGGACCTACTCTATTTAAAGTGAGTTCCAAACGACCAGAGCTATAATCCCCATATCACATAGAAAAAAAACCATCAGTGATAAGCGGAATTTAAACCCAGACTTCCGTGTGAAAGTCCAAGCCTCTATCCACTCCACTGAGATAGCTCTTCTCGTCGTCGCCATGCGATTCAAGACGACACAACAGCGCAAGGGACGTTTTCTCCTTGGCTGGTACGCGAGCGTGGCTCGAAAAAAGAGAAAGTTCGTCCTCACGTGCGGAGTTAGCGCGGCAACAGATGTGGCGGCGCCTTAAGGACGGCGGTTACGAGCGCGACGAGACGCCCGATGGGAGTTACGGCTGCAGGAACAAATGACTTACGAGGTCATTTCGGTCCCCCTTCGATGTAAGGGCACTCGGAAGGGCGTCCTTAATTTCCTTATTTCCCATTACCGACGCAGCACGAGCACGCTCCACACGTCGTGGAGCCCATAAAGCTATAAGGACCTGCCGATTACAGCGAAGGGGATTTTTTCCCGAGTTTACCAAAACCTAGGCTCATCGGTTCTGATTTTATCGAATGCAAAGGAAGCAGGGATAATCGTCATTGTATGCAGTTTGTCCGGAACAGGGGGACGCGTTTAACTCCCATAGGACGTACTTGCGCATCGATCGCGACACATTCGAGTTGGATGATTGTTCATCGATGGGATTCGTGGATCATTGATTGTACTTGCGGATTGAATGTTTTATTTTGTTGTACGCGGAGGAAATCATGGTTGCTTAAGTATGGGATTGTGTCATACTTCAGAGAGAGGATATTGTGATATTTAATTAACGGGTTGGGAAAAAGGTATTTTCGTTTTTTGAATATACGTAGCGTTGGAATTTTTGTTGACAAGGAGCAGAAGCTTTATACGTGAAGTTGCCAGAAAGATGGCGAAAGTGTATCGAACAATATGGAAAATATTCCTCGATTACAGTTTATTCTATGTATAAAAATATGAATTTTATTTCATCCTACGAAGCCGAATATTACCTTCGCGCCAACCCGATATCTCCGTTTACTAAAGACACGATGAAGAAAATATAATCACCAATTATCCAACAGGAAAGTGTTCGATGAGTATCCAAGTCGAGCTTCATCGTGAAAAAAAGTTCCTATCGCTCACGACGAAGCTTTACTTAAAAAAAAAAAAAAGATCAGCGACACCTCAGATCTCGCCATATAGAGGGTGTCCCAAAATTCACGCAAGACTTGAAAATTGCAACACAAGGCTGTCTATACATCAGCAAAGCCCCCTCCCCTTTTTACTCAATACGCTATTCCACGCATAACCCCATACCATACGCATTACAAATAAATAAAAAAAACTCACTCATTTCCATTAAAAACCCATGTTCTCTATCAAAACAACCTCTTGCCTGAATTTTGGGAATGCTGAATTATTTTTTAGGAATAGTTTTGGTAACTTTGGACCATCCTATAAACAATACAAACCTCTCTCTAGTGTTCCGGCCTTCCTCATCGTCCTCCTCCTCGATATCGTGCAGCCGCGGGCTGAGCCGATGCTGCGCGCCTGCCTCGCGGCCAAACTCCTCCTCCTCAGTCCTGCTCTCAGCCTCCTTCTCCTCCTCGTCGAGGTCGTCGAGGTCCTCGTCGAGGTCGCCCAAAGGAGCGCGTTCCTTCACCTCGTCCACGAATATCCGCTGCTGCTGCTGCTGCTGATGCTGATGCTGATGCTGATGCTGATGCTTTTCCAGCTGGTGAAACGGCTGGTGCTGCTGGTGGTGCTGGTGCCGCTGGTGCTGCTGGTGCTTCAGGCCGATGGCGCCCTTCTTCGCCTCGGGGGTGGCCCCCGAGACGCCCGCACCACCCCCACCCCCGCCGCCGCCGGCGCACGGCAGGCAGCAAGACCACGCGCCCCCCACCTCGGCACCCTAGCGCCACTCAACGTCGAAACATCCAGGGCCAACTGCACCAGCTTGTCTCCACGGCTTCGCAGGCTCACCTCCGGCCCTCCACGAGGACGATCCACCGCGACAGCCGTTTATGCACCACCCAAGAACATGTCGGACCCCGAGGAGCCTCGTGACCAAGTCTAGACCAATGCTCTGACCTTCTCTCACTTTTTCTTACGTATCATGGATCGCGAAAGAGGTTGAAGTCCTTTCTGGTGGATGCTTGGGTTGGCGAAGGGGATGAGTGTTTGTTGGTTTAGATAAATGTTCTGCACTTTTCCTCTTTCCTTTATTTTATTAAGTAGAGATTAGGAACACTAGGAAGTTGCTTTGGGTGGTGGTTGCTTGTAAGGGGTTCGTGAAGGAGGTGAGGGTGTGGATAAATGTTCCGCACTTCGTCTTTTATTTGTAATAGAGGTTAGGAACACAGGTGAAGTGTTCGCGCGCGGATACTTGCGGGGGGGGGGGCTCGTGAGGAAGATGAGAGTGTTCGTTACTCTTGGATAAATGTTCTGCGGTTCTTCTTTCTTTTTGGTGGAGGTTTACGAACACAGGTGGAATCTTTACTCGCGGATGCTTTCAAGGGTTCGCGAAGGAGTTTGAGGGGCTGTTGCGGATGTGTTTGTGGCTCGTGGATAAATGTATTGTGCTTCCTCTTTTTTCCTTTGCGAGGGCTTAAGAAGACTCGAGTAAGGTTTGCGCTCGTGGATATTCGCGAATGTTCCTGATGGAGTTTAGGGGAATAGCACGAACCTGTTTGTCACTGTCGACGGGTATTTTAGGGATACGAATATCGAACGGGTCGTGTATGATCGAGCAAGCGTTACACGCAAGTTTTTGAATCCTGCATAAAGCTCGACGAAAGACTCTGCGAAAGCTCTGCGTTTGAATGACGTTTCTGCTTCGATACTCTCGACGATTTTGAAACGCTTAGAAGGGAGATTCGATAGTTCACGCGAGTCTCGAACTCGATGAACGATTTTCAACAGTTCTAGCAGCGTTCTGTAATTGGTGTTCTTCGTACATCCAAGAAAACCTTCGAGTTTCCCTCTTGTGCGCTTAGTACGAACGACGATCCGGGGTGTATTTCTCTCTAGAGCTTGGAGGAAGGTTCTTCTCGTTACAAAGAGCACTTATTCTTTGTAGTAAAGCAGCGATTTTCTAGGCCCTTAGCTCGTTTGTGCAAATTCACGCGAAACGCTTTTTCTCGCTCAACCTCTCCCTCGAGCGGCCGCTTTCTGGCGAGCGCATTCGTAAGCGGGCTGCCCTCGGCCAAGCGTGTTCCTTACGCGCAAAACCACTTCCCCCGATCGAATTACCTCGGAGTTGCTCCACGTCGAACTGCTCCGAATGCCGCGAAACTACTGGCCTCGGCTTCGAACACTTTGACGTCACTAAGACTCGCCGAACAAACTCGGCTAAAGTCCTTTAAATACGCTCGAAATATTCCCCACGGTTATTCCCCTCCCCTCGCCTCGATCGAGAAACCTGATTTAACGTACAACGCGATGCGCGCTGACCCACGTTATTGTTTCATACCGCTGAAAATCCTCTTAATACTCCGGGGAGTTGTGGGTGTACAGTGGCCTTGTCCTCGGTCGAACACCTCCAGCAAGCAGCCTCGACGATCCGCTCGAGGATCTGAGGAGGAAGCTCTCTCAGCCACGAAGTTCCTCGACCTCGAGGCCACGAATCATCGACGATCTTCGAAGATCGACCCGTAAAACTGCTTTCAAGGATCGTCCTTGAAGTCCTCGAGGATCGTATGGATATGTTCCAGTCAAGCGCGAGAAGATCCTCCAGGAAATTCCCAAAATCTCGGCGGTTCGAAACTTCGGAATGGAATCGGGGAAAACTTGTGGCGCTTTATATCGAACTTCTCGTAGGAACACAGAAATCCATTGAATAGTTTGATGGATAAAGTTCTCCCTCGAATTTCCCGGCTTCCTCCGTGAGCGCGCCCTGGCAAACACTTGCCACCACGAATCCCTGCAATTCCTTCGACTCCTTTCTCCTGCGAGTCCTTGGATTCCTCCAAGGCTGAGCGAAGAATTCTCTTCGATTCCTTCGACCTTCGATCAGCGTTGACAGGTTGAATCCTAAGAAACGTGGGTGGAGATGATGTTTCTGGGAGATCGTGGCTTTAATGCGGGTCCTAAGAGTTTCTATCCCTCGCTTCCACTAGCTTCGGTTAGGATCCTGAAGTCTCGAGTTTCGTAGGTCGTATTCGATTCTTCAATTCAAGGCTGTTCACGGTTGAGCCTCGACTTATCAGGTATTTTAGTCCATTAAAAGCAACACTCGCGGAAACAAGCGTCACTTACGAACATGGCTTGGCTCGCTGATCGATCGAACATCATTACAAAAGAGGACACGAGCAAGCGTCTCGATTTATTCTCTGCATATCTCGTCCCTTCGAATACCTGCGCTCGAATACTGGCAACACTCTGCACGTGGCATAACCGTAATATCTTTAGTTACAAGACCGATGTTTCCTCCTTCCAGTCCCGATTTTCCTACAAACCTCGCGCCTCGCACCTTTCGGCTCCTCGAGGAGCACAGAAATCAGAGCACCGCGGATTTGCGCTAATCCACGCTGGCAATCTCGTGACATGCTCTGACACCGTCGAGGAAAAATCCAAGGGACTCCACTCGATTATCCTGAGCCTTCAGCCTTCGCCATCCTCGCCCTCAGGATCCTCCTCCTGGTCTGACCAAAGCTCCTTGTAGTTTCATCCCAATCTGTCTCAAGATAGTCTCTCCAGGAGGTTGAAAACAAGGAATAACTTTCTCGATATCGTCCTTCGTCTTCGAGAAGTATAAAGAGACTTTCAGAGCTGAGTCCAGAGGACGATCGTTCCGAATGAGTATTTCGTCTGGTACAAAGCACTGTTCCAACACTCTGCACATCGATGGCGGTTCATATGGAGGCCTGGATCCCTTTTGTCGCGATGGAGTCTTTTTTTTTCCTTCAAATTGATTATCCCCCCCGTTTTCACCGCTGGTCAAATTCGTGGCGACTGGCGAGAACGTCGGGACGTTCGAACGATTTCACGGGGGTATTGGAACACGATATTGATTGTCGATCGTTGAATAAAAACGAAATGAGAAACAGAGAGAGAGAGGAAGAGAGACAACGTGGACCCGACGAGTTCCCGGCGACGGCTCTTCGCCCTGAAAGATCTTCGACGTGTGGATGCCTCGAAAGCGCGGTATGCATTGCGCGCGAACGCGATGAATTTGCCATCGAGGAGGAATTTTTCAGGTCGTTGCGGTGGACCGGGGAGGGTATCGTCGCTGAATGCCGGGACGTGACCGAAATAAAGCGAATTCGTTCGTTTATTTTGCTCCAGCCATCGAACACCCTGGTCCACTAACTGGAAAGCCATTATTTAAGGTGGCGCCGGTACAAACTTCGTGTGTACGCGAGTCTAATATAGACTTACACCTTCTCGCCTTCCCACCACTCCCCCCCTAAACTATCTTAACTTCTCGACAACTCCCTCGAGTATTCTGGCATTTGATTCCGTATATTCCTCGCGCTCACTTCGAGGAAACATTTGAGTCCTGCGCCTGCATCATCGAGCCTGAGATGCGCCTATCGAAGATAAGCCTCCTAAGATAACAGCTTGACTCGATGAATATCACGTAAAAATTCAGGAGCGACGAAAAGGATAATAAACTGGCTTGCTCTAATATATTTTGCGGGCACAATAATTACACTGTAAATCGTTAAACGGGCATTATCCCCGGGCGCTCGCTCTAAATTACCTTGAGCAATGTTTGACCAGCCTCCATTATATTTCGACACACGCGGCTGCATGTCTGGTTAGCCCCGTAATTACTGGATTTATGAAAAGGACCACCCTGGGCTGCACGGCCGCAGGAATAAGTGGGCATAAAATAAGAATATTGGCCTTTCGAGAATAATCCCTAGGTTAAAACGATGCGCGCTTAATTAGAATATCCTCCCCAGGGCACCCGGAAGTACCGCGGTTGTTTCAATATTTAACCAAGAATTATTAATTAAACTCCTGGCGGTACGGTCGATACTCAATACGGCGGGGGCATTATTCGGTTTTTATTGCCAGCCATGAATTTTGACTCTCGAATCGGACCGGGGTTTATGCTGGGGAAACAATGACGTCCGTAGCCGCGCTTCACTTTTAGTTAACTGCAGGGGGAAAGAGAGAGAAAAAGAGATCAATAATAATAATAATAATAATAATAGGATGGTGTGGATTGATTGGGGGAGAGAACTTTTTATATACATTTGTCGGAGGGCTGAAGATACCGATATTATATTTCCTTAAATCTTACTTATTCTTTATCTAAAAGAAACAGGATCACATTTCTGTTACGAGGACTCTAAATTTTTCGCACTCGCGACTCAAGGTGGGTTTTCTAGCGACCGGTTTTTTGCGCAGCCGGAACCAAATTTGCCTAAAAAAGTTGCCAGCAGTGCGAAATATATACTTCTATTTTTTGCGAAATATATACTTTTTATTTATTTCCATCGCGCTCCTGCCAACGTTTTTAAGCAAATTCGATTCCTGCTGCGTAAAAAACCGGTCGCTGGGAAAACCCACCTTTACTCTCGACATTTCTCAATGATGAATGTTCGCGTTTTAAGTCCCATCGAACGTGACTGAAAACAGTCAGGATGCACGTATCATATCGACGAGTGAAAGTTGCCTAAGTTGGAGGAAAACCAGGTGCTTCATTGCCCAAAAGATCCCAGACTTTAAACTAAAATTCAGCAAGCAGGAACAGAGTAGAACCGTCTACGCCTCGAAAACAGAACAAAGCAATAAAACCCTGAATTCCTCGCTTGCCTTTACGTGTTCTACGCGAAAGATAGATAATTTCTATAATAATCTCAAGCCTCTCTCCCTTGCATAACCCCTGCGTGAACCGTGGCGCAATAAACCGCGATTTTTCCATGGCGCTGATAATTCAGTCGTCGACCTTCACAACGCTGTCGGATGCGCAGGATCGATTTCGAATTGCGATACGCACAAAATTTAATGGCATTACCTGCGGTCGGGTAACGACATTACGACCGAATGAAACGTTACGATTCTGCGGGATAAAAGAGAAATTCGCGGAATAGGAGGATTGCGCATTAGCGAGCCTCTAATCATGATGGGATCCGAGCGCTGCATTAGGCGTAGGATTACAAATCACGTTTGGTACATATGCCAGGGAATAAACCGCTCGAGCAATGCACGGGCCTGGGTTTAATGCCGAGGAAATCACGACCAATGTCATTTCTGTCATCGCGTAGCTGCAGCGTTTTGATTTATGGCGAAGTGACTCTGTTCGAGCTCCATCGAAAAGTAAGTGAAAAGTCCGTTGGTTCCGATTGAATCGTCCTGATCAAATTTAAGACGAGACTTGCGTTGAATATAGAACGTAATAGAGGATTTATACTCTTGTTTTTAATTTATTTCCTTGCTTAATTTATTTAATTTATATCCGTAGATTGATGTCTTCAGTCGGTTTCACGATGTTTATAGTATCGCGATTAAGAGTACGATGAAGCATTGCATTTTGTAATATCTTTAATATCCAATGTAGATTGATCCGTACCAAATTAATGTATAGATTTACACAGGATCGTCGTCGCAGTCGTAATAAGAAACGCAGGCGAGCGGAAAACGTAATATCAATCCCAGGTAATTGGGGAAGGAGGATAAATCGTAAGATCGCAAAACATAGTGGAAGAGCCTGGCCCGACAGGAATGAAATTTATTTACAGAATCGGCTTTATGCCACGGACGGGGGAAAATATTATTCCTCTCTGCAATTTGTCTTTGGCGTTTAATTTCGACCCACACCTTCGAACATTCCGCATTTCTCGATAAGTACCCTGCGCCGCTCACAGGCGAGCGATAAATCCAAAGCAAATCTTGATTACGATTTCATTGCATCGAGTGTAAAACGTTATTTCGCGAATTATCGCTGCAAACACGGATTTATCATAACGATACGCATCCGTAATTTCCCCCCTCGTACAGATTACGCCCCTGTGTCAAACGATAATGGCGCGAGGCAAACAGCGCGAGTCTCCAAGTTTAATGACGCTTCGATGATTCATATTTATACCATACTTCCCATTCCAAAATGTATTATGCCCAACTGCCAGGACTTTGGTTTACCGACGATCCAATGGGACGCCTTCATAAATTATCCTTCCGCCAGAACCGCTGTTTCGGCCTGCCAGCAAAATGGAACGGTCCTGGCCTCATCATTTATATAGAATATACGCTGCAGAATCTTAACGAGCTTCCTCACAATGAATCATTTATAATAGTCGGCGAAGCAAAGTGCGCAACCCCTAAAAATACACTGGTCCCGCTATTTTTGGGCCGTCCGCCTTGAACAAAGTGCCTTAACGTGGAACGAGCTCGAAAAAATAAAGGGACTTTACATCCGCACCTTCGTTACACCTCGCGTCGTAAACCAAGGAGGAATGTTGGTGAAGGACATATATATATATATACATGTACCCTGACCTCTCGTGAATTTAATTCTTAGACCGCCACCGTAAAATTGCAAATATCAATAAACATTTTGGGACAGCAAAGCGAGGAAAAGCAGGTCAGCCGTACTGTTGGAATTACCTTTCAAAGCGAGACCGCTCGGCGTAAGCTCGATATAACAAATTGCAAGTATTTCATTCCTCGGCGCTGGTGAAGAAGAAAAAAAAAGAAAGTTGAAACGAGGCGCGACCAGGGACGTAATCAAGCACGGCCCGATCTCGGTCCAGGCCAGGAATTTTTAATTTTCGCGCAATCTACCGGTTTTTATTAACCATTAAACCGCAAATTGCTCGGAAAGTGCAACTAAACCGACACTGGGAGTCTTCCTCGTTTCTCGTAGATTAGAACCGCCTGGATTCCTCGTTTCAGGACTCCCTTCAATCTTGCCAAAGAAAAAAGAGCGGCCTCTGAGAGTCATCTTCGCGAAGCTCGTTCCTCAGGGACCGTATATCCGCGATGATAAAAAAAAAAAATACGATCCCTGGAAGACGCTGTTTGTTCCTACGAGAGGAATAAGGAAATCATTAACTCGTACGCATGAGCTAATCGGACTACTGCAAATACAGCAGCTTTCAAAGGTACGTTACGTAGGGGAAGGTATTTAGTGTCGCAAAGAAAAACCACTCTCCTTCGCGAGATCCGCTCCATTTTCTCAGAAATCCGATTAACGGCTTCCGCGTATCGAATAAACAAGAAATTAGGTTACGTCATTAGCCGACACTTTCTTCTTTCTCCCAGAAAGCCAATAATCCGGAAAGCAATCCGATCGGTGATTAATTCCTCATCGGCGGAGGCTCGCCGCGGCTCTCGATCGATAAATCACGAAATATCCCGCTGGAGAAAATCGATGAGGGAGATGATATACGCCGCTCGTTCTTCGTCCAGGCGATGATCAATTTTTTAGCCTCTCATCGACGTCTCTTATCAAAAAATCAGACTTGTACGTTATTTGCACTTTTTTCCCAACTGTTCGTCTATTAATAAACGTATAACGAGCGTATCTCCACATTTATTTCCGATTGTCTTTTATTTTTTTTTTGCCTGAGATAATAATACTTTGTGCACTCTGCTGTGTGGATGATTGTTAAAGATGATCGGTGAGGAATAGTTGATTTAGTCGACTGAATGACCAGTTCTCTAAGATCGGATGGAGAATTAAAGATAATCGTGCGAATACACTTGGTATGATCACGAGAATCAGTTGCTTGTCGTGAAACAGTTTCGAGGGAGATTAGAAAAACATATTCCGTAGTTGTTCAGTATTTTTAGTCTTATATCAAACCTTTTGATATTTATAAAAGACGATTTACCCGATGATCTGTCTAACGCGAGATAATTATTCTAGCCAAAGGCGCACTGTAATTCGTGGAAAGAGCGTTGGCGTGACTGACGCATTTAAAATTAATATAATCCCCTCGTTAATCAAACTTTTACCCAGCCTCGATAAGCCGCGATTGAACAGTAATATCGGATGAATTAAGTTCTAATTACTCGGATCTCGTGTTGCGCGTAACGTTTTTCCCCGTAAATCTAATCAGCCGTTAAGTGTCCGTCGGATAAATTCGATATCGTCCTACTGGAGCAACACGTTGAATTTCATGATAAAATATCACGATTTAAAAAAAGTGCAAAAAGTTCTTAAGGTATTTGCCTTTATTTCAAATTAATAACTTCCTTGGATCGAATTCAAAGCATTTATCCCTCACGTTGATCGCAATTGTTATTTAAATTCCTACATTTATCACTGATTGCGGATAACAAATTAAGTGCCTCCCTTTTATTGGAGAAATACTTTCTTTATCATCAATCCCTTTCTTTCTCGCGAAAATACATTACTTCAGCCGATAATTTAAGTACAAGTACCAAAAGTTATTTAGCCCAGTGCCCACGAAGGTGTAACAAACGAGATTTCAGTGATCATAAATAAAGGAAATTCCCTAGAACACCGCAGTCCAAGAACGACTTCCTTCCTTCGGCAAGCGCGCCGCTTGCAAGCGCGAGAATTACAGTCCCCACCCTCCTTTGGACCAAGCGCCGTGCCCTCGATTTTTGGTAATTCACCCCCGCCACGTCGCGACCAGCGCGAAAACAATCCATTCGCAGTTCCAATGATCCAAGATACTCTCATGGCCATCGTGCTATAAAGTATGGAATAGCAGATTGGGGGAAAAAGAGCCAAAGAAAGAGAGAGAGAGAGAGAGGTCAATCCTGCTACAAAGAATAGAATAGAAAAGAGAGATGACAAGAAGAAGCAAAAATAGAATAGACAGGGAGAAAAAGAGAAAGAGCAATCCATTCAAAGTACCAATAATCCAAGACGATCTCCTGGTCATCACGCTACAAAAAATACAATAGAAAAGGCAGATGACAAGAAGATGGAAAAACAGCATAGACAGGGAGAATATGAGAGAGAGAGCAATCCATTCAAAGTACCAATAATCCAAGACGCTCTCCTGGCCATCGCGCTACAAAGAATAGAATAGAAAAGGGAGATAAGAAAGAGAAGGAAAAAAACAGAATAGACAAAGGTAGAGGAAAAGAGAGAGAGAGAGAGAGAGAGAGAGAGACCTGATATCGATTCGCAGTCAGCGAACTTTCGCGATCGGAATGCTCAG
Organism: Ampulex compressa; assembly: GCA_038496175.1. Taxonomy (NCBI): domain Eukaryota; kingdom Metazoa; phylum Arthropoda; class Insecta; order Hymenoptera; family Ampulicidae; genus Ampulex; species Ampulex compressa. The sequence continues at coordinate 151,026 of JBCFXI010000078.1, read as the reverse complement.
CTGAATTCCCCAAGAAATTTCGTCCGCGTTGTTTATCCAAGAACCTTCCCTTTGGCGTGGGACGCGGTCCTTTGTTGGAAACATATTCGCCATCCCATCGACCCGGCGGAAAGGCCAACCAGGCGTAAAAAAGCTACACCGAATTCGCCATAGTCGGCACGATAAATCGCATTTACGGCCAAACGGCGGCGGTCGCCTCGCTTACCGGGGGAAGAGAAAAGGAAAACTACGGCCGGAAAATGACCGTATCCGGCAACCGACGTGGAGCCTCGCCCGCGTTTCGGCTTTTCTTCCTGGCCTCCGCGGCGCGAGAAGTTAATCCCCTCCAGCATCGACGCGGAAAAAAGAAAACGAGTTATATCCCATCGGAGCGTCGTTCTCTTTTACGAGAGCCGTAGCCTCGCGCGGTGCGTAAATATGGATTTTCAGGGCGTAAGATGTTTACGATAATGGATGTAAATACGTCGTTGACTCGAATATCGGATGTAACAACTTTGCCTCCACGGTTTTTGCGTGGATGACTTTGGCGATGGCTGGTGGTAGATCGTGGAATAAATAGTGGATGATGGAAGAGATATATCACGGATGTCGTGTAGTAAACTTGGAGGAGATATTGAAGAAAAAGGTGGACAAGGATGGACGATACTTTGAATCATAAATGTATATCCAGTTTTTTACGATAAAAAAATAAATTTCGAAAGAAGACTGTTAGTGGTTATCGACTTAGAGTTTCTATAATAATGAGAAACCGCGGAGAAACGAAACTGATGGAATATAATAGCAAAGTCACGAGTCTGGGTGATTATTCGATTATAATCAGGGATCAATGGTTGTCCAGTATTAAAGTGATGCCTCGATATTATCAACGACCAACCCCCTCCTATGAATGGTTTCTCGAGGGCTCGGGATCGAGGGATTAAAAACGAGGCTGGCTCGAAATATCTCCACAGGCTAGGCCCATTTTCAATCGGACCAGGGTGTTTCGGTCTCATCCGGAATGTGACTTCATTACTGGCGCAGCTCCTGTCATCAATTACGAACTGCGCGCGTGCGTGCGCGCGTGGAATGGGCTCGATGATTGCGCCTGGGCCATCTATGAACAATCATCGATTGTCAGAACGGCCGGCCCGACCCTCCAACGCACGTCAATTAATTGCTTCACCGATTAACTGCGCGCCACGGCAGAAAATCATTGGCCGCTCCACGAGGAAGTGTTTTTAAGCTCCTGGCTTTTATCCTCGACGATGCGCCATTGCGCAAGATCGAGGAGCTCGACGATCGCAGAGATATTATCGCTGCACGATCCATCAGTTTCGCGGGTCTTCCTCGAATCGCGATACCTCGCGAATTCGTCTTCGAACGGAGATACACGAGTCTCTAGCCGCTGGAACTTTGCTGATCCGGTTTGTTTATCTCATCGAGGGCGCAACAGGCGAGGAGGCATTGTGCTTTGGTATCATCGAGGTTTTACGCGGTCCGAATCGTCTGGATTGCGAAGCTGCGTAATTGAGTCGCGCAAGTGAAGATTTGGCGTGTTTATTGGGCTCTTCCAAAGACTTTATTCGCCATCGGCGCGCGGATGATTTGTCCGAATATGTTTATACAAACGCGAAATCTAATCTGTCACGTCTTTATTCTTGGTCGTTCTCTGGGTGTATATATAATTCAATGAAGCGATATAAAACGAGGAATATTGCACGCCTTTTATTTTCTTGTTGAACTAAAGAAACTTTTGGCAGAATCTGATATTACGGGCGTTACAGGTTTGTTTGATCGAGGACGAGTGGGAGTGCCTTTAAACGATCGAATTCAATTATGCGCTAAATATTTCAACTAAAGGCCCGTATTTCATTCGGATTTGTTCATCTGTGTAAAAGGAGTTATCGATTGTTGCGCAATAGCCCATGTCTGCAGCCAGGCCGAGTTAATTAATTATCGCTACGTTTAATCGGCGCTGACTGCAAATCAATAAACTCGCGAGCGCCAATCTGAAAACCGAATAAAGCGAAAAGAATCGATCGGTTTCTCGCGCTCGTTAAGTCGCCATGAGTTATGCGTACTTCAGCTAAAAATGCGTCGATAGGACGATGGAAATATACTCGAACGATCATCACAATTACGATCACGCCCGAGCGAAAGCAATTTTCTCCATTTATTATCGCCCAATTCTCCCAATTATTATACAACAATATATTCGCACGTCGATTCATTATTCTCGCACTTCTTTCAATATCACCCAATTTACACAGATTACATCAACGTACATCCAACAGGTTTTATACTATGTTCAATTGGTACGAATATCGAAAGGTTTGCAAAGCCTGAAATCCATCGAATTTCACAAACATCAATTATCACCAATGGTTTCCTTACAGAGGAGCTTATATCACTTACGCAAAATCCATCAATTTCGCGCTCTTCGTCTCTCGAATAAATCCTTCCCCTCCATTCTTCCTCGAAAGGCGTCTACCTTCCTTTAACAATTCCTGGGCGGCATATAATTAGTTTCGTTTCGAGATACCAGCCTGCGATACGATATAAGGAGAAGACCATCGCGCCTGCTGCGAGAGATCTTTATTTAATCAAATCCCAAGCCGGGTTCGATCGTCCTTCGAGGCCTCCGGATAAAAAGGAAAAGCGAGGCTCTCGCTGGGAACGGCGCTCGATCGAGCAAGAAAGGCCCGGAACTTTGTTCGCGGAGAGGAAAATTAATCGCGATACGGCCCTTAGCCAAAGCAGCGCCGATCCGCTGCAGCCTTATCCTTATCTCATTACGCCCCATTTTTGGCATCGAAAGGTGCCCCTATTCTTCCCCATTAATCGTCGATCTTCGGGCCGAAAAGTACCCTCTTCGTTGTCATAATTAATCACCGCTTCCGACAAGGCTCTTCGAGGCCCAAGCCACGTATAGTTCGATAATTTCTAAGCTTCCCTCTCTGCACAATTTTAGGGATAATGGAATTGAATGAAGCTCCTGGATTTTCCAAAATTCCAAACGTCAGGGTATATTATTTTTATAGGATAAATATTACCGGGTGATATTTCGTGTTTAATGGTATCCGTTTTGGAATAACGGAAGCTCCTTAAGCGAAAATGGAGCTGCGGAGCTCGCAACTCGTGTCCCACGAAATAATCCAGACGCGCTTCGAGTCCGTTCGCTTCTTACGGAAGTACGAATTTCTATCCGCCACGTTCCATCTGGGGGCTTTATTGTTTCCAGGTTGGAAAAATAAACGAGCAATTGGGTCGCGTGATTCGATCCGAGGCCTCGCCAAGTGGCCCGCCGAGGGCACGATTGGCGAAAGTTGGCGTGACGGGAGGAAAAATTAAATTGCGAGCCTCCGACTGCTTTCGCGGCAGAGCGTTCAACGGGAAAGCGCCCGGAAACCAAGCATCCCCTTGCTAAAACCGGATGTCACGGTGTAATATACACACACCAGAAAATTAATCCGAAAGTACAGCTCGGCGTTGCTAGAATCCAGAATTCAGTCGCGAGTGCGAAACTGCAGGATAAAAATGCGGAATATTTTCAGCACACCCTGTACATACTGGATCCGAGGAAAAAAAAAAAAAGGATAAAAATAACCGCTGGACAAAAAAATGACTTTGCTTTTACCCCGAGGAAATCGCGAGTGCTTGCCATGCTTTTAGCGAAATAATTCATCAACGATGGAGTTCGACCAGGCTCCATTCCTCGATCGCGCGATCCTCGATTTCGAGAGATCGATCGACGCGCAGACTGGTCCGAAAGCCCCTTCGAAAATTTCCCTGCCAATCGAGCAACACCGCCGGGACTGAAGCGCCGATAACTCGCGCGCCATTCCGGGACGATAACGATTATAAATAGCCCCGCTTTCGAGGCACGAAGATACTCGTATTGTGCCCCATCGAATTGTCGAACCGATTATACGTAGACTCGCGGATAAACCTGGTGGGTCCTCCAACGAAAGCCCCTCGATCATAATCCGGGCGATCGGAGCAAGCTAACGATGATACGAACCGTGCAATTTTGATTATCGAGGATAATTGTGGATAATCGGGATTGGGTTCCTCCTCGATGGCAAATGGACGTTTCCCTCGGTGCCTCCTTCGAATTCTATCCACCGCTCGCTAATGTTCCGCCCGCGTTATCCGCTTTGCGGAGCTCGGCCCTGCGAGGCATCCTGAAAAATTAGCATCTCGATACGCCGGGCTTCTTATCCGCGACATCGAGAACAGCCGTGGCTCTTAAACCGTTTCCGCCCCGGGGGATGAGTCGGGAATAAATTATCTTTGGCGGCATCTAAGAATTCCCTCGGAATATTAGTCTTTAATCCTGGCCGGCGCTTGGCGGGCAGATAAGCGGAAAAATTCATTAGAGCCTCGGTGGGCGCCGAGAGCACCTTTCGGTGGCCCTTATTACCTCTTATCCGCGGCTGAAAAAATAAACGGCCGAATGGAGGAACTTCCCGACGCGTGACCTCGAATGTTGAACCAGCGCGTACCTTAAAACAGCGCCCCCCGACCTTTTATCTTCCACGGCGCGAGGATAATTCCACGGTGCGCCGCGAGCAAAAGCTTGCAATTACGTAAAGTACGATAATGCGTGTATGTTTTCATTGGATAAAGAATGCAATGAAATAGCTTTGAAAATAAATGTCGCGCGATGTTAAAAACTCCAAGATTTGTGAAACGCTGTAAAAAGCGCTGAGAATATGTTGTTCGCTCTTTACCTACTTTATTTCAGCATAATGACTCATTAATGAGATATTTGAGGTTGTTCTCGCGAGTATATAGGGTGGGTCATGTACTGGTTTGCTTTTAAATTATGGGATATGGTAACACTGGTGTGACCGATTTGCTTGAAATTTGAACAGCTATCTGAAAATTCCTAAACCGTAGACTCCAACCTTCACGATAAAAAAAAATTTCGTTTTAAATATCGATGTAGACTCATTGTATAGCGTTTTTAAAAACAAACTTTTAAATAGCCGACCCTATATACGTTTTATATTTAATTCTACATTAGAAAGTACTACTCGAAGTTCACGATGAAGGCCCTTTAAATACCGATCGTTTCTCAGTTTCACTTAAAACCAGTGTCCAAAGGAAACTGTTTTATTCCTCAGAAAATCATCGCGACACACCAGTGTGCCCAAGTACAGCGCAGCAGCGCCTTAAAACACTCCGCTCGCGCAGCTGATTAACGAGGATAAGGCACGTCTCCTCTACGTTTAACCGCAGAAAAGAGTCTCGGGATAGAGAGAAAAAAGGCGCAGTCCTGCGAGGAACCGTGGATCCACCCTTATTTATCCTGCAAACTCGTAAATCGCCCATCGAGCCCATTCGAGGGAAATGGGAGAAGTTCTTGGCCCTGGTCGTAAAGCAGGGGCAACAAAATCGAACGTAAAACGCACCGGTGCATTTGCATATCGGCCTTCCAGGGAGCGGTACTCGATCAGCGGCGCGTTTGGGTATTTCGATTAACGCGCCGACCGGCCAAGCGATCGTTCCTAACGACCAACGCGCCATTTATGCGAAATTCTCCCTTTTACACCGCAATGGGAGCGATCTCCGATTACTCGGCACTCTGGCCATCGAATTTAGCCGAGCGAGAGGATTTATTCTTCGCCAGGACACACTTCGAGGCGCCGCGAGACCGTGGATCGTAACGAGCAGAAATGCAGGAGCGGTGCGTGAAATTCGAGCCTGGGTTAGACGCGGTTAGAATCCCAATTCCTGTTCCAGCATTATACCCCGGATAGTAAATACCGATCACGTCGGCACTTCGATTACCATGGCCCCGCTTAAATTATAAATGGATAGTATCGCACCTAACGAGGTACGCTGGCAAAATTATAACGATGTTACTACTCAAATCGGATTCGCGACGACCTCCGCATCGTGATGCGTAAGAAATCCAATGAATGCCGATGTCACTGTTTCCCCTCATTTTTATCGCTCCGACATTTTACAGCTCGATAGTCGCCGCGTCAGCTTTGACTTTGACGCGAAATTACTCGATCACGTGCTATATGGGGACCGATTTAAAAGGAACGAGTGATTTTCTACGAAGAGATTTTATATTATAAAAGTATGACTGATGGTAATATAAACTCGCGTGCTTGGGATTTAGGCTCTACCATCGAAAAACAATTCTGTCGTCGCGATTCGTGGAACGAGCCTTCGGGGAACCTCGATGCACACCAAATCGCTGTCCATTATCGCGCATCACGACATTCGATTCCGTGGCTGGCCTCCCACGAATTTTGGTAATCGAGCTTCGCCTATGACGAGACGCGACGTCCAATCTACTGACATCGTTCAACGAGAATCACGAGTTTGCCGCATCCGCTGCCTACGACGATGGCTCAACACCAAGCCTCCGACCGCCCACGGCGACATCCTTACCGCGTTTACGCATCGACAAGATTTCGAGCCGTCGTTCGATCGACGCTCGTTCCTTGCTCGACGTGACGCAAGGCCGCTTTCTTGGATAATGGAACTTTTGACATTTAAGCCGACTCCCGTCGACGACGTCTTTGCTCGAAGGCCATTAAAGCTCCAAACACGTGTTCACGGTGAATCGACTTAAATAGGATAAAAAAAAAACAAGGCCCTCCGATAGAGAAAAGCGTCGAACATTCGATTTTCCACGATTCGGAGGTATTTTCGTGTATAATGGGAATTAACGTATCGTCAACTGGCTGGAAGAGATCGTATTTTTATGGTCACTTTTGAATCAAGATATTTTTGTTCGAACCGCTCTTCTTTCAATATAAACGAAGCGAATTGGGCGTGTTCGGTGTGAAAGGCTGCAAGAGCCACGTGGCTTCGAACTCGTTGCTATATATAAAATCCAGAATAAACACCGACATTTAGAAGCGAGTAAAAATTCGTCCGACGTCCCGAAAGTGGTTGTAAAACCATCGGGCCGGCCCCATTTTTGGTAACGCGCGCTGCTACGCGGCAGAAATTCTTTTTTGCAAGGATACAAATTTCCGCGAATTAACGCGTCGCCCGAAACAGCGGCCCGTGACGCTAATTTTTCGTTAGCACCGCGCCGCCTGTGTCTATCCAAAATTAACTTGCGTTATACAAGCCGCGCTCCTAAGTTCATTACCAATCAGCACACCTTGCCGAGGGCCTTGTTTATCGTCTCGTTCGGTGAAAATTCACAAAGTGCCGCCAATCAGTATCCAAAATTAGACGAGAGCGGTCCAAGTTTTTGCGCTCCAGGCCGAACGCCGAAAAAGCACGCGCAAAAAAGGCAGTGGGATGATTTTAGCGCCAGAACCACCGAATTGGTCGGAATGACTCGGTCGTTCCACGGAAAAATTGATTCTCCACGACCTCTTTGCAACGAGTAGATTATAATATTGATGTATTTGCATTTCCTTTATATCCTCCTGCTTTCTCTTAAATATATATCCGTGAAAATAATACATATATCAATAAATCAAATATATATATACATTATTTTTTGTGTTTTTTGTTCATATATATATATACATTATTTCCACAGATATGTATTTAAATATGATGTTTAGCTTATTAAACGCATAAATTCCACAAAATTCAGTATTTGCAACTGTACTTGTGATGCTAAGCCCAATTGTAACGGAGAATATCGCAGGCTCACAGCAAAGAATTATTTCCTGTTAAACTATTCATAATGATGGCCACTGCAAGGGTATCAGTAAATCAGTGGTACTGGCGTTAAATCGCGCAGTCGTACGAAAATGAGGCGGCGTACCGATGGAAGGTGGGTATCGTTCGGTAAATATCGGAGGATTAGTCGAGCGAGAAGCACCGCGGCACGCACCGATATATTTACACGTCGCGGAAGCCTCGGTGCCGGCTTAAACAACAGGTAGCATGTCGCACGACACGCCATCCTGGCGGCGGTCAGGAGGAGGAACGAGATTCACTTCCCGTGCATCCGGCAATTTAGCCCGCGGACACGCGACTCGCCTTTTTCACAACGGCACCGCGAAAGGTCGCTCGGAAAATCAAAGCACGTCGCGGGAAAATTGGCGCACAGGTCGTCTGGAAGCGGCGGAGTTTCTCGTCCTCGGGAGAGGAAACCGAGAAAATCGAGGAGACACGAGGGCGCGAGGAGCTCCTGGAGAACTCCTGAAAAACGCGGGCCTTAATCGAGAATAAGGAATGAAAAGGAGAAGAGAGAATCGTAGGAGCGAGGAGCGGAGGCGTCGAGTGTAGGATGGAAATAATTCAGGAGGAATGCGGGAATGCTTGGTGTATACAAAGCGCATAGGAATTTCGAGTGTCATAGGCGCTCGAACGTATGAAGGTGCATGTGTGTGTGTGTATATATGTAGAAAATATGTACTTGTGGCACTGTCTAGAGCACTGCGAGGACAGTCGAGTTTGAAGAGTTGGGAATAAGAGTCGAGTTTGAGCCGCCGTGGAAGAGATACATTTATCGTATATTACAGAAACTCCAGATCCTTGTATCGCTCCTCTAAGCCACTAGCTTATACTATAAATCCCCTCTTACGAAATGCAGATCGAAATGAAAGAGGATATAGAGAGCGGAGAGGAGAAGTGAATCGTGCAAAGAATCGACGAGAGACGCGGAGGAAAACGACGTTAACCGCGGATTCACGTTTCGCGAGCGAATTTGTCCCGCATTAACGACCGGTTTCCTGCTCGACGACGAGGGGCAAGAGCGTAATCGGTGCTCTTTGCATCTAAAAATAAGATAGCGTCGCAGCACCGGCACGGACACTCGAGGATCTCATCTCGCTCGCGTGGAAAATCGCGGCGGAACCAGCGGGTTCCGGGAGCAACGGCACACGTGCCGGTGTACCGCGCTTACGACGCACTGTAATAAATCCCCCGGGAACCTCGTAACACTCCGGCCAGGTCTAATTAAATCCTACAGCTACCCTCTTCCTAATTTACATCAAACCTTAGCGCGTCTCCTAAACTATACCACTCGAAATTTCGCATCCTTCGCTCCCCCAGCAGAAAAACACAAGCGAATATAACAAAGTATATTCTCACCAAATACCTTCGCTCCTCAGAACCAACAGACTGCTCGTTCTTAAGTCGTACAACGATAATTCGCCTTTCAAAACCCCGAGCAGTGTACAAGAGCAACACAGCGATTCCTCGACTCATCCCACGAAACGCATTCCAACCTCGAGATTGCCGGCTAAGATTCTCCCCGAAAGCTCGCGCTGAAAGCTCTGGTAGTTATCGAGAGAGGCCAGCGGGGAGGAGAGAATCGTTCGAGAGGAACTCGATGCCTCAAGACGCTTCGATCCGCTCCGCCGAAACGCCGGCAGCAGTCGAAGCCGCTCGGCAACGTACGATCTCGCGCTCTCCGGCAGGATTCTATCACGACGCTCGGAATTCACGGGGCCCGGGCGGCTGGCGCATCCGGCATCCCTCTTTCCGGGGCACTCGCGTCGAGGGGCGAGGGAAAAACGAGGGAAAACCGCGGGCCCTCTGGGTGGCCCCCTCTCGCATCTTCGCCCGCACTTTTTCGTCACGCCTCGCGCCAACTCGAAAAGCCCTCGAATCTCCTGAGAGAGCTGGCGGATGCTTTCACTTCGTCCACCATCGAGCACTCGCGGGAGGATGGAGAGAGGAAGAAGCGTATCACGAGGCACTGGCGTCGAGGGGCAGCAGCCGGCCGAAGGGGAGAACGCACGCACTCGAAACCTGGGCTTCACCGGCGGAGGAAATCGCTGGCGCGTTGAGAAGAGAGGCGGATGAGGAGGAGGAGGAGGAGGAGAAAGGAGGATGGAGAGGAGGGAGCGGAGAGAGAGAGAGAGAGAGAGAGAGAGAGGGCGAGAGGAGCGGGTTAGGCGGAAGGAGGAAGCGGCGAAAGGGGGAGAATTTTTCTCGTTCGAGTACCGCGGAAAAAGTCTCGGCGCTGGCGAGCCGAGGCGATGAGCTCGTGCGCCGTCGTCGTATTGACGTTGACGGCGGCCGAGACCCGACTGACGGAACGATTCTCTCTCTCTCCACGGCGACGCCGTGGCACAGTGACGTAGCATCCGGAAAAGCGCCGGATTTTCCGCGGCTGCCGGCACCTATGCCTCGCTGTCCATGCGCGGTGCTTCCAAGTGCGAGCGTCCTGCCTAGTCCTGGCTATCCTCGTTTTCCTTCTACTACTCGATATCGACGATCGCGAACCTGCCAAATACCATGCTTAAATGGCTTCTGATGCTTTTCCATACTAACCCTCCTTGTTTCGTGCCACGAGTGCTCTCACGGTTTGCAAGAATCATGCGCGCAAAGTGAGCGTCGGTTTTCCTCGAACCTTCTCGATACTGGTCTCTTCCAAACTCTATTTCATATACTACTACTATATATATATATATGGAAATATATAGTATCAATATAAATTATTTATTATATGAATTATATATTATATTAATAAAGAAATGTATAGAATTAATATCGAGAACGTTCGAGGAAAATCGCCGCTTATTTTGCGCGCATGATTATATACATATATATAAGTATTGTACAATTATATATATAAAAAAAATCGATCAAGGGATTACTGAATTGATTAAATAATCATTAATAAGAAGCGTTATAAAAAGGCGTCCACTCGTTCAAACGCCTTTACATATCCTCAAACTATATCGTCCGCGCGGCATACGCTTCAGCACTGCAGGCCCGAGCCCACCATTTTGCTCCCCTACCATTTTGACTTCAGATCCGTCACCAGTGACCCCGCAAGCCCTGGGCCACGAGTTTCCGCGCGAATCCTTCCGATATTTTGGCCACACCGGGGGATACCAGGGCAGCGTGCGTCGCGCCGGCCCTGCCAGGCTCTACTTACTACTACGACCACCACTATCCGATACTACAGCGGCCGGATGGCGCTGCTACTACTCTAGTGCTGGTGCCACTAGCGAATGGCGACGGTACTAGTACACCACGGACCAGCGCCGGCTCCGCAGCACCGGCTGTTTTGCAAAAATTAGGTCACCCGCACTCTCCCCTACCACCATCCTCCCTCTGTCTCGCCCCCACCCTCAGGTCGGCCTCCCTGCCACCCCCGTATCGCATCCTCTCCCACTGGCCGCCGCCTATCGGTTCGTCCATCTCGTTCCCCCTTTCTCTCTCTCTCTCTCTCTCTCTCTCTCTCCTCTCGCTTCTTCCTCGCGGATCACGACGCGCGCGGCTATTCCCTTCGAATTTTATCCAAACTTCGAGGGGAGGGGGGTTCACGCTTTTTGGAATATTCCCCCGATTCGTGGCGGAGCAGATTGAAAACTCGATGCGCTTGGTTCGCTTCTGGGCGGGTAATGAGTCTGGTTTCTGAGTATCCGCTGCCGAATTTGCTCGCAGCCGTGTTGCTTAACGGTCGGAGGCTTGGGGAGCGCGATCGAGGTTCTTCCTGGCTTTGGGAGTGGTGCTGGTTTACAGGTTTTCTCGTTGAACGTTCGCTTTTTCGGGGAACAAATTCTGCCGCTTGCAAAATGAATTCGCCCTTTTGCAAGTGGAATTCGCGCTTTTGCAAATGGAATTGGGCTCGCAAACGGGTGAGTTTGTTTTGGAAAAAGGGCGCAAAAGGGTGAATTTAATGTGAAAAACCTATACTATAAACGTTTACATATGAGCTATGAGAAAAACAAATGTAGTAAAGGTGCCCTTAAGTTCTTGAACATGTAACTTTATTTACTCGCGAGTCATAATTTTTTTAAGTGCCTGTAAAATCAGAAAAAATGCCTTAGCGAATGTAGCAAGGTTCCTGAAATATTGATTGGCATCGGAAGGGTTAACGCTCTGGCTGAAGATGCTGAGTTAACCGGTTATTGAAAGGAGATTCTGAGACGAGTAGGACGAGTTGACTCGCTGCGATGCTTTGTAGAGAACCCGTAGGGGGTTGAATTGGATACGCTGATTTGTTATTGTTGGCTCCGAGATATTGGGATTTTATTGGGATATTCCGAGAGTTGCACGCCGGATATCTGGACTTCCATTCGCTACGATATCGCGGTTCGTCGTAAGTCGCGATCGTGACGTGGATTGTGATCGATGTTCAAATTGAAAAAAAGCCAGCGTGACTCCTGACTGATTCGCGGTCGACATGACTGTCGTTCCTGGAAGCTCATATTTTTCACGAGGCTGAAAGTCCGGGTTATCGATTTTGGTAAGGGCCAAAGGCCCTTTTAATGGGCTAGCAGCCTCCACGCTGTTTGCCCACCACTTTTGACATACTCGCTTATGCCCGTTTCCGGCAGTCAAACGGTTAATTAAGTAGTAACTTGTTGGAAAAGGGGAACTTACGAGAGTTAGCAGTTTACTCTGAAGCGATGCCGGGCTCTCGATAATTTTCGGGACACCAGAATGTTTGCTCTGGGAGATCCGAAACATCGTCGATGAACAAGCTATGCCACGTGGAAATGAACTTCCTATACAAATCCCCATTTTCCGCCTTCGAACTTGTACATTAGAAGCTCCTCGAAAGAGCCCTTCGCCACTTGACATTCGGATATCCGATAAAAAAAACACCGCAGGAAGTCGTTGGAAAGAAGAAGTCGACATTTCTCATCCCGTCCGCGCCTCTCATCCTCACTGACTAACCCCCTTTTTTCGCGACAGCCCGACTCGAAGTCTCGCGAAAAACCAGGAGGAAGCTCGCGCGATTGAATTTCCTCCGTGTCCAACGAACGCAACATCCGCTCTTCCGATCGTTATACCAGACGAGCAAGATCCATCGTCCAAATCGGAATGGCGCGAAATAAATATATCGACCGATTTTCCACGGACAAACCACGAGAGTCGAGTTTAAACAGTACCCCCATCTTACATAGGGATGATCCAAAACCCAGAGGTCGATGGTTCGGGGGTTTCTCTCTCCTTCGAGAAACTTCGAAGCTTAGCGGATCACCCTGCGAATTAATTACTTCCGCGATTAAGGCCAGCCAGGGCGCGACGAGCCCTCCCTTCAAATACAAATCGCGGCGAAACAACATTTTGCTTCCACACACTTTGCCAACCCGGATGGAATTGCCCCGGCCGCGAAATCCGGGCTGGCTTTGCCGCGGAAGTTTGGCCCGAAAAAAATATTCCCAGCCGTGAGCTGTATATTTCTTTCGGCGAGGGACACCTCGGAATTACGGATCGGGGAATACGAGCTCGGGGCCGTGACGCAGATGCTCTCGCTCATAAAATCCGGCGGCACGTATAGCGGCCGCAATGAAATTCCGTTCCAATGACAAAGAGACATTATCCGCGGCTCCGTCGGGTCAAAGGCGGGCTTTAAGCCGCGCGTTTAAAGAAAGAGCTTTAATTAGCATGCAGGTTCCTACCTGGGATTTCACTCCGGGTAGGGATTATTTTTTTCCCTCAGAGCGGGGGAATAAATATCGCGATGCCGAATAATATACTGTTGGCCAATTAGACGTTTGTAATTAATTACTTCGCATCGATTGCTCGGACTTACAATAGCTTTGTGTCAATTAGTTTGCCCTTTGCGATTGGAAAAGTTTCTCGTCGACATCCTCGAGTGTCCTCGATCCAGGAATTTACGATACCGCTGCGCTCTCTCGGTTGCGCGCGTATTACGCTAAGTAAATTAAAAGATATGCTGCCACTTTAGCGGAGATACCGGGATACGTGTTCTGAATCGAATTGTTTAGAAGCAGCCTCTCGAATGTTTGGACATTTATAACGTGACTTATGCTCAGGTTGAAATTCAACTTCAATTTACTCCTATAATACAATCGTATACAGCAGACGGGGTGCACGTACCAGAATTAAATCCTCGGATCCTGATTTAGGAATTATCTCCACTCGCGCCTGTAGATAAAGTAACAGGTCCAAAAACAGGGCACGGTTATTCAGGTGCCCTCGCAAAAGTTCATCTCGTCCCTCACTCTTACAGAAGGCGATGCAGGAAATACACTTAATTGGCGCCAGCTATCTCGAGTAAATCACAGAGCGGTAATTACTCCTCCAAAAATACCGCGGCGCCGCATCGACGATAGCGGCGGTCTTACATACGAAGAGGCCGCGACGTACGAAGGGGTTGGAGATCGAAATAGTCGTGATAACGAACCTGAACAAAGGTCGATGACAGAAGTTCTCGATCGAGCGACCGTCGAGCATTGTCTCCTTTCGTGGGCCGGAAAATTAATCGTCGCTCCTGCTCGAGAGAGAAAGAGAGAGAGAGAGAGAGCCAGCAATTATCAGGCAAGGCGATAATCGCAGTCATGGATCAGCTTACGCCTGGCGAAATATTCCATTGGCAGCCCTTAATATTTAAGCGAGGCGCCGCACGGCAGAAGGAATTCCAAATGAATTTCGCGCAGCATCGAAATGCGTTCCGAGCCCCGCTGCCCGCTGCCATTCCGCCAGTCGACATCAAAAGCATTTCCAACGGAAATGAATTTCTCCTAAGTCCTACCGCCGGATCGTAATTATACGGTAATACCACTGTACGGGTATCCCGAGCCGTGCAAAAGCCCCCCCAAGTTGGTTTTTGTACCGGAGAATACGGCTATAACCGCAGCTTGCGCATGTCTCTGAAGGCCCAGGGGCGTAGCTACTAGTCGTGGGACGTGCCTGAATGCAGAGGCACTGTTTCTTTAATATGACGGATATTAACACTGAATCTATCGAAATGACGAGACAGTCGTTGAAAAATCGCTGTACTTCGTAAGGGGGTATTTTTTGAGATTTAGCATAATTCCACTGCGGAGTGTGAAGATTTTTATCGATTTATGTAGTGCTCTTCGTGATAGGGTTTTCCTTTGAGGATAATATAGGTAAATGTGTCGAGAAAGTGGCTGGTAGGTTTAGTGTTGATAATAAAGATCGTGAAGAGTCTAAACCTGAGGAAAATAACGCTTTAGGTCAATATGAGAAACTCGTGCTCTGCAATGTTGATTATGCGAATCTTGAGGTTTTATCGTGCGATATTTTATTCATCGGATTAGGTGCAAAGGCGCTCATTGCTGAGGATAACAATTCAGCGTTGTTTCATAGCCGTGAGTAAGCTTTCGATATTACTCTCGGTATTAGAATGTCAATACGTAAATTACGATGACATGATTGGACTTCGAATACATAGTCCACGGCCCGTAATATAATCCTCATCGCGTCCATGCGAATGGTGCGTAATGGAATATCATTCGAAAATTCCTGTAATCGGATGCAACGATCCAAATACTTCGTCGGCTCGACGTCGCTCGGAATTACGGTCTAGCTCGCACGCCATGCTCGAGGGTTCTTTCAAAACGTTTCATTACCTCGGACGCGAATTATCCCCCGAGTTGGGAGTTCCAGCGTCTTAATCGCAAGGCCGATCCAACTTTCACCTTCCTGGATTTATGAACGTCCACGATCGCGGGATGAATTACAAATTGCATTGCAGATTCGCATTGAGATGTCCATTAACGTTGCAACATGCCGCGATTCCGCCAACGGCCTTGATTCGAGCTGCAAAACGAATCGGCCTATTAAACTGATTAATACACGTCGAATGAAATTCAAATAGATTAACGTGCAATTGCCAGCGCGATTAGCTTTACAGGAATTACCCATGCGTCCATATCGGGCCACGTTTGACCACCAGATCGCATAATCTCGCAGTCGCGTTGGCACCGGCTAAAGTTTCGCTCGCTAAAATTTGATCGAAGGAAATTTATGCGGAATCACGACAGCTGAAAATTATTACAGCAGAGGGAGGGGGGAGGGGGAGATGTTACGAGGCATTATCCCGTCGTATCGAATACATCGGCCCGCGCTAAAATATTTTCCATAAGTTGCACCCTTCAGGTGAAATCGATCCTGGGGCAATAGCGTGCATCATAAATCACGACATCGAGTTTGCGGCCGCGGAATAATGGCGCGGCCTTTTTCGCGCCGGGCTTTGTCGTGGAGATATAAAAATAAATAACCGCCCCCCCCCTTTTTTTTTATTCCAACTCGTATCGCAGTCCCATCGTCGCTCTTAAGGGCCTTCTGAAAATCGCATAAGAGTGTATCTACATTTATATACACATATATTACACCTATTTTACGTATAATTTGTATTTTCATTTTTTTCTTCACTTTTATTTGAATCTAGTTTTTTACGCATCTTGGTGATTTATTACGCGCGCTGATAATTCCTAGAAATATATACCTTGGAACGTGGGTCTATTGAAAAGAAAATTGATTCTTCGATATCCTTCCTACTTGAAATCAGCTGTTCTGGAAGACCACTTCTTCCTATACCTCGTCTTCTTCCACGCAAAGTCTCGTGCAAAATATACACTCGTGAAAATACAATGATCGTACAACGATCATCCTCCATTTCTCTATTAAGCCTAAACGCGATCAACCCTCCAAGCGCTTTGGACACGTTCCCCCTTCGTTCGCGACTCGAAGAAGTCGTTTGGATGATAAGATCGCGAAACGACCGTGATTACGTTTGAAATATTAACGCGGCCCAACGCGCCACGACCGAAGCTCGACTCGATGCGCCGCCACGAAATCCAGCCTGCGTTTCTCGGTGCCTGGCGAAGCACGATAACCAATTTATTGAGGCCATTGATCTGCCGGAAATCACAAAATCGTCCTAATCGCGTTTGGATTATTAGCAAGGGGTTTAACACGATACGCCTGGCCAGGGACGATACACTATACTCCCTGCCCTGCGATCCACGAATTCTGGCGGTCGGACTCCCCGTGTCTGATCAGCTACGGTACCCGATCCACTGGCAGCAGCGGTCAGCCAGGACCACGAAATTGCCGGGGTCTCGTTTGAAATCTTAATATCAGGCGTAATGCGAGACAGGATATTCGTTTCAGCCTGTCCGCCTACGGTAATACGAATACAAGGCAATTCAGAGCTGCAATTCAAGACGGGCAACGACAGCAAAGGGTTATGCACGATACAACGAACGATTCTGATTTAGATTAAAGGGAAGCGCGCGTCTGTGAGAAGGCAAGGCTACATCGACGCGTTTTTATCGCGGAGAATTGGAGGGATAACGAGAGCTCTTCTTGCTTTTCTTTACGGAATTAACTTCTCACTTTTATGCTCGACTCCTGGAGATTTAATCCCTTCGAGCAGGTAGTGTGCCTCGGCAGGAACTCCTGCTTGAAAGAAGACGGACATAGTGGGGTGAAATAAAGAGAATTGTTCCCGCAGGATATAAAATGTATTCATGCTGGGGGCGGACCATCAGCCTTCGAGGACTAATTCGCGATTAATTATTCGTCTGGTGGCTTCAAGGCAAAGCTCTCTTATTCAGCGGCACATCGACTTCGATCCATTTTAGCTGCTCGAAGGTTTTCGAGGGCGGGCAGTACATTATAAAGGTCGATGTATTCGGAAAGCATAGGAGCAGCACGGGCGCTCTAGACATTGCTCATTCCTGAATGGCGCACTTGGACCGCAAAGGGCCAACACACCGACAGAATGCCAGATTCCAGGGACGCCTATCGAAGGTATCGCAAGAGCGCTCGTTTCATCGATCAGCCTGGCGCAAATTGGCGGAATTGATCGGCCAACGAGATAAATCCACAAACTTTCCGCCAAGCGCCTATGTGCCGGCCAATGGTGGCGGCCATTCACGCGAAGGGCTCGCGTGGCTCCGCTTAAAGGATACCAAATGGCTTCCACGAGGATGATTAATGCGACTCGCCAGCGATCCCGGCTATTTCTGCAATGCCACCGAGTCATTACCCTGGTAAGTAAGATGTACCCTTCATTGGCCACACCTCCGCGCTTACACCCTGCTTTTGTCGCTCGACTGTCGGCGCACTCGACTTTGAGATAAACAATCAATAAGTCAAGGATTTATTCCAGGGATTTATCCAACGAGCAGGAGCGACGAAGTCACGCCTCGATCTTTGAGCTGCGGTTGTATAAGAATGATGTTACTATAGCGATGAATTTTTCATCTAAAAAACGTTCAGGATAAGAGTACAAAGCGAGTCTAGATTTTTTTTTATATTAATTTTTGGCGTCGACTGCTGAGGTTATTGTGGATTTCGAATCGTCAGAGCTACAGTCTATATATTACATGGACTTTTTTTTACTTAACCTCGTGAAAGTCCGAGCGTTTATCCACTAAACCACAGTAGTTCTCCGAGTATACGTTTCTTATAGAATAATTATGGGGATTATCAAAATGTCCGATGGTCTATCAGGCGGAATATGATGCCTGCTGGAGGAATATTATTTTATCGTAGATATGCTAAAGATTATAGAATGCGAAAGTACGCTGGAATATCAGGACGCTCGATAGAACTTGGACAGTGGTACCACGGGGAAAAGAATGTTGTTTTCCAGCGAATGGATTTTCTCTTTCTCTCCTCCCTGTAATCACGTTAGAACGTGCATGTTCCCGGCGAAATAGCAGTAATGAATGAATAACTAGCCCTTTCATCGGACGGTCCGCACGCACATTCGCAAAATCAATAACAACCCGAAGCCACGGTGCCATTCATCCTGGCGTTATAATTATTCCACGATATGGCCAAACAGTGGCGCGATAAAGGAAACTATTGTCCGGTTCGTTTCGCCCAAGCCACCGCTTCGACGTTATATGTTTTAAGTTAAAACCTTGAATAACGACCGTTGAAAAGTATTTTCTCCTCTTTTTTTTTTTTTTTGCCCACACAGAGCATTGATCCAGGCACAATGCTGGCCAATCGTCCATTAGCTCGTTTATCGGAGTGAACTTCGATGAAATAACGCACCGTGTACCACGGCGTACTAGGGTAATTACGCAGCCGCGGTATCGGCCCCAAAAATTACTCACTTTGTTGCCGCCAAATGGCGCGCGAAAAAAAAAACCCGGGAACAATGAATCTCCTTCTCGATCCTCGAAAATCGAAGGGACGAGAGGTATCGAACTTTCGACGGAAGCGAATTAACTCGAGCCTCGGCAGCTCCATTGGCATTGAATTTCTTTCAATCCAAATCGCGAAGGAGAATCTCTGATGCGCGGTATAATGAAACTTGGACGCTCGCTTGCCAATGATAATTTATTCGTATTTATCCACTTCTTCGCGCTATTCGCCGATTTACAAGGCACGAGGAAGCCTTCGAGATCACTTTTACTACCCGTTATACGACTCTATCCTACATCAGTGTCGCGTATCGAATCCCTCGGAAGATTTCCAACGACCTTCCTCCCCGAGCAATGTGTATATACGCGTATAAGAGTACGTACCTAAATGATCGATCGGTAATTGATATTACGAGTCTCCGCCAAACGGTGTCCCGAAAGAAACTTTCCGCACTGCCGAAGAATCGATGCTCCCGCCAGGCGCTTTCGCGGAAAATGCGCGAATTTCCCGAAAGGGAATGAATAGCGAATAAATACGCGGCTTGATAGGTGCGCGAAAAATACGTGGAAAATCGTCGGCCCGAGGGCGCGCTGGGGGACGCACTTTGAAATCAGTATAGCGGCAAATGAAGAGGGACGGAAAGCGCTCCGCAAACAGCAATTAAATGCCCATAGAACGATGCAACGCTCTTATTTCTAGGAGAGCAAGCGCGCGGATACGCCGACGAATCCTTTGATTGTCGTCTCCGGAGAAGAGATGGTAGTGAGTTTAGAGAGGGGGGTAGAGCGATTAACGGGGGAAAATATTAAGGACGTTTCTTATTTTATAATTATTCCCAGCGCGGCGAGCGTTTCCGGCCGATCGATAGCTCGTCGTTCGGCAGCCAGGATCCGTCCATCGCTCGGGAGATTGGAAAATTTCACGCCTCGGGCGGTAAATAAACCGTCGAACGATGGAGAGGAATAGAGAGAGAGAGGGAGAGAGTAGAGGGCCGTATTCGTAGAATATTCCCAACGTCCCGATTTTTGGCGAGCGCCAACCATAAGGGGAACAAACTCAAAAGTCACGATAACGCTCGATCCTCAAAACGGCGTTACTCATCCAGAATTTCGAACGTATTTTTAGAAGGCCGACAATACACGGCGCTCTCTCTATTTTTTTTTTTTTAAATTCGACGTTTTCGATGTTTCGACGATATAATAACCGCGAGCCCCGGATGGCGGCTTCCCGATTATCGACGGTTTTAAGCCGCGCAGAAATTATTCGATGCAGGCCCGAGCGGTTATTCCCGATTTTTCAAGCGCGCCTCCCCTTTGAATTTCATCGCTCCCACGGCTGGAAACAGAGGTGCATGAAAATAAGGAATCCAGGCGCGTTCTCGTGCCATCGAGAACACTTCCTTCCCTCCCAGCCGACTTCCTCGAGGGGCGGCCTTGTCAATAAAAGGAGGCATTTCATCCGAGACATTTGCTTTATGGTCCTCCAAGCGGGAGGGCCAAGGCGGAACATTTTTTTACGAATCCTCTCGTCGACGGTCTCGAGTGAAGGCCACGATGCCGGTAGCGTATCGCCAATCGACGATCCCTTTCTTTCGTGCCTCGCATCGATACGCTTCGCGTTTCCTGCGGTGTGTGAAGTTAAACTCGATTCGATTGGCGGGCCATTATCCAATGGGAATGGCGGATTGATGGAATTAATTAATCTCCGGACTCGATTAAGTAATGTTGTTCCGCTCGTAATGATATTTGTTCGGCCGACATTGTCGAAAGGACCGACTTGTTTTAATCGCAAAAACACATTAGCAGGGGGTCGAATTGTATCTGCAAATGAGACACCTTGCGGGGCATTTAGTTTGATATATCGGATCGATTCGTTATCCGAGAGACATTATATAATTAAGACGTATACGTCATCTTCATACCACGAAAAAGAATAGATCAGTTGGTAGAATGTCGATATATTAGTTACACTGGAAGTTGCACGGTCACACGAATAAGAGGCCGATGAAACCAAATTACAACGATCGTGAATAGTTTTTCGATCCGCGAATAAAGGAAGCGCGATATGATCGTCCTACGATCCACGAGGAGGTACTATCTCCCTGATCCATGGGAAAAATTAAAGACACGGATAGCAGTAGCCGAGGGAAGCCAGCAAACTTCCGTGGTTTTGTGTGTCCTCCGTCAACCTGGGCCAGAAATAGAGACCACTCCGTTTCCGTGAACGATTCATCGATATTGACACGCAAGCCGGCCGATAATAAAGAGTAAATAGGAATAAAAATAGACCCTCGTCGGCGTGTAGTCGCACGGTGGATACTATAAGGGGAGCGACGCGCCACGAAGGGCCGATTAAATGCAATGGCCGTGAGTGTACAAGAGCGCAAATGCACAAAGCGACGTGTCGCAAACACGTTTGCGCGATTGCAAAAGCGGCCCGCGCGATTGGCGGGGCATCCATATCAATCGTATATAAAAATAAATCCACGCACAAAGGAGGGACGTTTCGCGATTTTGCGAGGTATTAAAGAGAGAAAAAAAAGAGAAAAATAATGATAAATAAAAGAAAGGGGGTTTGTGAAGGCTTCGAAGCAATCTGGAGCATCGACAAATTTCATTATCGAGCCTTCCTCCGAGCATTTTTACGATCGCTCGAACGTGCTCGCCTCCGCTCGTCGATTTAAAGTAGAGCCAGGACGACTCTCGACGAGAACCGTGCATGCATAGCCGCTCAACGAGCCAATAAATTTGGCGAATAAAGGGCGAGGAGGACTGGCAACGCGAAACGTAATAAACGAGGCAAATGCGCGAGATGGCCGAACTTAATTCAAGCCGCGCAACTACCGCGATGGAGCTCGTGGCTCTGAATAAAAAGGAGGTTGGATGGGAGCTTTCCGAACGAATGTATCCAACACGAGCTACACGCTTTATCTTATCGCCGGTGTAGTTACTTTGGCGCCATTGCGGAATACGTATCGTTGGCCCCGAAAGGCGCTCGATAAAAATAAAGGACGACGAGCTTTGGCCTCGTGCACCAGCGTAATGGATAACGGTCCCTGCACGCTCTAACATCCTGGGAACATTCTCGTGAAACATCGAACCCACCCAGGGTAAGAAGATCGACGCGACGCGGATAACCAAAAGCAAACCTTCCGCCAAACCCCTCCTTCCCTAAAACCCGCAAAAAAATCCCGAACAAACTCGCAAAAACGATCTCAATGGATTCCCCGACGCGCGGATAAAGTGCGGAATTCCGCGATGCGAGCGAAGAAACTCTTTTTTCCGGGAGCCAAAAAAAGCCGTGCAAACTCGCGCCGATGGGAGAGGAGAGGGGAGAGAGGGCTGGATATACTTTTAAGCACTGTTCACGGACATTTGCACGTGCGATTGTGGAGGGGCTCGGAGTGCGGAGGGAGCGACAAAGGCGCGTTAAGCACCGACATTGGGGCAACGGCGCTTTCATTCGGCAGGGAGGTAACGTTGGTCGAATCGATCGCGGGGAAATCTTTTACAGTGGCACATACGAATGGCGAGAAGCGGGCAGGAGGAGGAGGGCGGGGGCCGGGCTGTGGCGGACAAAAAAAGTAGATTGGCGGAATCCTATATCGGGCTACAAACGAACTTATCATGCGGAGCGAGCGGAGTTTCCCCCTTTGTAGAATTCGCCCGGTGCCGGCTACCATCTCGGTCCGTGAAGTGGGACAAAGAAGCCCATCTGCCGCGACAATTCGCGCTGCCTACGCGAAGGAGGGGGGGGGGCAGGTTGTTTCCCATCGATATGTATTTCCTCGTTTGGTCGATTTTGGAGCGACGGTGCTCCAGGTGCGCGGGCAAATTACAGGAACGCAAATGGACGTTTCGTGCCTTTCACGGAGGCCGGATACGAACGTAGCTCGGCTGCGCCGCACGATACCGCGCTTCGCAATTAACCGGCACAGCGACTCCCTCTCTCTCTCTCCCGCGACACTTGTCTTCGCCATCCTGCGTCGTAATTCGCCACTGATCTTCTTTATTTGTTTAGTGGTAAATGAGGATTCGATTGATTTTACGGAATTCCAAATGAAGTCCTGGTCTTGACGAGTAATGTTGACTTTGCACGACTTTGTTTGGAGTATAATTCACTGGGGAAAGAAGAGTAGGAGTACTATAATATTTCGGATTTTACCAAACTCGAGTTTGTTCTTGAAATTATTTTTTTTAAGTGGTAATAGAATTTTTAGAAGAAACTGATCGATGCTGGTTTTGGTTGGACGTAGATGTATTGCTTTGTATTGATAGCAAGGATTTTTGAGGACGAGCAATGGTTCATTTAATTCTCTATTTGGCTTTATATATATACTCGAGTCCAGTCAGTAATGTCAGCTTTTTTCTACACCACTTTTATGAATACGATCTACCTCACTGCCTTATTTTTTACAATTTTCTCATGTTGATTTAATATAAATTTAGAATTTAGTGCTCGCTTTAATTATTGAGCCTCGCGACAGTGGCCATAAATCATGCATTGCGCGCAAAATAAATCGAGTGGTCCACCAAATTTCCAGCTTCATCGGGCCAGATGAAGAATTAAATAAATCTGTGGATAGGACTTTCTAGGACTACGTAAATCATTACACGTCCTCCCCAAATTCTCTTCCAACAGTACATATGCTAATAACGCTTTTTCCAATATTTATTTATACCGCTTAAAAGAAACGGTTTATGTATTCGTATTTTAATTAAACTCTGATTCAAGGTATGTTCCTCGAAAGATAATGGAACGACATCGAGCTCGCTCCTTTCCATCTCCTATTGTGCGGAAGCAAAACGCGTATTCCCACGTCGATTTTCGCGTTCTTCGAAAAACAGAGCCGTCGTACGGTCGATGATCGAACGGCGCCTCGCGTTTCGTCCGATCTTGCGATTCGAACAATAGCGCTGCCGACGCATTGTGCTCACCATTTCGGTGAAATGTAAATGAGGGACTCTGGACGAGCGAGAAACTGAATACAGTAGCCTACAGCCGGTGCAAACAGCTGCGTGAACGATACCATCCCGAAAGGGCAGGTAATTACCGTGGAAAGTATACTTGATTAATAATAGAAGCTCGTGGAGGATTCACAGCATTCTGGCACCAACGATTATCACCTAATCGGCGTCGTCCCATTGTCGCTAATGTGGCTGCGCCGCGAATATTTGGGTATACACATCGTGTCATACGATGCGGCGATAATACAAGATCAAATATCGATCAATCAACAACCCAGAATAATCAACTTCGCCAGCTTGAACCCTGGATCGATCCACGGTCTAATTTTATCCTAAGACTCCAAAAGAAAATCCTCGTTTATCCTGATTACAATTATCATTCTGAACAGTGGGAATATTGTAAGAGTAAAAATCAGAGGCGTCGAGTGTCGGATGAAGTAGTTTAACCTAAGAATAACCCGACCTTAGAATCGTCTTCCATAAAAAAATATGTACAAGGCGCATTTTAAATATCCTAGGCCCTCAAACGTACGAAAGTGTGTATGTATATATGTCTGTATCAGCGTAGAGAAAAATACGTGACAGGATCACCATCCGCGGCGCTACGAAGAATCGAATTTGGAGTTGAAGTTAGAGTTTCAAGAGTCAGGAAGAAAAGTCGAGCTTAAATCTCCGTAGAAGAAATACATTTATATCACGGAGATTCTGGTATATTCTCCTCATCGCTCCCCTATCTTACGTTATTCTTCATATCCCCCCACCCCTCGCGATATTCACTCGAAGACAAGCGACGATGCGCGCGCATCCTGAGGAGATAATTGAAATAGATTACGTCGCGCGAGTGAAGAGATAAATAAGTTGTCATCGCCCCATCATAGGCCGCGAAGTGGCATAATTCTCCGCGCCGGCGTGTGCTCTCAATAAGGATCGAAGGGACAGACGGTTCGACGGGCTACGATGTACTTCTATTTCCCTCAATACAACGTTGGGCGGATTTAATTACGCGGTGGGAATTTCCAATAATCCAATAATCCAATAGGCCGAATGTAGTCGTCCGAAGTATGGCCGCCGCCTATGGGAGACGCGTATATTCAACAGTCGGCGGCCAGGAATTTCTCTTGGTTTTTCTTTGCGCGCTAATCGAATCCAGGGGCGCATCGATTTTCGAGGACGTCAATCACGGGCGTATGATAATAATGCGAGCCTCCAGGACGAGGCCGGTTACCATACGAGGGGGGAAATCTTGGCATCGACGTCCCAAGGGCCGCATCGTTTCCTCGTCTATTCCGCTCTTCGTATCGATCGCCGAGATTACTTGGCGTGGAACCTCATAAGGTGAACCGAGGAGGCCGAAAGTTCGGACTTGGTAAGGAGAGTTTGATCGAAAAATCGGCGCGATCGGGGGGCCCGCATCGTTATTCGCTCTAGCACTGTAAAACACCGTTAATACGAGCAAAAGTTTTATACCTGGTTATATTATAATGAACGATATTCCGATAATGGACGAAATAATATTAATGTTCCCAAAGTTGGTTGCATCGTTTCAATTGCAACTTTGTTATGCTATG
Source organism: Ampulex compressa (assembly GCA_038496175.1). NCBI lineage: Eukaryota > Metazoa > Arthropoda > Insecta > Hymenoptera > Ampulicidae > Ampulex > Ampulex compressa. Next base: position 125,726 of record JBCFXI010000078.1, on the reverse strand, counting down.
GATTAAATGTAATCCGATAAAGTAGAATAGTGCGATACAACGATCGGAGCTTCCATCGTGCAATTTTGAGGAGTCAATGAAATATGCGGGCTGGTAAATGTGTAATGAAAAGGGTTAGGAACAAAACGGATCCGGTTTCCGGATGGTTGAGAGAAATTTAAAACCACAATTGCCCGGCTAACGAAGTGAAATTCGCCGATTAATTAAACGCAGGGCTAATGGGCGATGTATTCGCCGCTTGGATGAGAAAATCTTTCTGATGGGATGAAAGGCTCTTAGGCTTCTCGACATTGGGATGTAATTTTAAGCGGAGTATCATTGCACAAGTTAGGATTCTCGACTCCTTGTTTCCATTTGAAAGTGTAGTACCAGAATGGTTAGGGAATTCAGACAGAATTCGGACGGGAAAATTCCATTTCGCCTATTAACTCTTTCCCTGGCGACATGACAAAAGTCAGGAACCATTTGCGTGTTATATTTTATGGAATTATCTCCTTGGAATTTATTTCCGACAGAAATTCTATAGACATTCTATACAGATATGGTGACCATGTATCGTCGAAAGATTAATGATTCCATTAGAACTCTCAAAGGGATGCTGATAAAAGATTTTCCAAATGGAAAAATTCATACGTGTATTTATACCTCCGATAAAAATTACAGATCGAAAGGTTACACGAAAACTATACTAAAATCCTTACCTTGTTATATAACTACAAGGTTCTTTCTCGATGTAAAAAATAAAATCATACCCTTAAAACAGTTATAGCGCCTGTTTTTGATCAATCAGTTGTGACAACCGTTTGAAGTGTATGATTTCTAAAAATCGCTACTTACGGACAACTACAGCCGATCGATGATCGTCGATAAAAAAATCGAGTCATGCGGGTTATTATCCCGCGCCCGCTGTCATTTCCTAGATTCTGCAAAGAGGTGCCTTTATTCTCCTATTCAAAACGAGAAGAAAGGGACAGAAGATTCCCATTATCCAACGGCAAAGCGATGATCCGAAAAGGGAGAAAGCTTCGGTATTAAAATCCTCGATCTCGCTAATACTTTTGCGAGATGGAAGAAACTTAAACTCCCATTCGCTCGATATTCACTTCTCAGACTTCTGGAGCCACGAACTTCGAGGAAGAATGCACGGGACAAAAAGTGAAAAACCACCCCTGATATTCTGACCTAGTTAACGTATTATTCCATTCATACCGGATACAGCCTGCCACTCAAACGTACAATTCAACGTACAATCATTTTAGGAGTTAATGAAAAAGAGTCCGTACGCCTCGGACGAGGGGTTATTCAATATTTCGAGTGTTTATCCTTTAGAGTCACCCGCACATATTCGGGAACAAGAGGTTCGCGGAAAGACCGGTTAATGCGCAAAATGAGTGCTCGAACTAATAAAGCTTTGCTCCAAGCACTGACTGAAACGGCCACGATAACTGCATATACGATATACAATAACGAAAATACGCGCTTTAACTTTGGCAGCAATACGCACTCTGTACATGCTATCTACTGCACTTGATATGTGCTTAGGTTTTTTCTCTGAAAACAAATAAAAACAGGGACACGACCTTTTTCTTTTAGTAATTTATTTTTATCACTACTGAGGTTATCTGGTATAGTACCTACTGTTTAAAGTGGATTTCGAACCACCAGAGCTACAGTATACATATCAAATGGAAAAATTAGGTGCCCAAAAAACAAACCTTAATATAAAATTCTCCCAAAAGTTTCTTTAGTTCAACAAAAAAATGAAAGACGTACAATATTTCTCATTTTATATCGCTTCATTGAATTACGCGTACACCCAGAGAAGGACCAAAATTAAAGACTTGACAGATCAGATTTCACGTTTGTATAAACACCGCAAGATAAAACAGCCGCGTACAAATGGCGAAAGACACTTTTGGAACGGTATAATATTTTCGTACAGCTCAACCGAATTTCCTACGGAAATTCCAACGCCAACTCCCGTTCCATCCTCGAAAAGAACAATTTCAACGATGATTTTCGACATTGCTCGAACAAACAAATTTCATTGTCACGTTCTCCCAGAAATCCCCCTGCGAATTACATATTCCCGTCGCAATTTCTGTCGATTGTCAATAGCCACCTGGAGCCAACCTAATGCTAGGTTCCATTAAGTTTCTCGTTTACAACGCTTCGCTCCCAGGTATGTGGACGAGGGACAACCCGCTCGGCCATAGCTCGCGCGTCAAACGCACTCTAATTGCGATACGATGTAAATAGAAGCGCAGCACCATTGTGTTTTGAATCCCGAAGGGCAATCGATGGCGTTCGAACGTCATGAATTTCGACGCAGGAATGCCATCCGGATTCGTTCCAGGATCTCTCGACGAACAATCGAGGGCTCGTCCGCTCGTTTCGCGCGGGGTGCCGCAAGTGGACAAAGGATCAGGCTTGGGCGCCAACGAGGCAGGCTTCTCTCTCGTGCGGGCGACGATAAAGATCTCGTGGCTGGACGATAATGAGGAAGGAGGAACTACGGAAGGAGGCTTGCTCGAATCGTAGCGGATAAGAAACATCGAATGTAAAAAAATGTATTACCCGCGCAAAGACTAATTGTCCGACTCAAAACGCGTGGAAACATCGTCGCTTATTATGGTGAAACGTTCGAAAAGTATGCGCGCGTGAACCTAAGAAGATTTATCGAAGAAAAATAGAAACTAGTGTTTCGAGTCTCGCACCCACGTGTTACAATGTAAACACCGTATCGTGTTTCCCCCAGGCTTTAAAGCACGAAGATTACAAAACCAATCGCTCTTATTTTCCTCCTTGGCTTTCTACTTGAATCAGCAATTTTAAATCAGTAATAAAAAAACTGCATAGATCTACAACAACTTTATTTAGAATATAATAATTCATTCCATCCTACGATAATAATTAATTATAAGAACACAATGATAATCCATTAATACTAGAACTACCAAACCAGTTAAAACGACTGGTAAGTCGTTTCTTTAAAAAATCGTAGTACTTTATAAGGATGTATTTTCTTACATTTTCCATGATTTTCGTGTAGTATTTAGATCACCATTTTGATCTACCAAACTTTCCTTTTACTCTCCTCTTTTTTTTTAAAGATATATGTGGTGTTCTAAATATGCCCATAAAGTGTCTGGTAGTCCTAGTGTCAAATACCACAGTCCCACATTCTACCAAATACAACTTAATCTGCATTGGACGACTTTACTCGCCTTCGCTTGCATTATACGAACGCACAATTTGTACGCATTTTTCAGCAAGGTCTTAACAATTTTTCAGCAAGGTCACTTAACCGACTAAAAGGCACGGTTTGAAAAACGACCTTAGCCTGCATGCGCGATCGAAAGGACGACGACAACCGGCCGAGCTGCGGTTTGCGGTGGCCTTTGCCAAATGTGATTTTATCCCCTACCGCGGCTTCGAAGCGCACGGCCCATTGGCCGCGGATGCGGGCTAACCGTACGCAAATCATAGAATCGAGTCGGCAAGGCTCTGCCAGCTGCGAAAGGGCAAGCCGTCGCTCGAAGAGACAGTCGGGGGTCGATATAGGAGGAAACGCTTGCGCGGTTCGCCTTTCGTCCTCGTTCCTGCATTAATATCGCGAATTATCGCGGCTTACCACGCGGCGGCATCCGAAGCGGGTAATCGGGCTGTGCGGCGAAAAGGAAGCGCGTGGATATCGCCCTTACTTCTGAATTTATGACTATAAAGCTAGATAGAAGGCGTAAGGAAGAGGAAAGGCGTGGATATACATTGAAATGTACCGTAAATTGGATTGTAAAATGTATTGAATTGTATCGTAAGTTGGATGTACTTCGTATTGTATTGTATATGAATTATTTTTAAGCCGTAGCGTACTTCTGATATGAAAAATAAGGGAAATCCGTAAGGACAGCGAAAGAGTAAAGTGATGGTTCTGGTATATATCGTGCCTGATAAGGCAGCGTGCGTAGGCATAAGTTTGGTTTTTAGTTTTGAGCTGTGAGTTGTAAAAAAGTATTGTGAAGAAGTACCACACTTGGTTTCATTCCGGAAAATTAACTTTCGTTCCCTTAAGAATTTCGGGATGATGGAGATTCCTTGCACGAAAGCGTGTTATATTTCGTATATAGATAATACAGGTACTTCGATCAGCAAGCGAATTTAATTTCGTATATCCCATTACCTTCTTCTCAAACCGAATGGCAAAGTTTCTATCGGCCTTATAATATCAGCAATACCACATAATTCTCATTGTTAGACTGTGCACAACTATAATAGAGTATTTAACACGCGTAAAAAAATTCACAAATATCCTTCGCATGAAAGGATCCCATCTAGCACGAAAGAATAAAATTAGATCCTAGACGCCCGGAATAGCCTGATGAACCTTCAAGAATTACGTCACCCTGAACCTCTCGCGAGGATGCATAATTGCCTAGAAAAATCCTACGTATCGTGGCTCATCCATCGATATTTAATTCGCGTAGGCGCCGACGACAGAAGCGCGCGTAGGACAAGAGCAATATCCTTTCGCGCCGAGTAGAATAACCGTGCACTTGAATTTAAACAAGGCGTTCTTACGGCGCTGACCAAATTGAGGTAAACAAGAGGACTTCCTTTGACGGGGACGTTTCCTTTGAACTGCGCTCGGTGGCCGGGTTGATCCGTAAGCCGATCCGTGACCGGCTTTCTAATTAATTACTCTTGATACTGACGGCCAATTCCCACGGAGATCCTCTATCAACGGCTATATTTGCTTGCACGCGCGCGAAACGCTTTCCTGGATTTGTATCAATCGAGCCTGTGTTAATATGGATTCGCGGAGGGTCGCCGATAATGGGACAAAAATCGGGGTTCTTTGTTTGCTGCAACGCGAACCCACCGAAATGACCGTCGTTCGATCGATTTTCGATTAAATTTACTAGGCGCGCATGCAGGTGCGGACTGCGTTTAAACGCACCACGGAACGTTGCCATGGATTTCCATGGCCCGGCATGCAAAGCGGGGTTGCCTTCTCCTTGCGAGGACGAAGGGCAAGTTTTCGAGAATAAGCGCGAGTTTCGAAACAATTGCCAGCTGCGCAGGAGCGATTCGTGGATTTAATCGGTGTCAACATCGAGCGCTCGAAATTGCGCTCGGTGTTTGGTTTCCTCGGGAGAAAACCTGGATTCTATCGGCTTGATTCGCGTCGATGAATCGCTTCGCACGGTGTATACGCTTCTGCTCGAGATGAGAAAGCGTTTCCTTCGAGGGAAACTTGTTTTCATGGAGCACTGCAAAGGAGGGCAACTACGGGTGCCCATTCCGCCTGGCAAGCTTCCGCTTAACGTCCTTACCACCGAGTAACTGATCAACCTAATCGATTTGCTGGATAACTCGATACACCTGGAATTGATAAATACGTACAAGCGTACGATAAAAAGAAACGCGATATTTCGCGCTCGTAAAGAAAGACTCTTCACCTTTCGAAGTGGTAACACCTTATCGATCCGAATGCTCCAATAAAATGCATGCAAAATCTCGAGAAAATAACCTGTCTCAAAATTGACCAATTTTTAAAAATAAATGAAATGAAAGAATAAATGACTAATAGATTATTTGCACCATTCCAGTAGTTTTGGTACAAATTCATCATATTTTATTCACTTTCAATCATTTCCAATGATTCGATGAAGCAATCAATTTCAAAAAATTATTTCCCCATAAATTTCGCAAAGATGCCATTTTAAAAGCTATGCTTCTCCTTAACGCGTCCAGAACCTCGTCTTGCGAGGTTGAAACTGAGTTTGACACTTCGAGCGAACTAATCTAACAGTTTAGGGATAGAGACGACTACACGGCAAGGGTGCCATTAGTTCGGCCGACGGGGGAACTAGACATCTTTCCGCCCGAAACCTGTCCAGAGTTAATTCAACTTTGCAAGGCGATTCTTCGGCAGACACTCCCGTTGCGCTGGCCTCGGTGCTGGATTAGGGCCAAGCGATGTCCCAAGCAGGGCCAAACAATGGTCGCATCCTCCGCACCCTGTCCTCGCCATTGCCTAACTCCAAGGATATTAACGCGAAACTATATTAACACTAAACCTACCAGCCACTTGCTGGACATATTTATGCACACCACGACTCCTTAAAGATAAAGGCTATCGAGAAGTGATATCCATGGATCGATAGAACGATTAGACACTCTGGGATATGATCATGGAAAATCTAAAAAAAAATACTTTACCAAGTGCGGGAATTTTTCTGAAAAATCACTGACCGATAGTTTTGAACGCTTCGATGGGTTTAGTGTTAAAGGGCAGAACTTGGCGGACGTTACTTAACTCTGGAACGCACTTTATAAATATATATACGGAGCATGACGTATACTAGTATTTTTTAAAGGATAGGCGATGGAGAAAAAATGTTAATAGATCAATAGGATCGTCTACGTGCTGCATTCTAATTATGGAAGATGATAGGGAATACGTGGTTCGAAAGACGAGGTCATTTTTCTAAGAAATGTCGTAGATAGTTTGACTAGTTCGGTGTTCCGGTGCGATAACTTTGCTTGAGACAGCGGGAAGTAGTGGTTCATTGGTGATTACATATAACATCGTCTTCTACGTAACTTTATGCGCGAAAGATAATGTTCTTTCTTAATAATGCGATTAGAACGTGTACGAAATATGAATGGTAGGAAAACGGTTAAAATTTGCACGGTGCCTTTTAACTTTTCTCAGTGCCTCAGCAAAGGTCTACAGTAGTCAATCCAATCTTATATGGAGATCATTAAGATTTTCGAGTTAATTCCTGGTTGAGAGCTTCTTCCTCGGTTGAATCGTCATCCATCCTTGGTTCGAGGTTGGTTTCATTAGCGGGACATTGCTGCTCAGTGTTCGTGTAAAACACGTTTTTGATAGACAGGCCAGCTTTGTCGATTGGGATCAAGTTATATCCGACTGTTCACTCGTGGCATAATAATTTCCGCGGTGCCGATGTCCTGACCCCTGCACGCTGTATTCCACCAATTTAATCAACGAGCACTGAACCATAAATAACTTATCGCGTGTTACAATAATGAATTTTCGGTGACGACATTGGGTTAATTTTACTCTCGCCGTAATTCTATTTGTCTTGAACAGCGAAACGCTGAAATGATTGCCTACACACGGATACAGCCTGTAAAACTCCAATTCAATAATTAATTAACCCACCACGAGGCATCGTTGCGTATACCTGCAATATCGCTTTCAAGATATAAACATTTAATATGAACACGAGGAAGCCTTTCGGTGCACTTCATATAAATACAAATATATTATATTATCGATTCGATGAAGTGTGCAGAAAGATAATTCGATTTCACTCGATAAATTTCCATGCGCGTATTTGTGAACTACAATTTCAACTTGGAGAAAAGCTATGATTTATCGATGGCTTCGAGCCCTGAGTGCTCCCTGTATCCGGAACTGATTGATACCGCAGTCTCGACGAGGCGCTACACGAAATATGCGGTAAACAGTGACTCGAAATACCGGCCCAAGTTAAATCTAACCGGTATCCTTCAAGTAACGTCGTCGTCTATCAAACTGTCCATCAGGCAGATGGAGAGCGCCTCCAATTCACTTATCCAGAAGAGAAATTCGCTCTGTATACTTCTGGAATCGATTTTTCACGGAACAGCGCTCGATTACGAATGCGCACGAAAATTCCCTATGACGTCTAAGATTGAATCGAAAAGAGCAGCGCAACGCGATAAACCTAATCTCCTTGCTCGATAAATCGAGTAATAGTCAATGATGTACTATCACTGCTCGTCAAGATCCCTGCAAGGATTATTCGAAAATTTATTCAATGAAAACTTATTCAATCATTATTCCTTATCCTCGCCTCGATATCGTCCACTTACGATCATGACGTGCAAAGACCCGTTCGTAAAACTCCCTTAAATCGTTATATCAATATCGCGCATCATGGCGAAGCGCCGGTCCAATTTCGAGGCCGTGGCTGGCGCATTCCAATTTGCGAAATCGCTGCCATCGAGCTCTTGCCGAATAACTTTCATCAAGGACCGTTATTAAGGAATACCCTGGCACGGGAAATCGAGTGCAATTATCGAACTCGCCCTGCGCGTAACATTATCATCTAAATTTGCTCCGTGCAATTTGAGATCCTGCAGTCCATATCGCCCTTAGCGAATTTCACTCACGTCCCGCTAATGACTATCGCGACCCTTTCAGGGTTTCACAATTTCACGACCTCGAGGATTCACAGTAGGGACTATTTTTATTAATATCGCCCGTGAGGGAACGTGAAAATAGTCTGGTGTGAGAATACATAAATATTCAGGTAGATTACAAGTGCGTGGATCGAGCGAAGTGTGTTTGGGCTGTAAGGCGACGAGAGAAGAGCAATAGAGACAGAGTGCATGGCTTGGTTTTGGGTGACGCGTAGTTTAGAGGAATGCGCGTAGTCGATGAGCGTGAGAACGTCTACGAACTTAAGAGAGTATATAGGGCAGTCGAGAACGAAGAGTCAGAGAGAGCAGTAGGGTAAAGAGAGTCACAGTGTACAGAGTCAGAGTCAGAGTATAGAGTAAAGAGTCAGAGTCAGAGTACAGAATCAGAGCACAGAGTCAGAGTATAGAGAGCACAGCATAGTTAATGCAGAGAAACATATCGTGTAAACTGTATCCTAGCAATAGTAATAAACTATCCATCTTTACCAACACAAGTCGCTGGCGGAAAAATACTTGAAGCTAACCATCCACACACGATAAAAATCCTAATCAATCCCCACACCTGTTATTTTCTTTATTACTCATGTTTTTCCTATTTTAGCTAGGAAGATCAGCGAAAGTTTGCTTCTCGAATCTCTCATCGCGAGACTCTTCGTTTCGAGTCGCGAGCATGTTGGACCAAAGGCGCAGTTTTCATGCGGATCACGTCGACGCACGGTCCATCACCCGATGCGCTTTTATTCGCTTCAGAGGAGTGGGAGCAGGGGGGGGGGGTGGAAGAAAGCGAGGAGTTATCGCGGAGCAAAAATCGGGATAAATCCGAACGAACTTTCATCGTCGAGCGCGATGCGCAAAAGGACAACGATTTTTCCCCACAGCCAGTCTCGATACACGGGCGCTTTTCTACACGGCATGTACACCGATTCGCCTCATCCTCGACGATATAAAATGGCAAGGGGTAACGAAATAGTGGCAATAAACGAAACAACCGTGGAGAGACGGAAACCACGCTGAAACGGCACCCCTGTGCATTCCATTTATTGCTCCACTCTGTTAAATTAAGAATTTCACTACGCATGGAAAGCCAAACTGGGGGCGAGATTAAAAATTCGTGCCGATAGAAGAACAATACGAGCGCGCAGAAAAAAAAAAAAAAACACCGGCCCATTTCAATGTGCAATTACGAAGTGCGCTCGAACAATAAACGAACGTTAACCCGCGGTTCGGTTAATTAAACGAAGCGGCGTTATTTCTCGCGTTGGGAAAAAGCCTCGAAGGGAGGTTCGAGGAGATCAGGGAGATCTCGCTGAACGTGGAGCTGTGTTTATTCAAGGAAACCTCTCCTTATCGGCGCAAGACGGTGCCAGTGGTGTACCTTCATAACCTTAACGATAAATTTCCCCCCCTGAAAGTCCTGGCAAAGGCGAGAGGCGCCCTGGGATAACGGCCTGGAGGATCCCAAGCACGCACCCTAAATACTACCGCGAAGCAGCATCCAGACTAGAGCGAGATTGCGTTTACGGTTCTTTGCAAACGAAAGTCGTCATTTATGCGCCTCTCCAGAGTCTATCTTCCACGAATTTTTGGCGCTGCTGGAAAACACGATGAAGGGATTCACAGGTGTGAGTAGCCAGAAGAATGTTTTTGCGATTATAAGCGTAAAATTATCTCAAAATTTGCACCTGGAACGAAGGGTGGACAAAGAAAATCCCTGATGTTAAGAGTAATTCGTATAAAATGCAGGCTCGTTCGTTACGTTTCGATATCGATCTCGAAGGTCTCCTAGCGAGCCTAAGGTTGCTTTCAAACGACCAGGATAACGTATCGTGTAGGAAAATCTGAAGGTCGATGCGTGTACTTAATCTGCTTTAAGGAAAATTATACACGATACCAATCGCAAGGCGAAGTGCACGAAAGTGTACGTGTCATCCATAAATTTCCCCATTGGGTTAAGGATCAAATCGAGAGTAGAGATAAGATTAAAAATGCCCAGCACCTTGGGGGGTTTGAAAATAATGCAAATTCCAAATTACGACTCGCGCCTCTGTACCTTCGTATGTCGATGAAAAAAAGGAAATTTAAATATGGAGATGTAATTCAGCTCCCAGGGAAATCCTCCGTCGTTCGTGACAGCGCGATAGTCCAGTCTTAGGCTTATACGCCAATGCGTATGATAAGCGCGGTAATGAAAGCCCTGAACGCAAAGAGATCGTCGCTGGCTCAGCAGGACCTATTGAGGCCTCCCTCGGAGGCTCGCGTGCGCAGGAGGAATTTTCCTCCCTGAAATAAAATATGAATACCAACCAGCGGGCGGTCGCGCGATATACTTGAAACTGCGCCCTTTAATCTTCGTGCGCGCCTCGAACGCGCGGCAAAGGCATTGTAATAAAGTAATACACGACTCGGTTATTGAGCCGATATTCCTGAGGCCTCGACGAGGGGGGGGGGGGAGATCGAGTGTAAAAGAGAGAGACGGAGATGGATAGATGGATGGATGGATGGATGGACGAGGGAGCAAGAGGGATAAAGATGGAGATAGATAGACGAGTAGATAGATATATTGATATACATCTAGTACTGCTTTTACACGATAGATACATTGCTAAATAATAGGTGTAAATAAAATTCGTGTAAAAAAATATCTCTGTTATTTATAATAATTACTTTCTTATCAATTGAATTATAAAAATAATTTTGGTTATACCAGGTTATAAGAATAGGAATAGGGAAAAATTATCTTCTTAGAATTTGGATCGATCGTGCTAAATCAAGATAAGTCCTGTAAGAAGAGAATTACATTTTATTCCTAATCCGTGTTAAATCCAAATGGTGCGAAAGAAGTTTGCGTAAAAACGGAATTGGGTGTATACCAGGTTCTCCCAAAAGTTCCTTCCGTTCTATGAGCAAACACTATGCGCACAACACATTTATGTTGAATTGCTTCATCGAATTATGCATACAACTAGAAGACGAGCAAGGGATAAAGACCGCAACGTTTGACAGATTATGTTCCAGGTTTGTGTAAACATTGCCCGATAAAGCAGCAGCGCGCGGATGGCGGAAGACGCTGTTGGGACAACCTAATACATGAACATGCGAGGAGGGGAGGAGAGCGGGGGAGGGAGAAAGCGAGGGAGGAGGAGGGGGGGGTGGAACCGCGAGTTGGACGAGAATATACCTCCAGGTTTCGCGAGGAGGAGTGTGAGCGGAGCGAGGGGGAAAATAAATAAATTTTCCGGATGGAAACTCGCGTTACAAAGAGGACAGGGGGAGGGGGAGGAGCGCGATAGCGAGGGAAAAAACAAGGGTGGGAGAGGCGATGGAAAATATGCCTTTGCGAGGGAGAGTAAGAGCGGATCGGAGGAGAAAGTTAATATTCCGCCACCGAGGCGCGTCGTTTGTCTCAGTTTCGAGAAGTTAAGTACCGAACAAAGCTGCTACGCCGACCTGGGGACCTGAGATACTTTCCTGGCCGTACATCGGGCCCAAACCTATGATTAAAAGTCCCGCCTCTCCTCCACGTCCCGCCTCCATCGAAAATACAAAGGCACAGAGGCTTGGATCTGCATCGCAAAGCGGCGCGCCGACTATCGATTTACGCTCCTGATTTTGCTCAGGGAATCGCATACTCCGCCATGCGCCGCGCTTGGATATTTAACACGAGGAAATCCCACCGAATTTCTCATGAGAGAATCGATTTATCGGCACAGTCGCGTCCATCCTGATGGCGAAATTCGAGGGGGAAATCCGCGATGCGGCTGCACGATGCCTCGTGCAGTCGGACCTTTTGGAGGAGACGCGAAGAGGACTTCGAAGGGGGGAGGATCGAGGGGAAACAAAAGGTGCGATAACGGCGGTGGAACGCGATACGACTTAGTAATGGATTCTATTTCAGAGCGTTATCTGCCAGTTCGACGCTAGGATCCGGACGATCGATTTAATTCATTTCCTACGTAAATCGATAGGGCCTGCGATTTATATCGCCGAAAGCGTAGGGGCAGACGGTAGGAGGAAAACTTCTAAAGGTAGATAGAAAAACTCGAGAAATTCGACTTCGTGAATAATAATCCCTTACGAGGAATTCGTATATTTATTTTCGTACGTTTAGTCGAGGATGGATTCCATTGCGGAGTGGTATTTCTTTGCATTGTCAGTGGGATCGTGGGGAGATAGAAAAATCACGTCGTGCTCCGTACTACCGGTGCGATCGAAATTTCCGTCGGGGAAAGCTTGTTAAACCCAACCACGTCAGTGTACTCAGGAAGGATATACCGAATTTTTCTTCCGATAATGAAACACCTCCGGCGTCGAGCACGGCGTGGTCTCGATGAAATACGAGGAAACTGATTTACTTTCCTGCCACGTATTCGGCATTGCCAATAATGGAGTTTATTGGCAAATTCGATTTCTTTTCGGTTGCGCGGAACGGCTCGATCTGCGGCCTCAATTTTGCAGATCGAGGCTCGTTTTACGCGTAGAACCAAAGCGGTGCTCGACGCATTGTTTCGGGGCTTCCAAGGAATTCCTCGTGGCTCCTAACCGCTCGGAGAATTTCTCCTGGGACGTAATTTATGTTAACAACGAAATTATACGCTATAAATAAAACTGTCCAGTGCCTGGAGTGAAAGCAGAACTGGTCCTAGCATAAGTAAAACTCCGGGCCTTAAAGCTGATCTTCGTATTTCACTTGGGATCGATGTGCTAAGTGAAACGGTTTTAGCGCGGACGTACCGTCTGAGCATACTTCACTCGTACTCCTTACGTATTCCTTCTTGAAACCCCGACGCGAAATACGAGCGAAACTCGGAACTTAGCTTAAACCAATAAAAGCACTTATAATAATTCTATTACAAACACTAATATCTAAAACACACCTTGCTTCTATCATCCACCTATTGGGTTAACAAACCATCTCTTTTCCTCTGAATTTTGTATAACAAACTTTACCACGAGCTAAAAAACGTACGAACCACTTAACCTTTCTTGTATATATATTACACATTTCTTTAGACAGCAAGTATCAGCTTTCCTTGTCGACACCATTGCTACCCTCTCGAGCCTAGAAACAACGATCCAGACACGTCTAAATAATCGCTCGAAACCAGCCAAGAGAATCTCGCATGTTTAACCGATCGAGCGTAGGATGGTGGTCGGCGAAAGCTGCAAATACAGCGGAAAGAACACAATGGCACGTCTCGGACGTACGTTCGATCGGCAATCGGCGGCGAATGCCGACGGACGAAGACGAGAAAAGGGAGAGGAAGGAGTGCAGCCAAATGCGAGGCTGGGGACAGGATATCCATTAGTTGGCAGACAGGAGTAAGGTCGAAGAACAGGAGACAAAAGAGGGCAGGGCGAGGGTGTATAACCGCAGCAGTGGCAGGGTTAAAAGCAACAGGCAGCCAATCAATAACCGACCTTCTGCCTAGGGTACGACTTTACTAACTTTGCAGCGTGTAGCCAACCTCGGCCAGCACTGGAGCACTGCGCTCACGTGGACGTTCCTCCGTGTCGATCGATCATTTCGTTTTCTACGAAACGCGTATATCGAATTTTGCACCGGCAAATTAGCCGATCGATCTTTATCCGCGGTACAGGCGCGTGGAATCTGAAAATAGGATGTAGCTATCGCAGACGCCGATCTGGCATATGAGAAAGAGTATCATTTTTCTGCGGTATGCCTTGTAAATGGAAAGAATCTTTATTTCTATCGTATGACGTATTTGAAGGAAATTATGGATAATTGTGTTGCGCGCTGTAAAAGGGGAATTCTGAGCGCGAAGCTGAGGGGAAAGTTTTTTTTTTAATTAGAAATCTTAACGGTGATCGGTATTTAGCCGTGGAACATTGCAAACTGGTTAATAAGTTCGACCTAGTTGCAGGGAATAGGGAATAGTGGCGAGAAGATTGAGGGCTCTTAAATAATTAAATGTTAGCACTGCCGATGGAATGGTACCAATTAATTGCGTGTACGTTTGCCCGGAATTTACTCCTGGAAACCTATCAAGATGCTTGCTCAATTCCACACCCACACCTGGGTCTTACCGTAAACTGTATACGTTCTACTTCACGATGAGTATTGCAGTATTGCAGATGGTGTCAATTAAGAGTGTTATAATCAATTTTTTATTAAGCTAACAGAATACTATTATCAAATCCAAGCGATTCTATTTTACGCTGAAAATACCTTCAGAGTTTCCTTTGGTCACAAATACTGTCCTTTATAGCGCAAGAAAATGTGTGATTTAGCGCCTAATAGCGGTGCTGATGAATTTCAAACAGTAACTACGAGAGACCAAAGAAACTCCATTAGATAATTACTATCTTACCAGTAGATCGATGTCCAGATTCCGAGTGCGATTTGACCGTTGGTCTTAAACGACTTACCTAAAACAGAGAAACAAACGGGTACGTGAGAAACGTGCGAATCCCCAAGTTCTTAGTACTTACTCGCCGCTACGATCGAGTCTCTGTTAGCCACAGTGGAAACAGTGGTTTCGCGTGATCGCTACGTTTGCCGCAGTCGTGTCGAATTTTTACGGACAACGAGCTTTGTTACCGTAGCCAAACTCGCGTGGTAAAACAGTTCCCGCGCGAATTTATCCATCGTTTCCTTAAAGCGCCCCGGTACCTTCCTTACCGACGCCTGGGTAAGGAAGAGCCCTGCAAAGCTCCTGACACGAACCTTGGATAGAAAAGCGAGTGGAGGAGCAGCGGTGGAGGGTTTGCTTCCATCGGCAAAAAAGGTCTAAAATTAAAAAGCTCGGACCGGTACACGCTCCGGTTCCACGTGTCACGCGCGTACGCAATGCCTAGTCCTCTGTTTGGACGGAGTAAAAAGCCGATTAAAATGCATAAGTCGGCGGTGGGGCGCATTTCGCAGAATGCGTCTCGCTGGAAAAGCTCGCCGTTGGAGGTAGGCTCAAAGGGGATTGGACGAAAGATGCTCGGGGAAATAACGAAGCGATATTACGATGATTGCGCACAGTCATTCGCGGAAAGTACGGCAATCGCAATGCTTTATAACGGGGATTCGTCGCAATCGGAGTAAACGCGCATTACCATGATGTGAATCTGGATTAGTGTCCATGGTAAATCGCACGTTTGCTCGAGGATCAGCGCCAACGTACAAATCCATGGTTTATAAAGACACCCAGGGCAGGATATTAAATAGCACATCTCCCGAATCTCTGCTTGCGTTTTCCAGATTACAGCTAAGCCAAAGGGAGGTTTTGCTCCAATTTCATGAACATTGGGAATTTGCTAATTGGACTGCATTAATGTTGCTCGCGGCGCTGCGCGTATCCTTGCGCTATTAAAAAAACATTCCCTCCACCTTATTCTACATTATTATCCAAAGCTGCTAGTGCAAAGATCGGCGTTACTAGAAACGTATCAGTGATAAATAAATGCGTAACGATCCTGGTAATAATATCTATAACTTGTACCGATCCTTTCTTCTAATATATGATGTAAGAATAAGTTAAGCACATTTGGTCTATCCATCAAAAAGGCTTCAACGAAGGAAACTTTAATATCCATTAGGGATATTATGGGGAAATATTACGGGGCAACAGAAATGGACTGGCTTCTTTTCGATTTATACCTTCTAAGGGGCTTCCCTACCGGTATCTCCCACCTTCTGTCATATTTACGTTCATCCGTAGAGACGGGAAAAGGGTCGGTTTAGAAATGAGACACACCGCTCGTAAATCAGAGGAACACATTTGTCAAAATCCTGGCCCAATATTTTATGCATTCTACGTCTGATCTGCGGCGTGGATATCGGAGATTAGATATCAATGTGAAGCCTGTACTCCAGATAACCGAAGATGCGTCAGATCGCACTTCCGCCCGCGTTACAATTTAATCCTCTCCGTATCGAGTTTTTTCCCACGTAAAATAATGTACGCCCAATGTTCATCAATGGCCATCAATCACGTCGGAGTTAACTCTTTCCAACCCAATAACGCTATTTGGCATCAATGTAATCCGCTTCTACCAATCACGTACCTCCAAATACTTTTTCTTCGAAATTTAATTTTCTTCGTTAAAAACAATAACTCGAGCAATAACGCCATTTGGCATGAGTATAATCCGCTTCTACCAATCACGTGCCTCCAAATACCTTTTCTTCGAAATGTAATTGTCTTCGTTAAGAACAATAAATCGAGCAATAACGCCACTTGGCATGAGTATAATCCGCTTCTACCAGTCACGTATCTCTAAATACTTTTTCTTCAATATTTATTTTTCGTACTGAAATATAATAATTCTAGCTGGAAAGGACTGAAACAAGGAAAAGTACGAGGAAAGAAGAGAATCTATTCAAAGAGCTATCACAAAAGATTCTCTCGATTAATCTATTGACTTTTATTAACAATCCATTAATAAAGTTTATAAGCGGCCTCGAATTAAAGAATATCTCCCAGTACCAACAAATCGTTCCAAAGTATCTCGCGAAATAATCACCGGGCCGCTCGCGTGCCGCTTCGCGGTCCGATGTTTTTTCCACAGCCGGCGATAATTAACGCGCCATGCCGTGGGCCGATTAAAAGGACACCGCGCAGGTTCGTGTAAACGGAAACTCGTCTGCAGGATCAATTCTTGGCGGGCCCCTCGCGGTACACCTGTGTACACACATTTACCTGCTCGGCAGGTTGATGACTGCCATATAACAGGTCGATACCAACCCGTAACTGCATTGCAGACACACCGACCAACCTATCCGATAAGTCGCCCTAAAGCTTTACGCTCATTTACGAGGTTGCACGGGCCGAAGTTGCCTTTGAATTACCTTGGAGCGTCTCGAGCAGGAAAATGCGATGCGGAGGAAGGGCGAGTAAACGTTTTTACCAAAGACTCGATTACTTTGGATACAAGCGGGCGACTAAAGTTGACTCCTCCCTCGATCGATATCCTCTCGCACCTGTTGAAGTACGCGCCAATCGAGATATCGCGTTAGATAGGTGCTTCGTATATCGCGAGAAAATATGCTAAGGGATGGCGGGGCTTAATCCAATAACGAATGCACTTTGCCCGGCATAAGCGACTCCGGTATGAACCTCGCGAACCGGGCCGTCGATGCGCCGGGTTGAAACGCGCTGGCGGCGAATTAATCGGTACAAATCATTAGTCCGCTTGACGAGCATCCCCGGGCGCGCGTTAGGCTGAATGCTTAATCAACGATAGCATGAACAGTATCGCTCGATCAACGGTTAACATTACATACATTAGCCCCGGGGCGAATGGATGGGAGCGTATCGCAATTTCCTGCCAATTTCTTAATTATGGATTTTGCGCGGGATACGTATAAATGATATCCCGATCGGAGCTCTGCCAAAGCGTTATCGATCGTTCTTATAAGTTCCAGGAGGTGTACAACTTTGGCCCCGCCGTGGCCAAGGATGGACAGTACTTTGAATCGTAAATGTATTAACAGATTTTTAATAATAAAATCCTAATTTCGGGAAAAAAGAACCGAGGGAAGTAAAGTTGTACATCTAATAACATCGTGCAAGTTCCAGAGATGCTTTTGACACTAGAACTACCAAACCAGTCGAAATGACTGGTCAGTCGTTTCTTGAAAAAAATCGTAGTACTTTATAACGATGTATTTTTTTTAGATTTTCCATGATTTTCGCGCAGTACTTAGATGAACATTTTGATTTACTGAAATTTCCTTCTACTCTCCCCTTTTTTTTGAAGACACGTGTGGTGTTCTAGATACGCCCAGCAAGTGGCTGGTAGTTCTAGTATTAATGGCAAGGGTTGCCTTTTAAACGATACGATCGAGGCGAATGTCCAATTAAAATAAACTTTAATTCGATAACGCGGACTTAGGAGGGAAACTATCGAGGGGATCGGAGCGAATGCAACTGGTTTCGCTGAAATCACTGGTCGCCGATTCGAAAGTTCGACGCAGCCACGGAATCGCAGTTCGAGCAGCGACCTCTAATACCCGAAAACGAATCGCCAACGGGTACGTGCCTTATCACTATTAAACGGATCACGTCCTCGTAATTGCATTAATTCGATAAGCCGGTTCGACAGCTCGAAACTGGACGTATAACTGGCTAATGCCAAGCGTCACTCGTGTCCCGTTTAATCAGCAGCCGGTATCGTGGTTACATATGCAAACTGTGTCACGGTAAAACCGTGGGTAGCTTCTGTCGGCGGCTCTGCGAGTGTCTTTAGGCTGGCCGCTTTAATTATTTCGCAGCTCACGCGCCTGGAATAATAAGTCCGCGGTAGGGAAAAAAGGACAGTCGTAATTTACGTGGCGCTAAGAGAGAGGCCGAGGGCCACGCGTGGTTTTGACGCGCCGGACGACGCGTGCTTGCGTGCAGGGAAGAGGCAATTAAACCTTCCTGGGAATAATTTAACCCACTATGAGCCCGCGCAACCTTCGGCTCGCGTGCTAATATATCGACGTTTTACCGAATAACTTTGGTTTTTGCACAAGATAATGTATACGTCTTAACAATAGAGCTACCAACCACTATCTGGGCATATTTAAAACACCGTGTACATGTTTGTAAAAAAGGGAGATTAAAAGGAAATTGCAGTAAATTCATATGGCGATCTGAATACTGCATGAAAATCATGGAAAATCTGATAAATGTATCGTTACAAAGCACAACGATTTTTTTTACTGTTTCGAGTATTCTAGTGATAATTATGTAATTTCTCGGAGATAAACGATAACAATATTGGTGATAGTTGGAAGCGCCATCGACCTGGAATATCGAAGCAAATGCCTTGCAGGTTGTACGATTTTCAGATACAATGCGGCCCTATAAAAGATTAAGGGAGCGGTTTAGGACGCACGAAGCACGCGCCCGCGATGTTCGATCGATGCCTGGGTTGAGTCGCGTAAGAAAAAAATTTTAAAAGTACAATAGAAACGGAACATTAACCGACTTGACCACCGCAATTGCCGTGTTCGGACGAAAGATACGAGAGGTAATAAAGCGGCGATAAGGCGGACGTGAGAATTTACTCGGCCGATCGCGAGATATTCCTTGGCTGAGTGGTCAGCGCCGGAGTGAAGAGCAAAAGCAACGAGAAACGTGGAAACAAAACTCGTGCGGGAAATAGGGAAATATAAAAAGGTTCAAAAGGTTGGGCGATAAAAATGATACGATGGCCGTGCGTGTGAAGATCTTATCGAAAATACTAAAAACAGTCCCTTCGAGGCCATTTATCGCGCCTCCCCCTTTCGATCAGCCAGCTCGTACGACTAATCGTATACAATACGATTAACGTATATTCCATTGCATTCTTAAGCACGATTAAAAATGAAAAAAGACGGTCACTACCGTCAATGTCGATCGATGAAGTTGCCTAAGATACACGATACATAATAGAACACCTCCCGTCGTTCCAAGGACAGTGCACTCCTCCCTTCACACGCGGACACGTTCCAGCATATTAGATCGTACCAAAAGTTATTTTCCTTCCTAAGGAAATAATAGATGTAGCACATTTTTGCATTATTCCATTCAATCGCGTGCAGAGCTCGAAGACGACCAAAGCAGAGGACCACGACATTCGACAGATCGGATCTCGCGTTGGTATTAATCCCTTAACCCGCGATTTAGATTCGAAAATTTTGCTCCGAAATCGTATACAAGTATAAGGGCGCTAATATTCACGTTTGGCCCGATCATCTACTACGGACTATTCACGTTTGACCCGATCATCTACTTCGGACATAGCCAGTAGTTCTGGGTTAAGGGGTTAATCTCGACAACTTTGCCTCCGCCAATATTTTCCCGAAAAATCGAGATTTTATCGCAAAAAACCGGTTCTACATTTACGATTCAAAGTATCCTCCATCGTTGCTCACCACTCTCTCTCTATCTCTCTCATCTCTTATCCAACGTAGAAATACATCGAGAAAACCTCTAAACTCACCGCTAAAAAACGATGAGCCTAATATAAACCTAATATACACCTAACATAAACATTATCAGCATAACGTACGAACATTAAACATCATTTTAGGGCAACCTAGCGCTCATCCATAAACTCGATTTCCACGCGATCGCGTCGACTGCGAAAGGTGAACTTTACGACGCGCCATAAAGAGTACAGGATACGTTTGTCGCTTAACCCGCGGACAGAAACTTATCGAATGGCGAACCGGCGGTCGGTCCGCGTGAGAGATCGCCGATTTCCACTCCGCATTAACGGTGGCCGAGGCGGGAAACTCGATAATCCGCGTTACCGCAGTAATTCCTGTGCGCCGTATAGAAAAGCAATTGGCGGGCGAGAGTCTTATTGGACGCCCGCCCTGGCGTTGGATGCAAAAGCGCGCCACTCGATGGCCAAGTAGCCATCGACCAGGAGTATCGATCCTCCCACGTAGGCGGATATACGTGCACGCGAAAAAGCCCGTTTCCGTGCATAGGCCAAAGTATAGCCCCAGGCGGGGCTTCGCTTCTTGGACAATAGTTCCTCGCCGCTGAGCCAGGGGTTAATACACGCTAAAGTGGTTTCGTGCTTCCCCAACGAAGTACGAACTAAAAGTGGTTCGCGTACGATCTTGCAGCGCCTGCACCCTGCACGTCGGCCGGTTGCATAAAATCGCTGTTATTCGAGGGACGTTTCGCCCGCGAATCGTCGCGTTTATTGCCAGGAACCAGCTGCTCCTGGTAAGCGCGCCTCGCGAAGGATACTCCCAGGATGGATTGGAGATCGAAAATATCTTCCTTGGGGAGGAGTAAGTGATTTTACGTGCTCTTGACGAGCTGCCTATTCGTGGGTTTTTTTTTTTATTTAATTCTCCGTGTGGATGTGCGAAGCTGGGAATTTGATCGATTGTGGGGGTTATTATGCGCGGAATGTTGGTCGTTTCTGGCGAACGATGCGTGGATCGATGGGTGGAAGTGAATGCTGAATTTTAAGCTTGATATTGCACTTGAATTTGAATAGAGGATTTAATAAGGGACAAGGTGGAGGGTAGTGAGGAAAAGGAAAGGGTTTTATAATATAAAGCGAAAAGCAAAGTTTAGTAGGAAAGTAAGGATGGAAGGAGTGAGAGTAGAGGATATATGGATGAGTGAATATGAGGTAGAGTAGGATTACTTTGTGATTGATGTAATATAGATTATATAGAAAGAAAGGAAGGCGGAAAAGTCATTTTAAGTTATATCCACGGCTTTCTTCTTCCTTACGCCTTTTAATTACCATTCTCTCTTACATTCGTTTGAAAAGAGTCGTTTAAACTCACATTCGTTTGGAAAAACGTCGAGCGCGAGGTTCATTAGGATCGACCGCTTCGACTTAATTTCGCGCAGCTTTCGAGGCATCGAACCTGTTTGGTGTGCACGTCGTGCGAAGAGAACTGAATCGGAAGTTCATCCCAAGCTTCTTTGTCTATTGTACGGAAAGTTTCGAGTGAAACGTAGAAACTAAATAGGTCTTGGATTCTCGTACTGTTAAAAACGCGAATCTTTACTGGAGCACGTGTTAGACGTTATAAGGTAAATACGAGAAGTCTAAAAATATCTTAGGATAGATTTAATGCCCACACATTTATGATGTTCAAATACTCCTTGGAAGATGGAAAACCGAGTCGAGCGATTTGGTCGATCTAACCTTGCAGGATTAACGGAAATCTGAAAATTTATTTGAGGCTGCTTCCGCGGTAAAGAAGCCTGCGTCTCTTACCCAGATATTAATCTTTGAGAGGCTCACCGAGGTCTCATTACTTCCACGCTTTTCCCAAGACAGAAACCACTAATTATGTATACCCCCCACTCTTCGTTTTGCCCTGATAAAGGCAACACTACATTTCCATTTTTTTTTTTATTAACGTTCTCAACTTTTAGAACACCCTCCTCGCACTTTCTTTTATTAAACTTTTATTATTAATATATACTGATGTATGTAATATTTATCATTGCACTTTTCTTCAAATCATTTCATTTATTAATTCCCTAATTATTTTTATCAGCGTTTTAGTATACACCGTATTTT
Source organism: Ampulex compressa (assembly GCA_038496175.1). Taxonomy (NCBI): domain Eukaryota; kingdom Metazoa; phylum Arthropoda; class Insecta; order Hymenoptera; family Ampulicidae; genus Ampulex; species Ampulex compressa. Next base: position 103,523 of record JBCFXI010000078.1, on the reverse strand, counting down.
TCCTTGCTCGTTTAATTCCCTCGATGTACCAAGGGGTTGCTTGAACCGTCAATAAAAAATAATAATAGTAATGACAACAATAATCACCAGCAGTCGCGTAATATAGCGATATCTACGCGAAGGGACGCCTGGAAGTTTAAGCTCTCTGGCCTTTATCCCGAAAAATTATCCGCAGGCCCATCGCACGTTTCACCGAATAAATTGGCTTAATTACACCGCCGCGTCTCGCGATCTGATTAATTTCGAAAATTCCTTCCCGGACAGCGCCGACGCACTGGAGCTTCGAAGCGCGGCTAAACATTCCACGAGGTTTCGTCGAATTCGCGTCAAGTATTCAAGGGTTCAAGTATTTTTTCGCAGCGACTTGCGTTGATAAATAAAGATACTTTGTTGCTGTTGTTGTTACCATGTACAGGCAATACAGTCTTATTCTATACTCTCTACTCTGTCGCTGACTCTGACTCTGACTCTATACTCTGTACACTGCTCTGTACTCTTTACTTCTTTCTTTGTGACTCTATACTTATACTAGATTCTAGCTCTTTACTCTGTCGCTGACTCTGACTTTGATTCTATACTCTGTACTTTTCTCTGTAAATCTGACTCTGTACTCTTTGCTTCTCTCTTTGTGGCTCTATACCTATTCTACACTCTAGTTCTTTACTCTGTCTCTGGCACTGGCTCTATATTATATACACTGCTCTATAACTCCGAGTCCCTGCTCTTTTCCTATAACTCTCTGCTCTATCCTCTATCTCCCCTTCCAAACACCATCCTTCCTCCCTAAAGTCCCTGCTCGTTCACACGCACTCATACACATTCGCACGACCATCCTCCAGATGCATATCCCAAAACCATGCGTCACCGAAAACTAAACCGCGCACTCCATCACAATCGCTCTTCATTCTCCGCCTTATAGCCCAAACATCCTTTCCCTTGTCGCACGCACTTGGACTCCTTAAGATATTTATTCGTTCCCACGCTAAACCATTTCCACGCTCCCACATCGAGAAGGTTCGAGAAAAATTTCGCATCCAGCAAATCGAGGCGAAGACCTCGGGCGTCGGAGCCGATCGAATTTTCCGACAGACCGAATATTTCGAATCGAACAGCGGTTTATTTCATCCCCCAACCTCGCGCCGTACGCGGTGTCAATAAAAAATGAGCGATAGCCGTTAAAATGCTGTTCCTCGAAATTGTACAGATCGCACGTCCGCATGGTCAGACTTTATGTTTTCGTGTACGCGCACTCGTCGCGCCGCTGTCCGGCCTTGTTTTTTTTTTTCCAGCGGCGCTTAGCCAATTTGGGCAGCTGCGCCCGGCTATCCGCACAGAGACAACGCCGGATCAAAGCAAATTACTGTCCGTTAATCGACGTTTTGTCCGTTTAATTCCTGGCATTGGATTTTATCTCCGCTTTCGCACCCCCGTCGCCGGTCCCTTTATTTATATCTCGAGGAAGTTTTCATTTGAATCCCTGCGATAGGCGCTCCTTTTTTTCCCTCCTTTTTCGCTTTCATGTGCGCGACGCTGATTGGATTGCTGTCCCTTAAAAAGCTCATTCGCACGTGTGAAGCAATGGGAGTACGCGCGGCGAGACAATCGATAGTACGTCGCACTGCCACTTTTGCCCTGTGGAGAATCGAGCGAAACATCATCGATCGTTCGTGGAATTTCTGAATTCCTAAATGCGGGCTCAATTTGAAAATACAAAGAAGAGCGAAAGATGTCTGTGCGCACAGGACAAATTGCATCGCATAGCGTTACGAACCTCCTGGAAGCGTGCAGATCGTAACGAGTTCTCCATATAAAACAGCCCGGGAAATACTCAATTAAAATATCGCGCTAAAAACCCTCCAATTACTGAAGATTGAAAAAGGAGCGCTGTAAGGGAGAATTTCTCCTCACAGGCGCAAATCATCGTCGAACGCGACATAATACGCACGTTTATTTCCCCCCTCCCCAGTCGCGACATCCTTTCGAAGCATCGTCATAATTCCGAATAAAATTGATGCAATTATCGCAATAATTCACTCCTCTCGTCCGCTGATATTTATGTAAAATATCGTCCCGGCGCTTCCCTCATCGCGGCATCGGCGCTAATTATTCCAGCAACGCCGGCATCGATATGAATTTTAACCAAACCCCCGGATTAGGATATGAATATCGAATGCCGCGACGAGAACGCGCGTGGAAACAGTTTAAAACTCCTTCATACGCCCGCTTCGAAGATAATACACGCGAGGGGGGGATGGTGCGTAACGATCTGGAAGTGAAAAACGCAACCTTCCTCTTCTCCGCCACGCGATATATCAGCATTTTCCTCGAGGAAGCCTCGATTTCTTACGCCTAATCCAGCAGCGCCGGCGGTTAACAGAGCGACAAAGTTTCTTACTCGGCGATTGTCCAAACACGCTCGAACTGGGTCACGAGCCAATCTAAGCGTGTACAAGCTTGGTTGCATCCACTCGGTAGGATGGGCGAGACAAATGAACTTACAGCAAAGCCCATTGCAAGGCCGAAAGGCAGATCGACGAATTTCACGGGTAAAACGCCGACAGGGAAACCAATCGGATTTGCCAATGAGCGCCGGGAGGGTCCGGCGCGCGCAACGTACCCGCTTTCGAATGATTATGACCCATTCGATTCGCATCGCGCCGCGCAAACCGTGGCGCGGCCTGCGCCAAGCTCACTGCGAACTATTTTTAAAGCTCCGCGGAAAAATCAATAAGTTCGAATGCTTTTAGTCAAGAAGACGCACGCTGATTTTATGAAATAAGCCCCAAACCCGACTGCGTTTCGACCCGAAAGGGCGCTTCTCGAGTGCCACGCGTGCGATTCCGCTTCCCTTTATTCGCCTGGGAATTTCCTTCTGTTCTCAGAATGTACGCCGCTCTTCTCTCCTCAGGAATTACATAAACGAACCGGTCTCGCCTGGGGGGAGTATTAGGGAAAGGAACCATTACGGAACTGTTACGGTCTTCTTGTCAGCGGGTGGCCATCGTCCAGTCAGCAAGCCTAATCGCGATATCGAGCGAGAATAATCGAGACGCCTTATACAAGTTTTTTTTCTTCTTAAATCATATTCGTATTGTGCGTAGGAGACATTGTGGAAATACTGTTCAATGTGCAAGAAAATATCCTACTTGGAGTCCCTCGAGTTTCTACTTTTTCCGATCGGACATGATGTATCGTTATCGATCCTCAAACCGGCATACATTCGTCTCCCCCGAAATACACGAAGGCCAATAAAGTCTCGTTCCGTTCGTTTCGAGCGTGGAGCAATTCAGGCGAAATGAGAACATTAGTAAACGCAGTTTAATAATGATTAGAGTAAAGGACGAGAGCGATGAGAAGGATCCCCCATCCCTGATTAATAATACACTGATGCGAGGGCAATCGCGATATTCAGGTTGGCATCGTGGCTCGGGTTAGAATGAACAAAGCGGCGTCGATTCCGCTAGGTTTCTCCACTGCCGCAATTTGTTGTTAATACAGTCGTTTCTTTATGCATGGAAATTCAGTCGACGCGGCCCACTTCCAGCTGGGAATATTAATGGATAGAAATTATCGTCTTGGAAATTGCCAGGAGGCTATAATCCGGGCATATTGCCTTTATTTCTCGCATATAAATCCCCCCGTCGGCGTGGCTTCCCCCTTTTTTTTTCTCGTTTTTTTTGTCTCCTTTTCAAAGCTAAATCTCGGCCCTCCGGGGGCCGCGCCGGGAGATTAAATTTTTTGGGACGTAAAGCCCACAATAACCGAGGTAAATAACCCTGCCCATCCTTTTGTCCCTCCGGCCCACGTCGGCCGCGATGCAGTCTATTTATAAATGAGTCGCTGAAGCACTTCGCGTTGCACTGTCTGTGAAATCGCTGAAAAGTTTTCGAAGATTTGGAAAGGATTTCGAGAGACGAGGGAGCTTCGTCCGGGTGACAGAGACGAGGATCCGGAAAGGTGAGACTCGCTTAGGAGTTAAGGGGGATGTTAATAGCGCATAGATACTTTATCTTGCTTTTTGATCGATACTCGAAGAGATGATTGTAAAAGTGGACTAAGTCATTTTTTTTTTCATTGTAGAAGTGACTTCATATTATTGTATGCTGATTGTTAGAGTGGTCTTGACGAGCAGTGGATCAATTATGAGTTAGGTCTACTGCTTGATACAACTACTCTATTAATTAGTGTCAAGTATTTCGAGTGAGAAAAGTAGAAACATTATGTCTTTTCGTATTATTGTTATTTAAATAAGTGTGATTAAAAGCATGGGGTGAATCAATTTTTTTAGATTATATACTTCTCTATCTTTGGAGATTTAAGAAACTTTATTGCGCCTGATTTAAAACGAATGATCGACGATATGTGCGAACCAATTGTTCCTTCGTGCAAAGGGTTAAATAGATTCGTTCCAAGGATCGCGGATGAAAGAGAAACTCTCGTGATTCGTACCAAATGTTTGGATTGCACGTGATTGCATAGTCTTAACCTTCGATCGACCACAAACTGAGAATCAATGTTACCTGTTGGACTCCAGCGATATCGTTGCTTCCTGAATTAAACCTAAGCTTCGTAACAGAACTCGCGCTGGATATTTGACGATTCAATAAAAATCTAAAGATCGATGGGTTAATCCTGAATCGAACATACGTGCATATCGAGGATTTAATGAAAATCTAACAATTCTGAACCAAAATATACGCGCTCAACGCGTTACGCAACGATTTAATAATCAACCCAGCGGCATAATTGATATAAAAGTTGAAATGTGTAATTAATATAGTCATGCATTATGGAGATAAGCGGATGAAATAATTACCAATATTGTAGAGCAATCCCTCGAAACGATCGTACGTTATTGTGGTATAGTTGTTTGCATTTGTTGAAGCTCGCCAGGCGTTTAAGGATTAACTCAATTAATAGTTGAGGATGTTTACGTCCCAGGTCTGATATACCAAGAGCGCTTAGAAATTTCGTTTAACTCGAATCTCCTTCCACAGCTGCCACTCGACAACTCTAATTGTGTAAGTAGAATCGATCGCTCTAGCCGTGAGAACATTAGCGCAGGAGACTATCCGAAAACTTTGAATACACGCGATGAATCGATTTCAAATCCAAAGCGACGTGGTCGGTGAGTTTCCCAATACAAATTTTTTCCGCCAAACTTCTTCGAGAATTCAATTTAACTCGTGGAAGGCACCTCTGGCAATAAATCCATGGCGTAAACGTATACTGTACTGAAGTTTTAATTGCTCGTTGAAGGTGGAATTTTTCACGCGTATCGCCGGCTTAACCTTCAACCTCCACTTTGGAACAAATAATATAAGAATTGTTGAGATTATTTAATGCCAACAGACCTGCAATTTTTACTCTACAACGAATTACTAGCGCCAAATTAATAGGACAAAAACCACGTTGATGCTTTCGAAGGATATTATATGATTTAAAAATATTACAAGTAAACGATTTAGTAAGAATTAATAATTCGTGGAATGCAGCGTTTGTGCATATGACAGATAAGTGGTGACGAACCTTAGTTAAAAAGGAATGTCTAGTCCAAGGGACAGTAGTGAAATACTACAGGCACCGCCAGAAAGTCAAGATCGTAAGGAGAGTTAGATTTGCTGAGCGACAGTGAAGGATCGAATATGAAAACCAAAGAGAAAGTTTAATAAGAAAGTAAAGGTACAAAGATTGAAGGTAGAGTACATACAGTTATGTAAAACAGACTAAGTTTTTGTAATCAGCGAGCTTTTGGATTATTTTGAAATCAAATTATCGAGTAACTAGTATGCACGGTACTTCTTCGTATTTAACACTTCGTTAAATATTTATAGCAGTTCTACAGTTAAATGACACAGGGACAACTTTTGTAAGCCCAATGTCTCTCAAGTTACAACACACACACACGCTGGAGAAGATCTTCAAACAAAAGACAAAAGGCAAAAAAAAAAATGGAAGCACAGAATAACTAACATATGTACTAAGCATACATTCAAGCATACAACTAACATATGTACTAAGCATACATACTTCTGAGCAGCAATTAATATACCATGCCTTACATAGAAAGAGAAGAAAGCAGGCAGTTAATCTCAAAGTAAATCCACGCCTTCCCTCTTTCCAATTCCTCCCCTCCACTCCACTCCTCTAACAAGCGAAAACCTCGACTTTTCCAGACGGAAGAGGTAAGTCTTCGTCGAATAAATACCAAGCCGTGCGTGGCGACGAACGTCGCGCATTATAACGCGGAAATACCTCGCCCTGATTCAAACGCAGCTCTTTATCGCCGGCACTAGCATTTTTATCGCCGACATTTCTCGCCTGGCAATCCTGGAAGCCGTATGGAGGAATTTTCGCGCCCCCCCCCCCCCTCCACCCCTCGATCGATCGATCGGGCGCCCTTCCTCGACGCGACGATCTTTCCTTCCATTAAAGCGTTTTCACGGCGTCGACGTAAGGCTCGTTAAAAATAAAACGTCACGAGCTCGCGTCGAAGACGCGGGCATTTCATTTCCAGTCGGCCACTTGCCCTAATGAAATTTCCCGCCTTGCCCACTCGCGATCACGGCGCCTTTATTATCGACGCCGTATTTACGCCGGACCCCTGGACAATTATATTTCCATTGGCAACCTGGCGATCCTTCATCGTGGCGCGTTCCTTCGGATCCATCGACAGGACGCTCTAGCGTCGTCGGCATTTCTCGCTCGAGGATCGTCTATCTTTCGAAGAAGCTACGCGATCGATGAACCGCCGCGTTTTTCCACGTACTCGAGGATCCCTGCCCCCCCCCCTTCGAGGGGCTAAATTTGAGGAAATTTCAAGGGAAATGAAACGCAGTCCTCGGTGAGAAGGTTGGACTACTGCGAGACAACTGGCGAGTTCTCACGGCACGATATCGCGTTTCTCGGTAAAGCGGGCCACTTTCCAGCGGCCGAAGAAACGTGGATTCGTCCTCCTAGCCTGGGCGCGACCCCCGATGTCTTCCATCGACAGACGTGGAAACATCCGTCAAGGAGTCCTGCGTTTGCACGCTTGGAGCCGCAGCGGCGGTCCTTCTATCCGTATTTTTTACGCCTCGCTTAAAAAGTCCCATTAGCCAGGTGCTCCGGAGCGAAGCATATCGCTTGGGAGCATCGAGGCAATCTCGCTCATTTGAATATTTGCATAGGATAGAGAAGAGAGAGAGAGGGAGAGGGAATAAGCTAGAAAGTAAGCAAGAATTAGATATTGAAATTGACCTTACAGAGCACTGGGTTTTCTTTTTATTAAATATGGTATTGTATCTATTTTTTATGGCAATGAGTAAAACTTGATATGAATGAGAATTTTAGTGGAAGTATATCGTAGTAATGGTGACTTTATATATAAGAGAGTATTACGAGTGCGAAGTTGAATTAACTTTTTACTCAGTTAAGTCAGTTATTAACTGATTTATTTACGAAGGAATAAAATTCTTCCTGAATCCAGTCTAAGCTTCATGCTCAATTCTTGATATAAATCTTCGACAGATCCATGCTCACACTGAGCGAAAAGAAATCTTTCTACTCAATCTAACCATCAACCTATCAAAGATCGGTGCTAACGTAATAATTCACGTCCCTCCTGTCTTCCACATACTCCTGTACTACAACCAGATGTTCAAATTAGTCCTACAGAGCGCTGCGTAAGCAAACGATCCCTAGCAAGGGCGAAAATGTCGAGATTGAAACAGTGCCGATTGGAAGAAGCGATTTGCACGTGGATCCTAACGAATGGGTAAAACGTAATTTGGTAAAGTAGTGAAAAAGGGCCAAAGCCAAGGGCCACTCCTGGAATAGAAGTAAATTATTCATACAGGGCTCGCGTATCGTACGAAATATGGCCAGGTTAGGAAGCTCGTAATCGAGTTACGTTTTACATCCCCACTCGCCAAGGATTACGGCGTAGCTATATTTCTGATATGATTAAGGGAGGGTTCGTCAACCGAAGTTTGGCCAACTTCGGGGCAGTAGTTTTCGGGGTAAATAAATGGGGACGAAGAAATGGTCCTGGAGCTCTTAAGCGCTCCGTGTGGTATCGAGGGATCCTCTTTAAGGAACGTCCGTCGACGCACGGGCTTTATCCCCTTCTGACGGAGAAATTCGTGAAATGCGACCTCCTATCCGCTTCCAGATATCGCTTCTAATTGCTTATCGCATATGCGCCGCCCTTAGGAGCTGTTTTCCTAAGGAACAGGCCGAAATTTATTATCCTACAGATAATAAGTATGGCGAAGTATTTTATACGTGAATCTTGAATTTTCTTCGGATGTTTTCCTAGGAACAGACCACAATTTATTATCCTACGGATAATAAGTATGTCGAATAAAATCGTTACACCCTCGCGAAGTATTTTATACGTGAATCTTGAATTTTCTTAAGATGTTTATTGTGAACCACTTAAATTTTCTATTGACATCGCCATCGAGAATCGATTAACCCTTTCCAGCTTAATTATAAGGTATAATCTACTTCTACTAATCGAGTACCTTTAAATAGTTTTTCTTCGAAATTTAATTCTCTCACTAAAAAATAATAATTTGGGTTCGAAAGGGATAAACCAAAAAAAAAATAAGTACGTTTAAGAGGATGCATATTAAAACTTCGATATTATACTCTATATTCATATAGAAGTATATATACAGTTATTCCTTCACCGATGCAGTGAGCCACTTCGCGAAATAGCGTTGGATAACCTCCCGGGACTATGATTCTCGTCTCATGAGCTCAGTGCCCCATAATCATTACGAGACAGGAAAAACGGGAGCGTAGGGAAGGAAAAGCAGACCGACTTGAGACATTCTGGGCGTTCCTTTCTCTTCCTTCCTCTCTGCCCCCCCCCCTCTCTCTCCCTCTTCCTTCTCCACCCGTTTTTGCCCTGACAAGAGTAAAAAACGCGAGCAAATCACGAGGATGTACATAACCCCGCGTTTACGTGGAAAAAATAAATAAGGACCACGCTGGCTCTTATTCGCCGCGGGTTGATCCCCGTAATCCACATAGGATACGCCACGTATTTCGTACTTCAAGCCGCGTTCATAAACCAAGCCTAACGACCCCTTCGCCGCTCGAGAAATTACTAAATCCGACATATCGCCTGGAACGCGTGACTCGAGAGCGCGTGAAATCAAACTGATCGCCAGCTTCTGGAGGAAATCGAGATATCGATCCTGCGGTTTCACGATTCCTGGACGTCCAAAGATTGGGGCGAGGATCGAGCAAGGTCGCTCGAATAAAACCTTAGCACGGCTCGTTGAGCGGGGAGTCTCGATCGCGGATTGATCCTCGAGAATCGTCCGTGCAATTTGAGCTTTTAGCCTGAAATCAAGCGTGCATGCGCGCTCGTTAAACCAGGGAGGGCTCGTTCGATTCGACGATTTCAGGCGGCGGGACATTTTCGTCTTGTCCATCGCGAGGAGGGGCTTCGAGGGACATTTCGTGGACGAGCCTGAGTGCGCAGCAGGGTCGGTCGTTACTCGGGACACGGTTAATTGTCCGATACGGGACCGTTATACGTTTTCCATGCACGTCGACGAGGCCGGGGCGCAGTTCCACGAGCTTTAACAGCGACGTTCCTCGATCTATCGAGCGTATCTCGAAGGCTGTTGAAAGTTTCGCAATGGCGCGGCCTTTGCGGATAAAACGCGGAGCATTCTGATTTCATAAAGAGCGGACCTTGTCGCGGGGAGATAAGTTTGTTTAAACTCCACTCAACGTTTTCCCGAGTCCCTTTGAGGCGGATGCGCGTGGCGAGCCTCGAAGAGCTGGAGCGAGCTAGAGGGTAATACATAATCGCCTAACGTGATTAAAGGACACTCAAAGCTCCGACCTGTCGCCTCGCTTGGAAGGAGGAATTAAATACGAGGAGTTAAGTAAGTAAATAGGCTCCTAATCATCTTGGCGTCCCGCGTGCCTTCGAAGAAACCGATGTTCGATCAACGATTAAAGCGCGAGAAACCAGGGGCGCTGCTGGATGGCTGTAAAACTCGAATCGAGGAGATGAAGCGCGTGTTTCTTGCATTTGCCTTTTCCCTCGTCAGGGGCTAAATTTTGTAACGAACATCGACGGAGCCTTGGAGCGCCGGGCGAGACTTAATCAGGCCCCTGTTTTCGAAGTTCCTAATTAGGAAGGCAGCGCGCAAAATAATTCGCCGCGACTTTAAGTTAAGCGCGCTTCCAATTACCTCGCTGATGCAATTCGGCGCGCTTATTCCCCAGAAATCCCGCGTATCCGCGTGCAGCTGCGCGATCCAATGGTTCTCGTATCCGCCTTCCTGGGCTTTGGCCCTTTTTTAGAAATAATGAGCGGCGCGCGGTCATTTTAATGGGAGTGCGCCCATCGGATTTGCTGGGCGCCGCGAGGAAAGCAACCGCGATAACGACGTTCGATCTTCGAGGCGCGCAAGGTTCGTCGCGTTTCTGATGCGATTTACCTGCAATTTTGGTTGAACATATCGAAACTGCCGTCGAAGGCGCTGGTTCGCTGGTTGGATTCTGAAATAGGTGACGAGCGACAATTGGTATCTGGAATTCCCGCAGCACCGCTGTCTGCAGAGCGTGATTGTATTATGCACGGGAAATTTATGGAATTGTTACATAAATCATCTGAGGCAATAGTAGAGATGTCTCGACGAGCTTTGTTCCAAGGAGGAATAATTTCTGCTATTGATACTGCGTTTCGTATTGCGATCATGGTACTTTCCCCCGAAACGTAGAATATATTTCTCACTAAAATTATCCCGACCCTGATATCACGAGGCATCGCTTACTTATTATCGACATTTCGGAGGACGAATAAAATGTTTCAGAGGGCAAAGGCGCAAACATTAGCGGCTATATTAATATCAATCCCTGTTTAATTGAGAGAGTTAAGAGCGCTTCGTAATGGGCAGTAAACGTTGGCCAATAAAACGGCGAACCTTTATGGTTTTCCCCAAAGGCTCAATTTTCCGTCGGATGGAATTGGGGGCTATCGCTCTTGAAATCCCATTTGCTAGTTTATAAGTGGGTTTATACAGTATACAGTTGGAAAGAGAATAATTTCTGTTTTGTAGTGTGAGATAAAACTTATATATTTAAACAAAGAATAAAGCTTAATCGATAACGTATTTTTCATTTCGTTCGATAACCTTTTGTCATCTTTTTTCCCACTTCATAATTCTGTCCTCGTACTTCTATGAACCCATTCATGTTTGATACCTATGTATATGTACGTATATATGTGTATATGTATTTAAAACCAAAAATACTGCCTTGCCAATCCAGCATGTATATCAACCTGCCACCTAAACCTAAATCTATATAAATGAATAGGTAAATAAATAAATGTATATGTATCTAAACTTGCAAATATATGTATATCTGTTTATTTATTTAATTAAAAATTTTTTTCGGCACCAACTACCAAGGTCATTGGCCCAGGACCTACTATTTAATTTGGATTCCAAATCACCAGAGCTACACTACGCATATCGCATAAAAAATACATATATCAATATAAACGCCAAGATCACAGAATCATTCAATAACATTTTTAATAAATCCATCATTGCGTACAACTCTCCCAATGTCATTATTACCCAGTATATTCGAAGCAGGGAGCACCTCGCATAGGATAAAGTCAAAAGCCACGTACCTTCTGCAGTGCATAGGGGCGACTGGCCAGCTCCTTCTCGTCCTGAGAATTATAGCGGGCTGCCTCGCGTGTCCGACGACAGGCGCCGATGTTCGTCCCTGGTTCCTCTTTCCCCACAGATGGCCACCGCCTCCTCCGGGCCCGCTTCCGGCCCCCGGTATGCCCGGATGCGGGCCGCTCTCGCTGCAGGCTCGCCTCGAGAACATCTCCCGCTTCCTCTCGTCGCACTTCATCATCTTATCCTCGTGTCCTTCCTGCTCGACGCGAACGTCCACCGCGACGACACGAACTTCGTATCGAGCCAAGCCCCGGCCTGAGTGGCGCGCGAGATTCGCAGCTGTGTTCGAAGCTCGAGAGCCTTCCTCGGCGTATCATCTACGAGACTTTAATAAAGGCCCGACGCCTCGCCCATCCCCGTCGCTCCCTCGTGTTCCTGGCAGCTGCTGTGAGGCTGGCCGAGGCCGAGAAGCCTCATTATCGCGTACGCGAAGTTAAACGGATCGGAGGGTCATTGGATTCGATCGATGACTTCCTCGAGACGACGCGGCCCCTTCGATGTGTCCGATTAACCGAGCGCTCCTCTCGGAAGGAGGATCTTGGCTCGTTACAAAGGTGTTCTATCGAGCTATCGTACTTCAGCGTCCCCCTTGCACACCTCGCTGTCCTTGGATTTCCTCGACAGGATCGAGGTTTCTCTCTTAGCCTCCTCTTTCTTCCTTTCTCCTTTCTCCCTCTTTTCTCCCACTTCTCTCTAGTCTCCTAGCCGGCTTGGTGCCGGCTTCTCGACGAGCCCCGCGAGAAATTAAGATAAATTCGTTCCCCTCTAAAACCCTGGAACGTCGGCGGAGAACTTTTTACGAGCGTCCCGCCATTCCTGAAGTATTTTAACGGTTATTTACGGTAGCGATTCTCAGGATTGTTTCGCGGAGTCTCCCTCCTGCGGGGCTTTTTAATTCCGCGAGCGCGTCGACGGCCCTGTGCTTTATGACACTGCACCGAAACTTTCCAGACGCGACTTTATCTCCCGTTAAACCTACAAATCTCGCTCCTATCTTCCTCTATTTGGGTACAAAATCTACTGGGTTTATCGTAGAATATAGGTATTCAAGTGCTGTGCCTGTTGGAGGAGGTTGAGTGCTCGTCATAAAAGTCGTAAGGAGCTTTGGTTCGTGTCGAATTGGTCCACGAGTGAGATAGGCCTGGCTTATGGAGAAAAATCAGTGGTCCGTGCGAGTGGATCGAGTTAAATCAGTGCTGATTATCGTCGCTGGGATACTTCGATTTACAAGCTAGACTTAAGAGCGCTAATTTCGCCCGATAGATTTTCGTGTCCAAGTCGAGGAGAGATCGCGACTCACTGGGAGTAATGGCGAAGGCTCGTAAAACGCGGCTCGCTTCGCTTTCACAGACGCGCCATGCGGTCCGCTCGTTACAGAATGTCCTTGCTTTCTTCGCTGCCGCTCACGAACCACCAGGGCGCTTCTCTCAATGAGAAGAGCCTCCTAACATTTACACGCGCTCGACGCGATCAGACGGCTGCATTCTCGCCCTCTTCCTCGACGTCCGCCAGTTCCATCTGAAATCGAAGAATCGTATATTCTGTGAGAAGAGCGCGGTGCGGGATTTACTCGCTAGTCGCGCCGTGGAATCTGCATCGTCGGGAGTAAGGAGAACGATTCTCCGTTTAGCCTCGATCGAGCGAGCACTCGTGTCATCCTCGAAGCCCCAAAAGCGATTCCCAGAGAGGTAATTAATTTCGCACTCGATGGAGAGTTTGATTCGCACGACGCGAGGAGAGTCAAAGGCTATCCAAGTCCTGCACTTGGTTTCGCGAAAGTCCAGACTCCTCGCGAGGATCGAGAAACTTATTCGGAACTTTCGTTGGATCCGACGATAAATTTCGTGCGACGAAGATCGCTTATAAAAAGCAAAGACACGATGCGTGGATCGTTTTTGAGCGATTTATAAGTGATCTCTGGTCCAAGCAAGAAATAGAGAGAGAGGAAACGCGAATTGCAAAAGGAAACCAAAGAGGAAGTCAAAAATGAGATATCTATAAATCAATATAACGTACACTAAGTGAATAAAGTTTATTGTCGTCAGACAGTATTTTGTAACGCCTTGTAGATTTCCTACCAAAGCGCGTAATACACTATTATTACAACGATCTACGTATTAAAACAAAAGGACAACGGATCTCAGGGGATGAAGGAAGGTGAGAGATTTTTCTACGAAACGTCTGACCAGTCGTTTTGACTGGTTTGGTAGTTTCAGGGTTGAGCCAGGCTTTTAACGAGTTCCTACAAAAGGCGGAAAGAACTGGCTGCTCCGTGCAATATTTACATATATGTCCGTAGTTAAGCTCCGTTGCCAGCGCCGTTGGGCTTTTCCACGTCGACACCCTGTCTCTCTCTCTCTCTCTCTCCCCCTGCCCTTCTCCAACTTCCTCCATCTCTCTCCAGCTCCCTCGGCATGGCGCAGAAGGAAGGCAGAAAAACGCAGTGGTCTGCGTATCCGCAGAGCGATAGCGTAAGATGCACTGCGGAGGCCAAGGCGTACAGGAAACGCGTGTTCCTCTTTTTCCAGCCCTGCCAGCTCGTGAATTTAAAGCGAACGCTATCAGGCACGCCTGCCTATTTATCTCTCCCAAAGGTGAGTTTACGTCTTTGCGTTCGAAAAGGTGGAGAACACGGTGCATCGATTTTGATCTACGTCCCTGATTTATCGTGATATTAGAGGTGCAACTTTGCTCCCACCTTTTTTTTTATAGACGTTTTTGATATTAGATTTTTGAAGTAATTTTGATGGAATAGATAGCTTTATGATTAAACATTGTAAAGTATGACGCGATACTCCTAATCTTTTTGCTCCGTGAATTAGATAATAGTTGTTGCTATTGTTTGACTGTGGCAAGACAACTGTAACGACTATTAAAAATTATACATTTTTTATTAATTCATAAAGTGCAATTATTTCTAAGTGAAATTGTACATTTTTTATTGATTCGTGAAATGTACGATATATGGTTACGTATGGAATAGCGTATCGAGTAAATGGTCTCCACGATTTTTCTGGCGCATGCGCACTCTTGTTGAAATTTTCAAATCATGCGCCAATTTTGGGATATTTCCTACATATGCGAGTCGATGAGTTATTCATTATATTCCCGCAGTTTTATTCCTCCATCGACTGTTGCTCTCGATTTTATTCAGAAGCGAGTTGCAGGTGCGTAGAAGGATCCGCAGGTAAGACGAGGGAAAAGGGCGGGTCGAAGCAAGGGACCCGTTGAATTCAGTCAATCCCCTCTCCTCGTTAACTAGGTCATCGTCTACCTTCGTCATGGCCTGATCTTAAACATCCCTTCAACGATCATTCAAGCGTTATCGCAAAATACCTCGGAATCCCTTGCCGAGCCAATTTCACTCTCCGCCGACGATTTACATTGGAAAATATGAATTCCTCACTTTCCTAATCACACTCGGTAAACCGCATCCCAGTGGATTCTTACACTCGCTTCTAGCATCCAACGACTGTAAGTATCAGACTATACAAGTATCCGAGGAAAATACGATACAAGAGAAAGAGGCGTTCCGTAAAATACGTGGATTTATTCCGCCAAATTTATGGGCTATATTAAAGGCCAGTGGAGAGAGTAAAGCGAATAACAATGAGAGCCTCTTCCTTCCACATACGCGGTGTCGCGGCTCGAAGACGTGAGGGCCGCCAAATTCGATTTCTGCCGGATTCTCCGGCGACCATGGACTCTCGAAAATCAGATTTAATTCAATTTTCAGACAACAGGGAGGAATACGTCGTTGAGGCGTTTCGTGCGTTAACATGCCAGAGGGCTGGCCCCCCCTAAATCTCGATCTTCAGCCGCGGAGGGACGTGGAAGGGCCGAAAGGTGTCCTGAGAATACTTCTTTCGTCGCGAGGTATTTTCTCGTCGCGCTCTCGGGGCTACGGTCCTCCGCAAACTGTGCAGCAAGGACGGGGCAAAAAACATCTCAGGGCAGCCATATAAACAAGGGAGAAAAGATCTTCCAGCTCATAAACCTTCTATATTTATGAGAAAGGTCGGTGTGTCCGTGGAGAAACTTTTAGTGCAACGCACCAACCTCCGTTATCCATTGTGGAGAGCATAATGAGGGGGAAGGGGGGAGAAAGAAATCCGCGACATTGCCAGGTGAGCAAAAAACATGTACCTCGAGTTCAACGGAACTTGAAGTACGAGGAGGGTCGCAAAGAAGAATAATTCCTGAGTATTCAATTATTCCATCCTGTCGTGGATAGTGGATGAGATAGCTCGTGAATATACATGAGAAATATCGTTCTTATTAACGGATATCCTCGTTGCTCTTGAGATATTGCAAGGAATGCGGTTTCAGTATATATGCCACTGACGATGCGTTTAACGCGTAAGAGTGAGCATCAGAGTAAATACATCGTGTTACGAAAAATCCAGTGTTTTCTCTCGTTGCTCCTCTGGACTAATATACATTATGTTGTATATTTCTTACGTCTTACAGTGTATACAGAGTCTATACACCTTTCGACGTATCCTGTCGAGAGAGCATCAAGGCACCGACTTTGATGCATGGCGGAATCGAATCGCATGATACGAATATACATAAGGAGTATATTGCCGAGTAAATCTGGGTTATGATGCGCAGCCTGGCTTGATTGATAATTACCCCTAAACCAGCGAACTTTCGTGGCTGGAACTATGCTCACGCTGATGGGACCAAGGTCTGGTAGGTAACAAGTGACTGCTGGATAACTCTAATTACAGCCACGGGTGAGGCAATCAGGCTGCCAGCCTTGATTATGAGCCTGTCTTGTCGCGCTTGCATTATTCTCCAGATATCCTTTCAGTGGCGATATTGCGGGGAGATAATGCGAAGCACACGTGTTGCGTGTCAACGTATCAGAATGGGCCGACAGAAAATTCTCCGATGCGCGGTTGATCCTTATCGAGGAATAATTAATTTCTAAGCGAGCCCGCGATCCATCATAACTGGCCAGCGCGCGCCCGCTTCTATTTACAAACGCTTCGTCCCATTCGAATGTTCTTAAAATAAAGCGACGTACATGGCGATACACGCGATTCGGTCGAATTAACCTGCCGGTAATTCGAACAAAGCCACGAGATTCAATGCAACTAATCGCCGTGCACGCCCCGGTATTTACAACCTGGCCAATTGTAAATCACGTTTGCGTAGGCGTTGCCATTGCGACGACTGGCGCGTATCGTATAACCGACAAGGTTATCGCGAGATAAGCTTAAATTTACCAAAGATAGGGATAATGCCCCGTGAATATCCGCCGTGTTAAAAATGGCATCCGCTGCCAGACAGCCTCGCCGTAAAGCGCGGGACGTAGAAAGTAATGCCGCTGAAGGAGAAAAAAAAAAAGAAAAAAAGACAAGAAAAAAACGCAATTTATAACTGTCCGCAATTGACCTTATAGTATATATCACGCAGTTTACGCGCAATAAAATCGTTAATAGCGACACGGAGACACGCCTGTGGCCATCCAGGAGAGCGGATTAGAAGAACAGGGCGTCGTTTCCCTTTCCAGCGGTTATTGCAATAGTTCAAAGCAAATTGCCCCTTTATCATTCTCAGGAATGCGCTTGATACAAATGAAAGGTAATGATAATCTGCCATCCCTCGAATACAAATTCTGCACAGGGCTTTTCAATATCTTTAGTGGAAATAGTCGTTCTCGTAATCCGTTTATAACCGACGAAACACCGTGCTTCGCTGTACATTTCGAAGCTTTATCGTGAAAATTGAAAGCCGACCGCCGCTCTTTTGCAGATTGCACAGTATAGTTTTATGCGAAAAAACCGACGGCGTATTACGGGCGGCGCAATGGCTTTTCAAAATCGCGACACGACAGGGAAATATGGCTTTGCTTAATTTCATATTTTACGATCGCCCGTTATTCCAACGTGCGACAACGCGAAGCAACATTACTCGCCATTGTCTCTTCCAGGAACTACGGAAAAATCCATACGCTCGCCAGAGCTATGCGGATTAGGGGGATTTCGACCAATTAGGAGCTTATTCCGGAGGGGCAACCCTCCCTTATTTTCTCTCGAACGGAACTGGAATCGCTAAATCAGATATAATCAATGGGAGCGGTAATATGCGGGTTCAACCATCGACGTGGAAGAATTTCGTGGTTATTAACACTAAACCCACCAGCCAATTTCTGGACATATTTATATATAGCACGTGTATCCTTAAAGAAAAAGGATATTAAGAAGAGATGATTTATAGAATGATTCACACTCTGGAGTAGAACCATAGCAAATCTCAAAAAATACTCTCTCAAGAAATACAGTGATTTTTCTAAAAAAAACAACTGATCAGTCATTTTGACCTCTTTCCTGGGTTTATTTTAAAGAAGAAACGCCCTTTTTTTACTTTTTTTATTCCATTATACTACTCGCGACGATACGTTATAATCAAGAACGCAGGTAACAAGGGGGCGCCACGCACATTCTACGTGCTACGAATGCCGAATAAGTCGAAGGTGGGGAATAAATAGCAAAGTGAAAATTTTCATTTTCCCCGCGACTCCTTAAAGAAGCTCCTCCACGAATATTCATCAATCCGTATAAAAGGAAAAGGAAGGGAAATTCCCGTTATTTTTTAAGCACGCCTCGTATAACCGAGTTGGAAATTCAATGAACACCGTCGTTGCGCTGGTTTAAAGTTAAAGTAGCCGCGCGCCGGTTCGAAAATTTCGTTCCACGGAACTCGCGGGGTGTTAAATTAAATGCAACGTCCGACAGCAATTTAATGGCGAGGCGTATAAACGAGATACACGGCGATTTCGTGGCGTTTCGCGCTTGGCCGCCAAAGCGGACATGATTTTTCAATTTTCGCGGACCAAAGGCCGGCCCGGGCCCGATATCGAGACGATAGAGCCGGAAGGAGGATTTCGCGGTTCACGGGCTCGAGAGTGCCTGTCCTTTTGGAATAATTGAAGAGATTCTTAGGAATTCCAAGGGAATCCAGTCCATGCGATATTATACACGCCGAAGTGGAAGGCATTAGTAATCGTCTTTCTCCACCCTCCTTCCTTCCCTCGCGCCAATGAGATTCATTTGAATAAACTGGCGCCGCTGCGTAGGGAAATGCTGGCCGAGCTTTAATTAAGGCAATAATTTAATGTGGAAGGAACGAAGCTGATGGTCAGGAACCGGCGGACGTCATCGGGAATGAAATTTGGATGGGCTGCGTTGGTTTAATCTCCTCCTCGCTGGTTAATCAAACTTTCAATCCGCACGCGCTATCCTTGAATTGCGAATCTCGAAGATCGACGCGCGGCTTCGCTCGTGACGCTTATTGTTCGACCAATGAATATAAGGGAAGTATAGATATTGATGCAGGAAATAAGTCGGCTTTCCTGAACCTCGATACTGATGCTTATAATCGATACAGTCCTGTATAAGAACACGATGTCGATTTTTAAAATCAAAATATTAATTAGACATACATTATACGAATATCTAATCTTATATGGACATCAAAGTAGAGGTATTATAGTTATCACGTCGCAGTTTATAAGGAAGCTGGAAAGCTCGACAAAAAAGTTCTGATCAAAGAACCATAAGAATTGATTTCGAATAGAATAAACGCAGGCACTTATATTGGATACAAATTACTCTTCGAGGTCGAGCAACGACGCGAGCAGATATTCACCTAATCGTGGCTTCGAGCGCAAACCAGGGGATAGCGATTTGTACGATCCGCAGTACATATGTACGCGACACACGGAAGGGAAGCGGAGATTATTCGTGAATAAGATCAGTAGGCGGATAAGGCGCCTGGGAGTGAGCACGTATAATAGCGGACAAGATAGCCGGAGTTGGAGGCGGACGAAGATGGATGATTCCTAGGAATGATACTGTCGCGCGCTGCGCACCGTAAAAACGCGAAGCGGGCAGAAAATTAAAGCTCTCGAACTCGTGGCAATAATCCGGAACATCGGATGCGAATTCGAAGGAAACGACGCTGCCTGGAAATTCGAGACAATTCCGTGATTGGAGGTCGTATTCTTCGATCTCTTCCTCGTACCTCGAACGCTGGCGTGTGACATGGAAGCCAACGAGGATTTATATTTTGTACATCTCGCCTCGCACGGGGAATATTTTGCCGGCCATACCCTAAAAGCTTTCCGTCGTAGACAATATGGTGTCGCGGGATGGAGGAGTGCTTGAAACACCCCCACGGTGAGGATAAAATTAAATTAAAGCCCATCCGCCGGTCCACCAAGAGATTTGGATCTTTTTTCGTCCTCTCGCGACGTAACACGAGATACGGATGTTAGCGATAATCGAGGAAAAATTGTTACGTCACAGATAGCGGGACACATATTAGAAATACACGCGTCAAGGGTTTCTTTTGAAAGTATAAACGTTCTACTCCCTTAAAAATCTTGATACTTGTGTTTATCTACGTTACGTTATATTAAGTATGAAGCATTAATTTAATGTCCATCTTCGACGCAATTAATTTTCATACGCATCGAAAATAGACGTGTTAGAATTGTACGTCTCTTTAAAGGGCTAAGAGCACTCCTTTTCCGCCGCCAGGAGCACGGCCGAAGAAGGAAATTCGTTTTCACAGAGTTTTGTCCGCGCTTGAAAAGATATTCTATGCTAAAATTTCAGCCTTAAGCAGATATCACGCATGAATGCTGGCGCAAGAGCGGTGGAAAATTTACAATGCAAACAGCTCTATCTACATACGGAATATACCCTACACGACAGATTTTCTGTGAAAGGAAACCCTATCGTGAACCGCTGATTCTCGCAAATTTACCGCACTGTACTCGATCGATCGAACGTACTACGCGGGACATTGAAAAATCGCGATAAAAATACCGCTTTCCGAGACGTAAAGAGAAATAATAGGTTTCCGGCTAAATGGGCCCAAATCATGTTTCCGAGTTATTTCGAATTTTATTGGCCTCGGATAAAAATACTTTTACCATCAGGATTTATACAAACATTTTCCCGCACGGTACGCGAAACACCGATATATCAAACTCTCGTATATCCGCAGCAACGAAATGCGCAAGGAAAAGTGTCGCTTTTAAAGAGCGACATTTTCCTTCCTTGTCCCTTTATGTCGTTGGTTTTTGAGTGACTAATTTATTCCATCCGGTCTAAATGAATGTACCGCGGATCAAAGGAAATGCGGGGCAAAACGTAAGCGTACTTAGGATATCCCTGCGTTATTCTCACAATACGTACTCCAGATTTCTCCGACGCGGACGATTTCTTGGGTCATCACGCTTCACCTGGAAACTTCGGGGAAACGATCTGAATATTCCTGGGTTTAATTCGGCGGCGTATTGGGAGCCTTTGCTCTCGACCGAGATCCCCGCGGCTGCGGTATTCCGCGATCGATTTGATGACAGTCGATGAGGAACCGACTTCCAAATTGTGAATTAGCGCGTTAGCGAAGCCCCGAGGCGTACAGCGGGGGACAATCCATCGTGTGCGCCAGAAGGGAAATTAACGTAAGGAACGCAAACAACGCCATTCCTCATAAATATATCAAACGAGATTAAAATAGCTTGCTGGCTGAATATTTCGCATCGAGCATTCAATAATTACCTACTAAATCGGAATTTTTTAACGCAATATATATATACATCATACCTCATCACAAATAACGTCGAATAAATGAACAAGGTAAAAAACATGGACTATTGATCCTAGAGGTCGACGCCCACTAAAGTCGAAAAAAAAGCCAAGAAACATAAAAGATAAACCAAACTAATTACCGTAAGACTATCAAGCGCAAAATTCAGTATTCAGTAATTATCTACTACTTCTGGATTTTTCAATGTAATATACATACATCAAACCTCCTCGCAGATTGCATCGAAGAGATGAATAAACTAGAAGCGCGAAGGATAAACCAAAGCGAGCCGAGTTTGTCGACGACGCTTTTCGATTTCTACGTAGACGATCGAAATAAAAACGCTGCTGGAAAATCCGTCTGGTGCCGTAAGCCTGAAGCGACGATCTTCAGATGGCGAGCCGCTGAAGAGTCATTAAACGTTGTCGCTTGGTTAGCGCGATGGACGGCGTGTGTCTTCGAAAGAGCAGTTAATGGAAGCAACCGTTGCAGGCTAAGGACTTATCGGCAACCAAAGGGGAAACCTGGATAGTTAATTACGGGAGGCACTTCGGAGAAGGCGGTCCATTCCATACACGTACCAAGGTGCAGCGCAGGGAGGCACGCAATAACCTCGTCTGGGACTTGAAAAGGCCAGGACCGTCGTAAAACTTCTCAAGGATTCCTCCATGTGCTAGCAAAATATTGCCGCACCATGGCACGGAGTTTGGCTCTAAGTTTAATATAAGATCGAGAAATTTCAGCCAAACGTTTTACTTCATGCGCGAGCCACACTTCGAGGCTTCAATCCGATCATTGACCTGGTTCTTCACAATGCGAGACTCGGTATGAAGTTGTCTATAAAAGAAAATTTCCCTCTCTTTCTCTTTCTCTCTCTGGTGATCACGAGGATTAGTAACGAAGAGAGACATCGTCGAAATGGCGGGGGATATTTTGAGGCTGTAAGGATTTACGACTCCTCATGGGTATGGATTCTAAGGATCTCGATTCGTGTTCCTTTTAGATTCCTAAGTACGTCCGTGAAAATCGCCTTGGAAGATTAAACCCGCGCGGATCATTTTAGAATTTCGAATGTCCTATTTGGAAAATCCGCTATTTCGTTCCTCGGCCCTCTCTGCTCTCTCGCTGATTTACGTAACAGCTTGCGACTTTTATCTCGGGATATTCGGCAGTTCTCGAAGAGAAATTTTCCCCTTTCTCTGGGCCTTTACGTCTTTCGAAATTTAATATGGAATCTTCACCGTGTCGCTGTTAAATCGATTGCGAGGCATATATTTGCCCCGCGGCGGGCAGAACTGAGACGGAGAAAGTAATGAAATAAATAAAAACTCGCAGCCGGAGGAGCGAGAAGTTTCTCGAGCCAGCTGTATCACATTCCCCGATACAACGCCTATCTCCAACTTCGTCATTTGCACAGTCGCGTTAAATCGACTTCCAGATTGAGGAACTTTAATAAGACCGAGTCAGAAGTGAAGAGCTCGAAACACCTGAAATATTACAAAGCTCAACAAAGCTCACCCCTAAGTACTCCGATTTCTTATTCGTTCCACTAAAAATAGGCACGAGGAAACCAATTATCGAACTACCGGATGGAAAACGAGTCCGATCAAAGATGATCGTTCCACTGATGTTCCACGGTGTTCCTCCCGCTTAATCCTACTCAACAAATCCAGGCCAGCGACGCGTAATCGGTTAATTTTCACCCGAGAACACGGTTTCGTTTCAATGGGAATTTGTGAGAATTTCACTTTGTTCCCAACTAAAGGCGCAGCATGCCTCGTTAAGGCCATTCTTACAACTTTGATAAAGCACCGAATGCTAAACTGGCTCCCAGTACTCGTCATCGCGATTGTCGGGCATAAAATTAGGAGCGGATCCACTCTAAGCGTCGATCCGTTTCTTCCTTTGCCACGATGACACACCGTTATCGTCGTTCATACGCGAGGCTACGTTGCTCTCAACGAGGATCGCATCGAGATCATTTAAATCAACGAACCACGAACGGGGGCGACTAATTGAAAGGCATTCGCAAAGCAGAAACACAAGACGCGCCGATCCGAATACGATTTCCCGTTGAATATTTACCCCGTTTTATGCCGCAGTTACGCTTCCAAGTGCCGTAATTGTAAAGCGCGCCGCCGAAGGCTCCTGTAACTAGGCGCGGAGTTTACCATGGTAATGTACAGCGCGACCGAGAAATTGTAAATATGCAAACTGGAGTGAGCGCGAAGGCAGGAAGGCCATCCTAAAACCCGCGAGCGCCTCTCAGCGCCGCGGTAAGCGTCTCGATTAACGTGTCGATGAACGACAAATTGAATTATCCGTCCTCTCGCTTTGCTCGCCTCGAACCCCTCCCCAAACGCTTCTATACCCACCGAGACAATTCTCCCTGCAAGCTCCTTAGTTCCACGAGCCTTTCGCCCGACAATACGCAAAGTTCTACGATAACAAACTTGCAAACCGACTCCGGCATAAGTGCACTCCGGGAGTGCAATGGTAACATTGAACTTCGGCCGGCAAGTTTTAGCGGGATGGAAAACAGGAGAAGGACCTTTTAGCCCTGCCAGAAGTTTCCCTGAAAATGCTCGCCATCCGCACTTTCTCTCTCTCTCGCGCGCGCTCGTTTTTATTGGGCGAACTTTGGATGCCAGGTTCGATCGAAAATTTCGCGTACGAGGAATTCGAGGAAGGATGGAAAAGGGATAGAGTGGACGATGCGGGAATTTTGCTGAAAATACTTGCCATTCATGACACTCTCTCTCTTCCTCTTATTCTTTTGCTTTTACTCTCTGTCGTTGTTTCTCCCTGCTTCTCTATTATTCTCTCTCTCTCTCTGTTTCTCTCGCGCTATCTCTCTCTCTCTCTTTCTCTCTTTTTCCTCTCTCCATTATTCCCTCTCTTTCTCTCGTGTTCTCCCTTTTTCTCTCGCTCTCCCCACCGTGTGTTTTTATTGGACGAATGTTCGACGCCAGGTTTAATCGATAGAAGCGTGTACGCGGGACCCGAGGGACGGCGTTTGGCGAAAAAAGGATAAACTAGAGGACAAGAGTGACGGACAAGCTGTCACGCTCGAGCTTCCTCGACGCGCCCCGCTCCTAACAGCGTCCCGTGCATTCGCGATTACCGTGTATCATCCCTGGCCGCGCGTAAGAGGGCGCCAGGCTTCGAGTTTTCCCGTCTTCCCAATCGATCCCCACGTTTCCTCCCTCGTCGCCTTGGATTGATAGCCTCGATCCCGCGGAAACAACTCTCACGAGTCCACCATAAGGCGCACTGGGGACGTCCGTGGTTTCTTCAGCCCCCTCTCTCCCCTCTCCTCCCTCCTCTCTCCTCTCATCCCTTGCCAAGTCTTAGGTTGGCGCGAGAGGAAGGCGAGAGGAAATAATGCAGCAAACGCCGCGCTTTGGAGGCTGGCCAGGGCGCGCTGAAGGAAAGGGAAAAATAAGAGGAGCCGTAAAATATAATAGGAGAGTCCTTATCCGGCACTTAAGGCCCGCCGCGCCTCCTCTCGTCCCGCGGCGAGCCTAAGAGGTCGTTCGAGCGATGTTTTACTGCGTTTCGGATCAATTTCGAGCGCCCTCCTTCCGATCCCGCTCCCGATGTCGCTGACCCCCCGCCACGGGGTCCTGGATGGGAGCGTCGAAAATGAGACGGGGGAGGATGAGCTCCCCTTCGCGGCTGACAATGCTACGACACGTATTCTCGCCGGAGAAGGACGAGCGACCGAATATTTCTTCCTGGCTAAGGAAGAGCGGATGAGAGCTCGGGTGATTTTGGAGGGTGGAGAAGGTGGCTGCCGGCGAGAATGACTCGGTATGATTGAACGGCCTTGATTAATTTCGAGCGCGGCGCTCCTCGTGGTGGGACGATGGGAAGCTTGGCTCGTGTTACTAGTGATGTTACTTGAGGTTTTTCCTGATGTACGATAAGTCCTTAAATAATACTTGGATTTTTTCCCGATGTATCATAGAAAATAATATATAATATATTATAAAATAAGTCTTTAAAGAAATGGAACGAAGAAGGAACGTCAATAAGACAAAAATTATATAAAACTGTAAAAAATTATCTCTTTTTCACTAATTGAATAAAATGCGAGGTGTATCGATTAATTCGATCGTCGAATTCATTTTTTAACTAATTGATTGACACCCGTCGCGTCGTTTTATTCAGCCAATAATACAATACAACAATCTACATACGGAGATAAAATCGCGAAAAATCTCACAAAGGCCACCATTGCACGATAACGCCTACTTTATTCTAAACAAAATAACCGAACCGTCATCTTGCCATATTCGATAGTCTTAAAGTACGATGCCCCCAACACTTCTCCCGATCTTCAGATATTCCCGCACGATACACGTGCACCTACGACCGTAATTAACGATCGATCTCGAGGGGTATCCCCTCGACTAAATAGCCACCGATATAAATCAAAGGATCGCGAGCAGTAAACTTTACGAGGACGATCGGAGGACCAGGTTTAAGGGTCAGCCTCGACTGCGGATCGATTTTCCCCCGTGTTTCCTTGGGTTCCGCGGTGCGATATCCGTAATCCTCCGCAACGAGAACGGCTTTCTTCTAGCCTCCCCCCCCCTGTCCCGGACGATGGAGCGTCGCGATGCACGAAGGAAGAAGGTGGAGGGAGAAAGTGCAGGAAAGGACGCGGCGGGTTCGTCGAACTCCCCAGGTGTGGTCAGGCGGTCGAAAGAAGAGGACGAAGGAAAAGTCGGCCGTCGTTATCGATCTTCCTTGGCGAAAGACGGGCAAACGCTCGTCATACCGCCTACCCACTACGGCCAAGTCCGGCAATCCAATTTTCGCCGATCCGATCCAATATATCTTGCCATCCGCCGGGTAGGTGCAACGTTTCGAGTATAGTCCAATCATCGTCTAATCGCTGGATCGACCGGTGTATATATGTGTCTATATATATATATATATTTTGATATATATTATATATTGGACACGGGTCTAAAGATGACAAAAAAGAGGCCGATAAAGGAACGTGGGACAAGCTGACATTCGGATTTTTTGAGAAGATACTTTTCAACGATGTGCGACGAGCATGGGTATACAGTTTTTGTATGCACCACTACGCGTGGTCTCGTATCAAGATGGGATAATCAATACTAAACCTACGAAGCGGTCAAAGTAACCACGATCAGTCGTTTCTTCGAGAAATCGCTGTACTCGATTCGAAAGCTCGAGATTCTCTACGAAGCTGAAGAGTTGCTTCCTCGTGGATCTTGGACCATTCGAGAAAAGCAACGAATATTCACGGTGAAACCGTTGTATCTAAGAAATCGCTTTCATTGGCGGGACAAACTGTCGCGTTGCGTAAAGCTTATTTTTGGTAATCAATGATGATCAAGGAAGTATCGTTGTACTAACGATAATGGAGCTCGAAATTGGCCAGCCTTCCACGTGACGCGGTAAAGACATATCCACGCCACTTTGTTTCGTAACGATTTCCTCTTCGTGGCTATTTCGAACGGCCAAAGGGAAGCTCTGGCTGTCATCGAAAGACGACACCAGAGCTCCTTCCAAGAATCGAATGTCCGAGGAACGGACCCATCGTCTTTGCGCATAGCGCGGATACGGTCTCAGCCCCCGTATCCCCCTTTATACTTGCAAAATACGCGATGCGCGATGTCCAGAGCTTTGCATTCGCTTTCCATAACCCCGGCGAAAATGAATGGTGGCACTCCCAATGATCGAGCTCCCGTCAAACGCCCGTCCTTCCTTTCTTTTTCACTGAACGATCCATGAAAATTGAGAGGCTCGAATACGGATCGGGGATTTACGGATCGTTAGGCGCGTAAAGGAGGATATCTGTACCCGTCGAATCTACGCGGATTGCACGAAACATTAAGACCACCTTTGTTCCTTTTCGAAAAAAAAAAAAGTTTCATCGTGCAAGACAGTGTTTCAGTCTGGGACCCCTGGTTTACTTTCAAAGACGCTCGAGTAAAAAAGGGGTTATAAAGAGCAAGGAGCAAAATGTGGAATTATATACGAGTCGAGGGAGAATCGAGCGGTTGTTTTAACAAGGACTGAAACATTCGCGCGGCAAAGAACCTATGGGGCAGGAAAAAAACGTGACACGGATAAAGTGGAGTGTTTTTAAGCAACCGTTTATCCCCGTCGCGTTGCGGTCCGGCAAAAAGCGAGTTTGTATGGGATAGAACTATCGGTGATTCTTGGCCTAACGCAGCACCTATTCACGCACTTTGTGTTTTAATTCCCCGTCTGGTCGAGTGGGGTTGGAATTTCTGTCGATCTCGTCGACATTTTTTGCGTGGAAGGATAATCATTTTGACCACTGATGTGTGGCTTGAATAATTAAATGATTACTATATCATAGACTAAGATGAAATTAATATTGGAAAATTGCAAAGGGTTCGAGTCCTGGTCGGTTAGACTCACCACCTTAAACTTTACAATTTTCCAATATTAATCTCATTCTAATTAACAATTTAGTAACCATTCGATTATCTGAGCCACGCACCAGTGAGCAAAATTATTATTATTCCACATAAAAAAGTCGATAAGGTGGAGTAATATTCCAACTCCTGCATGCAGAATTAAAATATAAGGTACGTAAACAGCTGCTCCGTTTGATCAAGAATCACTTACAGTTCTTAACCTGACAGCGAGCAAAGAAGTTGGAAATACGATACCCATTTGTACGAAAAATTTATTTTCGCACGAGAGCTTCCTCGAGAATCATCCGGAAAGAATGAATTCGAATGTAATTACTTATAACGCCTAGGAATCGCATTATCGAGGCACGTAACCGCGGATGGGGCAATTGCTAACTATCTCCGATGGCAATCGCAAAGTTCGCGGATTGAACCGGGGAAACTTCAGCGGAAGGAAACTATGACTTCGAAAATGACAAGATCAAATTTCATCGAGAAGATTACTTGCCTAGGCGTTTCTTGTCCTCGAAGCCGCTCGATCTCCGGCGCCCCGGGAGGCGCGTATTTAGGCTGAACCAAATGTCCGCATTAGCAAAGTGCTTTTTACCAACTACGTGAATCGAGTGAAGTTCCACTCTCAAATTCCAACCCTGCTATTATCCGCCTACTGTCGATAAAAATCATTGCCAGTTCGACAAAAGGGAAAGATAAGGTAGGAGATTGAAATTATGCTAAATTACACTTGCTGATTATACTAAATACAAACAGAAATTCGAGATTACACCACAAGTTCCATTCGATTGTATATCAATCAGCAGTATTACGTGAGTACATAACAGAATAAACACGAATAAGCATCGTTACGATATATAATTTCCACGGACATATTTTAAAAGTAAGTTCAAGATGACGATCGATACTATCGCATCCTTGCAATGCTCAGAAAAAAATGACGATCCAAGCGTATTGAGAAAATCTTTCACATTTCAACGGCACGATAGAAAGGGCGACTAAAGAATACTGCGCAGAATGGAAACGATTCAACGTAAGACATTTTCCTCGGAAAATCTCGTTACCTTCGCGATGACTAACGCGAATCATCGGCCTCGCTCACTGACGTCAGCCATGAAATTTCGTTATTTGCTCAAGTAAGGAAACTCCACGTCAGCTTCGGCCAGATTTGATATTTCCACTTACGGCGCTGATGATAGGCCGATGAAACCGAATGGGGTGCCACCCAGGCTATTTCGGTGTCGATAACCGAAGATGAAATACTAATGTACGAAGGCTCCGCCAAGTTATTTACGGCTTGATATCGAAGGAAATAAGCAATTTGTTGAAGCGAGTTTGCTCTCGTCTTTGTTTTTATTCTACCTTCTCGTTGCAGTAAAAAGGTGTACCGCGAGAATCTTTTGCCGATATAACTTTGTGGAAGAAACTTCTATAAATAACCGATCCTACGGATAACCGGCTCTCCACCTTCTATTATAAATTTCAATATCCAGGTCTGTCTTCGTTAAGAAAATAACGCACGGTAAAACGTGTCTAAATACCATCAATCGTATGCTATAAAAATACGTATCTAGCTCTATTTGATGAACCATTAGCAATGGTGATATTAGGTTAAAAACACTTTGTTATACAAAAAAAAATACAGTTAATATTATTATACGCTCGCTCGTTAAATGTTTAATGTATCTGCTATGGTACGATGTTACTCGTGTAATTAAGGGCCATTAAAACTACTCGCTTAATACCTATTTTAAGGTCGACTCTAATAGCCAGTGTGCTGCACGTCATTGTATTGGCGTTATAATCGAATCACTGAAATACCACTCAACCCTATAATGCCGACTTATAATCCAGCTATATAGACAAATCGCGAATACGCGAGCAGCAATGCCGATTCGAACTAATAACAATCGCGGTGAGCCGCGCGAAACGTTTTGACTTTGCGACTCGAGCAGGCCGATGACCTTGATTGCCTCGATTGCGATCAACACGCGACAATCGTACTTCCAAAGTCGCGTGCACCGTGCGCGCGAAAAAGCCCCACAGGGTGGACAGTTGTAATTTCAAGCCCGTCAGCTGTTCGAGGTTGAAAACGCCGATGGACAGAATTCCAATTGTCTCTATGCAACGCGACGTGCAACATTCCACGGTTCGTGTTTACAAACGTCCGGCAAAACCGCGTCACGTCGCGACACACGAGTCCCGGCTCAATCCACTTCCCTCCACTTTCCAAGAAAGCTCACTTTGCAGCGATAAAGGAGAGCCTCCAGGAGCGTTCTTTTCACTATCCCTAGCACAAAGCCGCTATCCATCTCCCAAAAGTGACAAGCGCACGACCCCCCCCCCCCCCGGGGGAAATCAAACATACCGCAAGGACATGTTTTCCAATTCCCTGGAAAAGGACAATAGCCCGCGGCTCCTCTATCTGCGCCTTACGTAAGGAGAACAAAACCGGCGGCTAGTCCAAGCTGGAGGGACGAGTGATAGATGCGCGTTATCACGGTAATTCTACGTGCCTCCTCCGCATTACGATAATAAAAATCCCAGACCGAGGGGAAAATCGCGCGGCGTTTTAAACCTGAAATCGGGAAGATATACCCGTGGAAGGGCATGTAGCAAGGCTAATGACCTCAGCAGTCGATGCCTAAAATCTTTTGTATAAAAAAAAAAAAAGAACATGCGGTAAAGGTGACTATAGCCGTGGAAAGTGGATAAGTATATGATATGTCGATCGGGATAATTCGATGAACGTGGCGGAAGGGAAAATAAGCGCATAAGTCCGACAAGTGTAATGGATCAAGCTTGTGAAAGGAATTAAGAATGATGATAAAAGCACGATCTCGTCTAGCCAATGAGTGATATATTCATTTTGGTACTGTTTCGACGCTGGTTTTGCTTCTTCTTCAGATAGAGACTGAGTAACTTTAGTTACAATAATTAAATAACGTTTAATACTGAGGGCTCTTGGATAAGTGTTAGATAAATTGATGTTATAGAGATTAAGATTTCTTTTTTAACAAAGTGAGCTTTGGTTTTCCCTTTTCATTGCAGGAAGTGAATCTTCCTGTGAGTTTTCGAGCAATGCTATAATGAAGATAGAGTAGGTTTTGGAACAACTCACGATTCCTCTCTGGATGGCAATGGATTCGAAAAGGATAATAAAAACACGGTCTATCCCAGTCTACGAATAATATATTAATTCCCCTTACGTTTCGACGCTTCCTCGTGAAATTAACCAATCGTACAAGAGCAACATGGTATTCGTTACACCCGCGAATGTTTTGGATTAAATCCGACTTTGCACAATCGTGCAATAATCCCTGTTAATTAAAGTCTTTCCCATGGGAAAATGCGAAATACACACGGCAAAGTCATTGAATATTAATATGAAAGAGGCTCGGATGCAAATTCTGCGGGCTTTACTGCGCATTGGGTCGATTGCAGGCGACGGTTGCATCACGACGCCGGCCAGCGAACCGTATTATCAGATATTATTATTAATTTAAGGGATAAACGAAAGCAGGCCGCACCGCAAAGCCGAGAGGTCTTAATTACGACAAACGCCTGCTGGGCCTCGGTTTCGGGATATTAAAATCGCGGTCCATCCAAACGTTATCGCGTGCTTGGCTCGAATGAGAATAGTTCTGCTTCCCTGTCTCGATTTTTAATTACCACGAAATCTGATGTTACGTAAGCTGGCGGTTATTCGCCGAGTAGAAACGCCTCTCTTGACCTGATACGAATAAGCATCTTTGCCCTGCTACGGGATATTATATAACGAATGGCGCTGGTACGCAAGTTAAAAATATACCAGCAAAATGTAGAACGATGTATACCAAACGTATCAAGTGGCTCGTATTTCCTGATATTTATATCCCTGCCTGTACTGGCGATACCTATTGTACTGGCTCCTTTAGAAATTCATTTCACTTTTAACCGTTTCGATCTGCACGCCGACATAAAGCGATAACGTATCGCGCGCAAAAGTACCTCCGCTCTTTCGAGCGCAGCCCTCAAACGAGGAGTCGCGTCGAGAGGAAGGGAAAATGTCGTGAAATTATATATTGACATTCTGTAGTGACGGGGAAGAAAAATTGGGTGGAAGTCGTTGAACGAGGAAAAAACTCGTGGCAAAAGCGAGAATATCTATCGACGTGCATTCGAGGACCTCGAGACTTTTTCTTTCGCTATCATCAATCCTTCCTTCCGAGACTGCTAACCCGTCCTCCAGCACATACCACACTTTGCCTCTGTTCTGCAAACGATACCGTGTGTACGGAACTTAAAAGCCTTGCCCACTAATGCAAGCACTTATCGCACGCCTGCATCAGCCACCTGCAAAATGTTTGTCGGGTGCGTGCATGTGCAGAATAACGTTTAAATATCAAGAAGGTTTATACAAGAGCTCCCGGGGAAAATACGCGAATGTAATCATTAATAAAAGTCGTTTGATATTGATATAATCCTAATGGCGATCAAGAAGGTATTAAATAGCGAGGGATACTCGTAGTTAAATAGCAAATATTTAAAGAATTTTCATATAGTATATACGTATAATTATGACAATGGTCGAGGGCGTATTCAAAGCTGGGTATGAATTATCGTCGAGCGCCTTCCAAGTATAATTCGCGCACCAGGAAAAGCGTGTGAATTATGGTAATGGATGGTTATGACGTTATGATATTTTCGCCCTGAAGTAATTTACATCGCCAACTGACCCGTTACTCCGTAATAAAGCACGTTTCGTATAGCAGAACAATCGGGTATTTAATTCGGCCGACGATTGTTACCAAATCCAAACAACCGAGTGGTGATTAAATTGGGAAACAAATAAGGACGATTGTCCCAAAGTTGTCCAAATTTAACGCGGAGGAAGTGTTCATAATTCTCGAGAGACTCATGTAGAACGAGGTTGGAGACCTACCTGCTCGTATATTCCCAAGCATATTTGAATGGCAATGAGCTGTGACCAAGTGCGAACCAGCAGATGTATTTCATAAACGTGTCGCACGCACACTCGAGCAACGTGTTGGATGCGAAATCAGAGTGAATCACGTCCCACGATTGTTCGTAATGTGTATAACAAAAAGGATAAAAAGTGGACTACCGAATGGATGGAAACCAATTAATATAGATCCACATGAGAGCGCTCTTCCGCTCTCTTCCGCTTACGCAATCACTGGCGACGTTAACTCGATCCCTTTAAATTAATGATCATTTTCTTCGCACGGTAACATCGAGCAATTAATGAAACTGCATTGACATCGAAAAGGAAACAGGATACCACTGGCCAAAGACTTGAAACAGTCAATTCAATCGCCACATTACTAACCTGTTATTAAGTTAGATTTATGCAGTCCCAGAAAATCATGACCTACCTAATAAAAAAAGTGTCATCCCTCTGAATACAATATATCGTACATAAAACGTTTTTATTTCTAGCGTAACTACGATGTACCATAAAAAAAAAAAATGTAATGCTAAATTGTCTGCCAAAAGTATAACAGCGATAAAAGCAATGATAAGCACGAGTGAAGGCTGTACGATACTTCGCTGACCATAACCACTGGTTTAGGGCTTCGAAGCTGCGTCACGTCCCCCAAATTATATTCAGTACGTCGAATTCAGAAATAACGTTATCGTACCTTGAAGTATCCCGAGTTCGTTTTCGAGCCGTGCTTATCGTTGACCTTATCCTTGATTAAATACGAAGCAATAAAAGAGCGCAATAAGAGTCTCCCAATAAAGTGAAAAAGCAAGTCCTCTTCTGCGAACGTGAAGAATCAATAGCTGACAGACGGACAGGCTCGTGAGGGACAAGAAGTTAAGAATCGTGAACCCAATTGAACCGTCTTAAGCTAACATTGAATTCTCGGTTTTCTGATTCGTGTTACCTGTGAGGACCAAGGCCGTGCGCTCCTTAATTCATCATGTTGAAGTGTTTGGAGTTTCTCTCTGAGAGATCGAAAAAGTATTGCGTTCTAAACGTCGAACTTTATTTCACGATTTGTAAGTACTGTAATGATTTTACTTATGATTTTACTCTCCAATATTCACACGAGTAGGTTTTAAGTGAATGTAATACATATTATTCGATTGAAAACAAAATTATTATTAAACAGATCTGGGTAAATCTGTAAAAAATACACATTATCCTTTAATGTCAAGGATACGGTTTGCGAGCGTACGGATAAAACTCGATCAAAACTAAAAGTCCGCGTTGGCTCTAGACGCCACACAAGTTGGTAAACTTTTGTAAAACTTGCATGTTTCTTTCAACTACATTAACAAAAAGGTTAATGAAGTTTTACGACTAAGTACTTTCCAACGCGCAAGTTTAATATGAAATCTGTTCTATTTATAACGGAATATTTCTTAACGCCATTATTCCAAAACGTGTTATTCCGGAAATTAGATGCATCGCACGAAAGAGAATTGTTCATATTTTGGCACAAATAACAGAATGTGACTTTCGAAATTCGTATCTTACCATTCATCGTTCGATATACGAGCAGTTACCGGGCCTACAAAGCGTAGAGGAATAGCCAGTTAGCACGCCATATGGTACTAACAATTTACTCCCTAATTTGAAAGCAGACAAACCACGAAACTACTTCCAAGTTCGGGCCACGGAATCACATTTTCGACAAAAAAGAACCTTTGCTTCATCGCCTTCCAAATTATAAGCTCACACGAATCACCCAAGGTCGGCGAAGCTGGAGGGGCTATTCAGCTATTCGACGTCTTATTTTTCATCGGGAAGCTAATTTTCTATCGCCTCGCGACTCGGTTAAAGAGAAGAAAAGCGCAGATGACCCATTTTTGCCATTAGGGAGAAGGTCGAATACACGGAACCGTGTTACATTTACCAGAGAAATATAATTACGCAAGTACTTGCAATTCACAACGAATTCATTATATAAGATGCTAACTACAGCAGCACTCTTGACGCGACGCAATAATTCCCTCCTAACCCGAGCACTCGGCATTATTACGATGTGGCAACAACAACCCGTTGCCATGGCAACGCGGGTAGATCGAAAACAATTTTACCTCAGCTCCAGGCGAGTGCAACTTCGTCGACATAAAAGGATACGCGTAATCGGTTTCCACGCTCTGGCGGTAAATACCGCCGAATCGAGGTAATTCACGATGAAAATGGAGAAGGTTAAGGCAATAAATAGAGTCGTCGTGCAGGCCAGAATAATAGAGGTGGCATGTCAACGAAGCCGAGTTCGTGGAAGCCGGTCGATGATAGCACGCATCAGCCGGCCGGATAATTAGATCGAAGAGATAAGACGGTTGAGTGCAAACCGTGATTTGGCACTCTCTACGTGCTCGCGGATAATGCGACGACAATCGGCCTCCTCGAAATCTCTTCCACGATAAATCACCCTCCTCGATTACCGAACTTCACCCTTTTTCCGTCTTCCGGCGCATCTCGAGAGAGAAAAAGAGAAGCAGAAGGGGGGGGGGGGGGAAGAAGAGAGGAAAAAGAAACCTTGACTAAGACGGGAGATTTATGACGCGGTAAACGCTAATACGTGGCATGTTTTTGGCGAATTTCGTTCACGTGGACGTAACAAATGAATCGACCAAGAAGGGAGCGTAAAGGGGATCGACTATGGATATAGCGAGAAATATCGTCAGCGATACGAGGTAACGAGAATTTTTCCGCATAACTCGCGGACTTCCCTTATGACGAACCTTTTCAGTGCGCTGGAATGGAGTTAACTCCATAGCTTTGGACACTTGAAAGGGACATTGTTGATCATAGGCGGTTCCGATTAAGCTCGCGTTGATTGAACACGACAAGCATCGTGCTTTGCCATCGAAAGGCTCGATCGATTTTGGCACATCGACTAGCTATCAGGCACAGTACCTTAAGGTCAATGATACGCCAAGAGCTACGTATACCGCCAATGCGGATACGCAGACTTTCGTCGCCACTTGCCAAATCGAGATTAAAACAAGAAAATCACCCGACGATTCCAGATGAACCAAATAAAATTGCGAAACCTCTCTCACGTGTGCGCTAATAAAAACGAAGTCTTTATATAAAATCTAATAAAAAGGAAGATTTAAAAGGAAGAAACATTTAGAAGCTGCGAGCCAGGAACTTCCTCTCGCGTGTCCATTTGGTCTCCATGCGTAACCCCATCGAATTCTCCTAATAAATCAGGCGTATTCTTATCGAGAACCAATTTCCTTCTGCTCTCGGATACAGACGCTCTTATCGTGCTCTCGGGCATCGCGAGGGGGCAGAGGAATATTTTGGCCAGTTCGTACCCTCCATATCGCCCCCTCCGCGTGTCCAGAGAGTGGGCTGCGTGTCGGTGGGTTCAAAGACGAAAATAACGGCGAGAAAAACGGACGGCATTCCCGCGCTACGACCTCATATTTTTCCACTGCCTCGCGTGCACCCGCAGAATGCAGTGGCGCGGCGCGATATAATCTCTATTTCGTGGATACCTGGATCCCGATTCCCCTGGCCGAAAGCCCGACAAATGCAGATTCCATAACGCGACGCAAGCTTTGTACGCGCCTGCCGAGCTCTCTTCACGTCCGCCACAGGCAGACGTTGGGAGCGACAGGCCCGTCAAAAGTACGACTTATCGAGGCAAGCGGATCGGAGAAAATCTCGCTGAAGAAAGACTACTTACCTATGCGCCAAGGGTGCTCCTGGAATTCTCCCCTGGCACTTCTCGCTCCTTTAATTCCTGCTCTCCTTCTTGGTCTCCTGTCCTCGAGAAAAACCAGGACTTCCCTCGTCGATCCTCTATCCCATGATTTACAGGATCGAAGAGCCTCTTGGCGCACCACGCGTGCACCGAGACAAGCGTGTTCGAGGATTCGAATGGGAATTACGGATTGGCGAGGATGAACGCGCACTTGGGTACCGATTTGATAGTGCGAATCACTTTGCAGGGCATCGCAGCTTTCCTCGAGCTTTGCAAGTGTGCGCGCCTCGCTAATCTGAGGCTTCGCCTCCTTCCACGATCGACGATCGATCTCCGGCCTCGTTCGAATTCCGCGAGAAGTCTTCTTGACCGACTAATGTGCGTCTCTTCGCGTCGATGGCGATCGATCCTGCGTGAGGAACTCCCTCGTGGCCACTGTCCATTTGTGGATTAGGGGCAAACGAGCTCCGCGGAAATGGCGCAATCCTTTTTGAGAGCATCTGGCTCGAACCGCTGGAGAATCGCGATGCGGTTTTCGTGGACCATCCGCGGATCCTCGTGCTCTGCGATTTGAATGGAATCGTGCAGCACCTGCCGCCTGGAGTTTTCCTCGTAAATACGCGATGATTTATGTTCAACGCGCTCTCTTCCCCTGGGTATCGGATATTTCTGGAACTCGCAGGATCCAGCGTCGCCTCTTCTCGTTCATCCAATCCTCTGGAGTACCCCGGACACCAGGCTCGCAAGAACCGTTATTCGAGATTCGAATTCGAACCGGGCCGAGGCGCGAAATTTGGCACGCCACGCGCGGCGCCTCGATTACCCAAAATGCAACGCGAATGTTTCGACGAGGCCTCTACACCGCATTTACTTTCCTCACGAGCCTTCCACAACTCTTTCCATCTTATTTCAGAAGATAAAACAGCACTGGAATTCTCTTGCACCGATATATAGCCCCCCTGAACGGAGAAATCTTCTCCACCAAGTCCTCTTACCGCGTCACCTTGTCGATCCTTAATCACCAATTCCACGACACTCGCAACCAATTCCTCAAAAACACCGATGAGCCTCGCTCTAACAGGATTATAGTATCCAAGAGGTACCCAACGCTTAGTAAAAGCGTCATAAAAATACCAGTCTTACGTGCAAACTCAATGTAACCACCGCGTTAACATGCAAACGCGATCGAGTGTTTCCTGTGACTTTGCAACACCTCACACACTTAGGCGAACACCTCGAGAGTGTTAAAGGCGTCTTCGAGAGACGATCCAGGAGGAAAGATCGACGATGCCGGCCTGGCGGCGGTGGTTTCCAGAGGGGGAAGGGGGGATGGATGGTGTGCACGCTCGAAACGTCGTTTGGCCGGACGCAACCACGCGCGTCTGTCGACAAAGCCGTCGCGGTAACAACAAAACCTGCGGAACGGAAAAGCCACGAGGGGTGGCGACGGTCCGGCGACTCCGTATGAACTGCCACCTCGCGAAGGATCCGCCAACCCGAGTGTTTTGATTCGATAGGAGAGGGCTTATCGCCAAAGGTCGTGGCTGTACGATAAAGGAAATATCCCTTGTTTTCACGACCTAATTGCCTCGACGCGACTAAATATTATGAGCGTCGATGGTCGTCGAGGTTTTCGGGCATTTTGTCGTGCGTTGGTTCAAAAAAATTGCAGGTGTAAATCTAATTTGTATCGCGCGGAGAAAATGGCGTAATAGATTGAGGAAGTGTGTAATGGTGAAGGAAGATGGTTTGTTTAGATTATTTTTTTGGTTTTAGAAACGAGCGGTGATTATTTTATTTTGAAATGTGGATTTATGGTTTTCTATAATATAAGAGCGAATATAGGTTTGGCAATGTTATACTGGAATTTTACTAAAAGAAGGTAATATTAATGATACAGGAGAAAGTGTAATGGGAAGTGTTACTCTGCTGTTTCTTTATTTTGGTAGAGCGACTGTTTTATGAGATGATATCGCTGCTGATAGTAACTTGCCGACCATCGAGCACCGTTTAATGGTTAAAGGAGGATTTTCGAGGCTTCCAAAGGATGCCTCTTCCATGCCACCGTTTCACGTTCGATGATAACCGAAATTCAATTTCCTTGTATCAAGCAGAGCGTCGAGAAGTCAGGCTACGGTCGGTATTTCAGGGGTGGATTCACGTTCGATAGGGTAGAATACTCAGTGATATCAGGAATCAATCCCAACCGCGACGAGTTAAGAGCAATCCAGTCGGTAAAGCGAAAAGCTGTGCGTA
The DNA here is from genome assembly GCA_038496175.1 of Ampulex compressa. NCBI lineage: Eukaryota > Metazoa > Arthropoda > Insecta > Hymenoptera > Ampulicidae > Ampulex > Ampulex compressa. The sequence goes on along the minus strand of JBCFXI010000078.1, from coordinate 64,826 downwards.
ACGATTGTCACTAAAAACGTGCGAGTAATGCTTACGATTCATTGATCAACCGCAGTTTAAAAAAAAAGCATCGCATCATTACACGCCGATGACGTGAAAGTAGCACGGAGGTAAAAGGAAGCGTTGGAAGCTTTCAAAGTTCCAAAGCAAAGTGTTGATATTTCTCGAACAATGGGAAGTTAAAACTCCTAGTCGAACTATTTAATTATGTAAGGGAAAATTACGTTGGCACGGAAGTAACTTTGCGCTATACTTTCAAGGAAATTCCTCGACGGGAATATTACCGGTAGCGCGGTGCTTTTGATTAACCAGAGAAACCAGCGGATCGTTACATAAGGTTCGTTATTCGAGCCTGATTCTGAGGCCACCAGCTCTCTTTATCTCGAATCGTAAAAATTATCCGAAAATCAAATCCTCCGGTTCAACGAGTAGCGATCTGTACGAGCGCCCGCGAAATTCATTGAAATGAGTTTCAGGCATGGCGCCAGGCGGCGGTCCATAATCCGAATGTAATAACCAGCTTTGCGCGACAAACGTACGCCGTTCCGTATATTCGAAATCCTCGAATTTCGAGATACCATATTCATATCGATGAAAGCAGCGCGCTAACGAATTCAGGCGATACTTAGACGCGCAAAACCCATAACGACGACAACGACGAAGTTAGACTAAATTTGGTTCTACTGGATAAACCTAATTATTTTTTCCCACGATTATGAAATAACACGATTGAAGAACAGAACGCCTCCACTTTTTACACGGTTTATCTCATCTAAGAATCAAAATAAAAACAGGATAGGCAGTTCTTTCCTCGATTATATTATTCCATCGATGTTATTTTAATATCGTGTAAGAAAAGAATTAGGTCTGTATTAATCAGAACCAGAAAAGAGTTGGGCGTGTATTAATCACCGCGTAGTGGTTTATATTACATATATTACATATTATTAGACTATATAAATATATTAGACATATATTACACATATTTTGATGCAATAATTTGGTGCAATTCTTGACTTACCTAAGTACAGGCCAGTCCCCATCGGTCGTCGTCGTAGGCGCAGATGTGCTTCTGTTCGGAAGACTCAAACGGGGCCCAATTCGCAACGTCATAGGGCGCCTCCTGCGCAGCGTATAATCTGAAAATTAAACCGAGGGAATTCACATAATTTCCCCGCATTATGTTTCCGCGCACACAAACGCGCGCACGTCTGTAATCCGTCTCGAGAGAATTGAGGCAATACCGGCGGAAAAGTCCAGATAACGCGAAATCGATTTAGAAGGATTACAGCGGTGGGGCTCAATGGCGATAATAACGGATCTTGATTCTGTATACATTGGAATGTGCCAACGTTCGAAACCGAATCTTCGTATTTACAACGATTAAGGACACCCGGCCTTATATGGATCGTGGTTCTGTAATATAAACGCGTATTTGGTGGATCTACAAATTTGATAATGTCGTCGCTTTATGTTATATATATTGTAATCGCCTTTTATTCGTCGTCTCGAGCATCGCGTTATTTAATTCTTATTTAATATATATCATGATAGGCGAGCACTTAGTTGAGCTCTTTTTTTTATAGGCCGATTAATTAGCGATAAACCGTACTGACATTTATAAATCTCCAAATTCGAGTTTGCCAAATTTCGTAGGTGGGTTGGAGGCCTTCGAATTGGCGAATTATAACGTGGGCATAAAACGAGATAATCCCGATAATTACGAGAAGATTCGAACCCAGGCTGGATTGGCAAAACGAACTAATGAAAGTAGAGTGTACTTAATACCACTGGGCTCGCCTATCAGTGGCAGACCACTCGTACATTTCCGCTCCTTTTAGCGGCCGACCAAAACGCAGCATCGATATTAATTCATTATCGAAAATTAGCCTAATTATGCATTAACACTGGATTCGCAACGGCTTCATCGCGAAATATAAATCGATGCCACACGAACGAATAGTGAGGTGTAATTGGCCAACCGACTGCTAATTATGTGCGTGATATATTTTGCTTTGTTCCATTGAAAAAGATTTTTCCTTCAATTTTATAACTTCCAGAAAAAAAAAACTGTTTTTTGATGTGATCACTGATATTGCAGATTTACTCTAAAGGTAATATTAAAATAATTTGCATCGGATTAATTTATGCAAACACGTTTTGTACCGGTAATTACAACTTAAAGAGAATGTAGGAAAAGCTATTCCAAAAAGATATCAAAAACGTGAAACGTGTAATTACGCTGGTGCATATAAAATATACGGCAAATTTCACTGCTTGCAAATGTGGTATTATTAAGCAATGGTCGCAAAAATAATTGTGCATTCAGAGGTAAAATATATCGGGTTTAAAAATGGAAGGATTCTCGGTATTCGATACAAAATGTGATTTTAAAATGTGCACATCCGAAAGCAGAAAATAAGCACCGCTATCCGCGTGTTATTCATGTTTAATGCATTTCAAAGAAGTACACAGAATTACAATGCAGTATCGCTGAAGCGTACCATCGCCATTTGAGTTATTCGCGATATGGTTTGAAGATTAGGAAATTTGTACGTGCATTAAGGAGTTTATAGAGCACGAATAATTATAGCTCGATACATTTAACAAATACACGTTCGTCAAGCAAGGTTAGACATGGTTTGACCTTTTAAGCACTTTACATTGACGCCTCGGTTTAATTCAAGTCAATGGAAAACAAACATTGTACCAAGGATGAAAGGAAACGCGAAACCGATTTTGGGCAGAACAATGTAGCTTAATGCAATTTTGTGCCACTGATTGAATCAGGCATAATTCCATATTCCCCCGATAATAAAGCTAACGTACAGTGTCTAAAAAATGTGAACGCAGAACGCTAAACTACTTTCAACGCGCACATTTTCATCGTGCACGCATCTGCTTAAATTTTCGAGAATAAAACCTCAACCAAATATCAAGTTTAATTAAATCTCCCCTTTACGCGTACTTCCACGAATGGACGATCCTCCTGGTGTACAAATTACAAAGGAAGTAATAGAGACAGAGAGAGAGAGAGAGAGAGAGAAACGAGAAATAATATCCGGATTTGATCCATTTTTAATATAAAATACAACGAGCCGTTTTAATGAAGGTTTATGATGTACTAAAACAGCTTCCGCCGTTCTACGCCCGCTTCACAAGAAACCACGTTTAGAATACGGACCTTTAATTAGCCTGGCGCGCACGGAATATACGTTCTCTTGCTGTACGCCGCGGCCGGCCAGTTGAACGCGATAGTTTCCACTTACTTACGTTTACACGCTCATACGTTCCCCTGCACACGTGTTGAGTGTCCTTTACAAGATTAGCTACGCCATACGAACTACATATTAATGCGACGGCGTCCCTTACGAAAAATACACTCACCATTCGCGGAACAGAGGGAGTTCCGCCCTTGAAAGACATGGGGCGACAGATACTGGGGATGAGGATTCGTCGGTGTTGGCGGTGTGGTCCTGCTGGGGACAGAGGTCGTGGTCCATGGTGGTGCAGCATCTCTCGTTGGGTTCTCCTCTATCGAGGAAGCGGCGATCTCGTTAGTCACCCGCACTTCTATTCCCACGGACTGCAATAAAATATGAACGCTCAATTTATCGCGTATCTTTCGACCGAGGACTCACATTCGTTATGATAAGTGCGACGTGTCGACCACTCAGCGCGATCCTTTTCAGGTCTACGAGTACGCGTGGAGAAATTCTTGAATTATTTTATCGATGATGTAGAGTCTCACGATCATGCGAGTAATATTCCTGCTTGTTGTGCGTTAATCAAGAGGATACTTCTTTTTCCATGACTCTTCTTGAATTTAAATAAAATGAGGCTTGTGTGTGAAGATAATTCGAAACGTGGAGGAATAATCGAATATTACGATCCTGATTTAAACACGAACTGGAGGATTAAATGTCAGAGGGATGGTGACTCTATGTTGTAAAGAGATCTTATAAAGAGGTCTTTGAAGTTTTAACACAGTGACAAGGTTCCAGGCGGAGAAAACGTACCGATCCGCCCGATTCGTATAACATTAAATAAGATAACGTATTTCCTCAACGACGGGCATATGTCAGCCCATCAGTCGGCCAGTTCCACGGGTCTTTTTCGTCGGACGATAACTGCCCCAGGGAGCCTTCGTCCCCCTTTATTGACACCGTGACTTTCTCCCGCTTCGAGGGAATGATTCGCGTAAGGAAAGAAAGAGGAGGAAAAGGAGGAAGGGGAAAAAAGGTCAAGAGCAAATTCCAGCCTGTGTTTTCGGCTCCTCCGTGAAACATTCATCCGCGTTCCCTCCGCCGATGCGAGAGCCGAGAGTTGACTTTTCCGCTTGGAAATTCCAGGAATCTTAAAAACGAATAAATCCACAGAAGGGGGGGACTTACGGCCGACGTTTAATTTAAAGAAAAACGCTGCGTCGCGTGGAGATTCCCGAGAAATGGAAAAAAAATTGCGGGCAAATAGGGCTAATAAAATTACCGATATTAGCAATATGCCGCTCGAGGCCCGCTGTATCCCAGGCGAATGCTGACTACCTGTTGACCGAGCCCCCGGAATCAATACACCTTCGCGTGGGTGAAGATGTATGAAAAGCATCAATTCGTATATAGTACTCTTTCCAGCGGGCGCGTTTATCGTTACCTGGCTTCGACTTACTGGATAACGAGCCACCGGCGGGGTTAGATTAAACGGAATTTCGAAGAACTTAGGGGGAAGCAAATTTCCCCCGTGGATTTCGCCGACGAGGAGGCGCGGAAATACGAAGCTCAACCCTTTCGCGATGTGGTCAAATTACCAATTCTAGTTTACGAGGCGCCTACTTTTTATATGCTCGAAAACACTTCGGAGTGTAATCAAAAATGTAAAATATACTTGTTTTACATGTCTTATATGTATATACTTGTGTTTCATACGTGCCTTGTTAGTAATTAGTTTGGCAGGTTTTAAAGCACGAGGTACAGAAGCCGACTTTACGATTGTCGAGTCGTTATCACCGCCGCTGTCCATGATGGATGACAAAAATACGGTTTCATACAGTTGACCAAAACGATTTTTAGAACGATATGCACACAAGGCGCACACGTACGACACACTCAGCTCCTCTGCGCAGCGCGTTTTAACGATGTATGCAACGCTTCGAGGGCACATCGCCTAACTCCTGTAATGGATTAATGGAAACGCGGGTAGACCCTTTATCGGATTCTTCGGCCAACGCGTCGATCGACCACGAAACTGGCGTCGTATTGCACGACTGGCGAAATGGAAACCATCGTTGGGCGCGGAACATCTTCTGTGCGTGCGAGTTAGATGGACCAGGTATGCGTAGGCCGATCGGTAAGAGGAATTTAACGCACGTGCGGACTCCGAGCGCTGCAAGTTACCAGGGCGAACCGAGTGCAGGGCTTACGAGAGAACCCGGATATTGCATTCCCAAACTTTGGGAGGTACAAAGGAAATCCCTTTGGCCGTGGAAAATCTGGTAATGAAATGTCTCAATCAGAAGCACCTGGTGAAAGGGAAACGTGGTAGAAATTAAGTTTACCTCTTCGATGACGTAATTGAAGGTGGCGGATACTGGCTTCCGCGGCTTACGAAATTATTGTTCTTCCGGGGGAAATGTAGGAAACGAACTTTGGGAGGTGTAATATGTTTCATTGACATATATATATCATGTTCATTTATGTATGAACATTTACGTGTGTGTATATATATATATATTATGTCGAGTTGAGGAAATCTGAGTATTAGGCACGGAGTTGAAATATAAGCGATTCGTTGAAATTTGTTACGAGGCAAGCTCTGAAGCCGACCACTTGCGCAATTTTATTTGGTTACACCGCATTCGCGAAAGTATCCGGGATAGTCGAAACATCACGTACGGTTTTTATTCGGATCAAGCCGATTCGAGGAAATCCGATTTGCCAATCGATCGTACAAACTAACTTCCGCCGAGGGCCGGTATATCCGAAACGCTCGTGAAATTTCACGGTGCTACCTACTAATTTACGTTTTAAATCCCGCCCTTAGCGCGCTGTTAACCGCCGCGAAAAGGCAGGAAATTACGCGTACCTTGGGTGGATCTAACCGAATAAACCGCCTCCGAGCACATTACCAAGTGCCGCTTGAACATTACAGTTATCACGCTCCGTGCACATTTTTCTCCCATATTCCAAATAAAAACGTCGCACGGCGCTTTCACGTTGCACTCGTTTGTTTACCACGGCAAATATTTATCCTTGGCTTAAAGCCGCCCTATTGCTTCGTAGACCTCGAACGTTAATTGCATATCGATCGAGAGCAGCTCGCCACCGGTGTTTTCTTCTCCGCCATGGGATTTAGGACCTCGTCCTGCTGGGAATCCTAATAATGCTCCATTTCTACGCTTAATATTTATTTAGCTAATTTGCCAGGGGCCAAGCTTTGAACCACGATCCTCGCTTTACGCTCTGTCAATGGACGATCCCCGGGGAGTAAAGGGATAGAGGCGCGACCGAGGAATCATTTAAACGCCTCGCACAATCGTGAAACTTTCACAGGGGTGTGCGAGAATTATTCCGGCGGAATCCGCTCCTGATAATGGCGCCCAGGTCCAAAACACGTCCGTAATTTGAGTCCAATCTCTGGCCTTTGATCCGAAGGACCGATGAAGGATTTTTTCGAAAATCACTCGCCAACGGATCTCGTTTAATTAAATCTACCAGCCACTATATGCACGTATTTGACTACACCACGTGTATCCTTAAAGAAAAAGGCTAATAAGAAGAGATGTTAATGGATCGATACAACGATTCGTACTCTGCGGTAGAATCGTAGAAAATCTCAAGAAATATTCTTTTATGAGATACATGCATAGTGGTACATACAAAAAATTTATACCTATGCTAGCTAATGCTTGAAAATTATTTTCTTGAAAAATCTGAAAGTCAGACTGTCCCATGTTCCTTTGTCTGCTTTTTTTTATCGTCATATGAGATACAGCGATTTTTCTAAGAAACGGTTATTTTGACCGTTTCACTAGGTTTGGTGTTAATCTCCGTTTCATTCGCTCCTCGCAGGATAACCGTGGCTTATTACGTGAAAATTATCCGTCGGTGTTTAATCAGCCGGGAGTAGACTTCTCGGGCTCTTCTTTGCGCCTTTTGTATCCCCTTAAAGGAATCCAAATGAGGCCCGATGGAGGGATATTAACGAAAGGAACCGCCCCAGCGTCTACGTCGAAATGTACGGGGACAACGCATAATTTATTCTGCGCTCAGAGCTACTTGTCGCCCGGCAGCCTCCCTTGGGTGTAATTCCAGCCGTGCGCCATTCACCACGCGCCGTAGAACTGGGGAACATCGAAATTCTTTTACACCGAAAATCGTTCCCTCCCACGCCCCGTTTGCGCGAAAATCCTCACTGAGTTATTAACCAGAACGACGGGGAAACTGGTTCTAAGAACAATGGAATTTATGGGAGCGGGCGAATGGTAGGCACGTTAGAGCGCTTGGCGTGGGATGTTGTGCCACTCTTTTTCGGCTGGGCACGAACAATGGGTCATTATAAAAAAAAAGGGGGGGGGGGAGAAAAAAAATGAAAATTCGTGCCCGAAAGAATGCAGCTGTTTTGAAAGGATTATATTTTACAATTAGATTCGTATCGATTTTCGTCCTGGCGCATTTGCACTCAGGGCGGAGCTGGCAGAAAACAAATGTTTGCATATATACGTATAATCAAAATATAGCCGCGGGGTACGAAGATATTCGAAGAGATTTTCACGTCGATGCGCGCAAGTGCCTGGGGGTATCTGTAGGTAGACGCGAGAAAAATATTTCCTGATAAATTTGATGAAGAGAATTTTATTAGCGTTAATTTGCTTTCTATTGTGTATATTATGTGCCAAGGTTGGGACACGCGAATGCAGTAGAATGTTGTATACCGCCTACGACACTCGTACTTTAATTGTACGATTTATTCGCGAAGCGCGGGATGTAATTTGCAGCAGTCCAGATTACGAAGTTTGATCTGAGATCAATTTAAAGAAAAGTGTACACTTCCTCTGAGCAACTTCAAGACTTTTCCTATCACCTCTTCTTGGTACAAGTAATTTAACCTGCAAAATGCAAACGTTTCTGAAAGCTCAGCCGACACCATTGCAAATAAATACACGAATAATACTGCTCGCGATGGTGTATAAAGTTACACTATTTTCCTCGCACTCAAAAACAATCTATAATTCATCTCTTATCCTTTCATGGTGTTTCGATCGCGTGTAAACAAATCCTGCGTTTACAACGTGTAAAATCTAATTCGAGAAGCTGTGTAAAAATAGCCGTGCCTTATGGTATATAACACGAAGAGAAATGAAAGCAAAAAGTGCATTAAATAATTCTGGACAAAGGCGTCTCCTACCTTTGATAATTTAAGGGTATAATTCTTACAAGTGCTCGGAACGTCTAGTCGGCGTAAAAAGAAGCTCACGAGCGTCAAACGGCTGAAACGCGACCAATGGAGCTGATGGCGGTGGTAATGGAAGAAATATAAAAATTAATTTTCCCGATTAAAAGGAAAGGCAGGAGTACGAATAAGTACGAATGAGATTTTACGTTCAAGAAGTGCGAGGAGTCGAGGCTTCGAATTACGGCGATGCCGTGGCGGAAGGAAACTTTCGCCCCTTTAAGAGAAATATCCACGAAACTCGGCAATATTGTAACAAATTTTTACGTCCCGATGGTATTTCAAGGTCGCCGCTTGACTCAATGTGAGAACCAATGAATAAATCGAGTCTCCAAAGGATAGAATTGGCGAGCGCAGAAAAGTCTCGGAAGAACCACTACCGCGCTAGAGTCCAAAATTCGTCCTCGAACATATCTTAACATCTTTTTTTCCATTTCTCAAAAGAAAATAACATTTACATCCCTCCTAAGCAGTATCACTAATATCCTCGAGCTTTATTGAAATACAAGAAATATATTAAATATACAACTGTGCTTCCACCTTCCGCAACGATAGACAATACTCCGAATCATAAATAAAATCATATCGATTCATAGCGTATCAAAATCATATTATAAAACGAATAATAATAAATTAAAAAACCGGTGAAAGCAAAGTACTTAATATATATGCAACTTTTTCCTCTTTACGGAATCAGTGGCTGGAAAGATTCGCACAGCGAGCACTTGCGCGCAGCCTTGGATGTATTCGTAATTGGTGCAAAATCCCCAAAGGGCCGTACTCGAATCCTAATATCCTGGCGGCACAGGAGAATCGTCGCGTTTCCACACACCAGCGTACGGTCACGTTTCCGCACACTGGCCGAAGACAAATCGGACCTTTCGCCTAACAGAATTCGGTATCAGTTGGCGCAGCGCGGTAAGAGTCGACGGCCAGAGGGTGGAGAAGGTTTGCACGCCGATAAGAGGTTTTTTTTTTTTTTACAGGGGAGGAGGAAAAATGCTTTGTGCAACGTCGAGAGCAGCAAGTTCCTGGCGTGTGGGCCTCGTACCCACTAAAAAACCCCATTCGAAGCCGTGATATCCACTTGAAAACAGCTTTCGTAGAGGTACAGAGTGGCGGCTTTAATCTTACCTTACATTTGGCATTTATTCTCTTCTATACATAAATAAGTAAATGTATATAATTACTTCTATATATAAATACTTGTATATATAAATAGATAAATCCACGTGCATGTATATGTTATTTTTTTTTCATTCACTATTTATGTTGGTAATCATTGCTCGTTGCATGTTTTATTTTCCTACGCACCGTCTTTTCTATATATGAGACTGTCTCTACCCAATTCGCCGATGAGAGTTACGAATAAGTGAGCAATAAGTGAACTTGCCACTTAAATTACCGGGGATAACTGATAGGGGAAGTTCAATCGAGCCTTGTCCGATTATTTTTCTTTTTCTTTCTTCCCCAAATGCGTCTCAAAAGTTTGACAACGACGAGGCAGCGGTGTTTCTGCGTAACCATGAATGTCACGTCTAATGCGTGATTGATCGGCGAGCTTTGATTTCGAAATGTACAACAACGTTGGCCGATGTTTGTGGAATAATTGATGGGAATGTTATGGACGAAAACTGTTTACGGATAAATAATTCGACGTGAATGCGCGTGTGAAGTATATTCGGATTTATAATTGCTGGAAAAGATGTATATATATAAAAACTATAGCCGATACTGAATTCGGCCTTAAGGCGCACCAATGGCTGCTAAGTCTCTCCGATTGATCTTACCTGGACTGAATAATATTTTCGATGGGGTAGTAACAGAAAGTAGGGGAATAATTTAGGTATCTGGAATTATATAAGACCCTCTGCAGAATCCCTGGAAATCGCTAGCCGGCGGTTGTTTCCTTTTCCTTCGAATGCGAATTGGATAGAAATCCGGAAACAGGGGAATCGATTAAAGGGAGAGCTCCCCTTCGATCTTCCGACTTTTCCATTCGCATTTCACCGATAACATCTTTATGTAGTAGAAACACAATATCCGATTTTCGGACTAAAAAAAGAAATACTTAAGAGCGAGAGATGAGTTTATTGCGTAATAAGAGAAATAAATGAATTCGATATAAATTTAAGATCACGAGTACTGCCAGCCCAGAAGTCCACCAAGATAAATACTATTGGATAAACCACGTTAGCCCAAGTGAACATAAAGTAGCCAATAAAACGTGAAGAAGGTGTCGAAAATGGAGATTAAATAAGCGCGTATACCTTGTGCATAACCATAAAACCTTTTGAAGATAAAGCACGTGCTTCCGTTCCGAAAGGCGGATAACGAAATGGCATGAGAGGCGATTAGGATGGTCCGTGGGTCCTAAGGAAATAAAACTTGGCCTAAGCCCGTATGCCATTGATCTCCGGAAAGCGGATGAAACACTCTCTGCCGCATCATTGAATTATTTATGCACAGAATTTCAATGCATTGGCGCAAAGTCATACATTATGTATTTTCTCGAGCGGGTAATTTATTGCCAAAACTTCGAGCTTCGAAAGGGAAAAGACGCACCACAGGAGAAATGATTAATATTCTCGGAATCTCGTTGCGATCGTGTTCCGCGAAGGTTAACAAAAGTGGGATATATTCAAATTCCAAGGGAAGCCTTTAAGCGGAATATTAGGCGAAATCTGATTTATTCTTGACTTTTAACGAGATGTCCATAATGATTGTTCTCGCTATTCCACCGCATATTTGAATCTCTAACCACAACTCTGCTGCTGCCTTTGAATGTTAAACTGCGATTTCCATCTTATGCGTCTTTCGCGAAAAAAAAGAAAAATATATATATATATATATATTTATATTTATATATATTTATATACATAACTCGCATGAACATGCACGCTCCAAATATCAAAGCTGAAATCAGTTTTAATACAAACTATCTGGCCGTGCAATAAACACGAAAAGTCGATAGGCGGGATTTTTATGAATCATCCTAAAGGAAGATATATCTCTGGTGCGACTGACATAACGAAAACAAAATATCAAACGTGCCCTAACACGCTTCAAAAGCTACGCATTCGAAAGCATCGGGCACCGATAGGATCGATAAAATCTTTTCAAGAGTAAATGAAAGAATAAAAGCCGACAATTTTTGCAGCCGCCGCAGGAATATTTTCTAGATCAACGCAATCGCGGCATATTTCATCTCGGCACAAAGTACAGCAGATTGCAGGAGAAAAAAAGAGGCGAGTATCGACATTGGCCAATGCTAAAAGCAACCGCAAGGTTGAAAGCATCGGGGGCATATCAAGTGAATCAAACATCCGACTAACGCGGATAGAGTTACGTGCGCGCACCTTTTGGTATGTAACTGGTTCATCCCCGGCTCCGGGTTCATTGTTAATTTGCGATAAAAACTTGTGCCAATCAGCACCGCAGTACTGGGCCCTCGCATCGGCGGGTTTAATCAGGGGTAGCAAAACGGGCATATAAAAAGAAAATAAGTTTAATAATAGCCAAAGTCACCGAATGGCAACACTTTAATACGAGGCAAAGTTAATATAGCCCGGGGGCAATCTTCTGCCTCGGAGGGTCGTCTCATGGTGCCTGTTGATATTTTCTATCCGTTGACGGAAGATGGCAAACGTTCAACAACGCCGACCGTTTACGCTGGCGGTGTTTTCTTTTGCCTACAAAACGTGACTCTTGACACAGCTACACGCGTCATAGGAGCACTCTACCAAAGTTTGTGAAGCATTAGAAAATTGGTATGCCCGGGGAAGGAGAATTGTTTTGTAACGCGAGTACGTAGAATCACGTATTAAAATCGAAATGCGCTATACTCGAGACACGTGCGTGGCCAAATTTAAATACTCGCTTGAAATAACTGAAAGTGATTCTAGGGTGGTAAAAGTTATAGGGTAGAACGAGTCGAAATCGCGTGTAATGATTAAGAACACTGGCCAAAGGGGTAGGTGTTTTTTGGAATGGTCGAGGCAAAATTGGGAACGAAATGTGTTTACGGTAACAATTAGGAAGTTTGGGTATTTTATTGTGAAACGCAAAACCACGGTCGTGGCAAAACAGCCAACCGCACTAGCGTTAATGAGCAGCAAGTGAACGCATTCGAAAGTTCAAAGGTAAAAAGCAGCGGTTGCCTCCGCAAAAGCTTGAGGTTCTATTATCAATGTTACACGGCAGATTTTTCTCGCGTCAGGGACACGCACGCGTAATAACTCCAACTCGAAGCCATGCACTGCTTCGCGGCGAACCAAAAACCAGAAGAAAAAATATCAACCTCGACAGTGAAATATTGGATTTAAGATAAATCGCAAATAGGTTAACACTAAACCTACTGAACTGGTCAAAATGAATGGTCAGTCGTTTCTCAGAAAAATCGCTGTACTTCGTAAGAGGGCATTTTTCGAGATTAACCATGATTCTACCGCAGAGTGTAAATCATTCTATCGATCTATCGATATCTCTTCTTAATAGCCATTTCCTTCGAGGAAATACGTGGTATACAAGACAGTGGTTAATAGGTTTACACATTTTAATTTATTTTTTACACGATTTACAGTATTTTTAACAACACTTTGCACCGGATACTACTCCCTCTGATTCCTTCGAAACGAGTGAAATTTTTCAACCGAGCAAAAAAACAAATTTCTCGAAATTCGTACCAAGCTGTGTTACGTAACAAACACCATTCGTCAACACAAATGGCACGTAACCGAAAGATTGCATTAAATTTACTCAGATGTTCTGAGCGTATAATACATCGTTCGAACCAAAAGCGGGTTTATCATAAAAATCTTGTTACCGTGTAAGGCGCCGGTCTTTCGTAGCGGAGTATTCCATAAATAAATATCTATTCGAGCGGACTTATCATACATAAATGTTGCAGCTCGCAACGTGTAGCCTTCCTCGTACCCACTCCACCGATCTGAATACGCCCTTGCGTCTTTTCGTGCAGACGAACAGACAATGGTTCGACGACTTCCTGTTTCGTGAGAGAAAAAACTCTGATCAAAAATGCATGCAAAATGCGCCAGCGTGTTTACCCGCCAATGATGAAAACGTTTAAGTATTTATAAGTGGCAGCGAACTAGTAACGGGATTGGGGTACGCCCTACCCGGAAGCGTCGACGGCGTTGAAAGCTTCCAAAGTCTTACTCACACCCCCGAATAAAAGATTACGCCTTCCCCCTTCGCCCCGGTGATATTTCAGGCCAACCTTTTTAAAGCATCTCTCTCTCTCTCTCTCTCTCTCTCTCTCTATCTGCTTTATCTTCATAGAAGGAGGTGACGATGGCATTTATAAAATTTGCATTTATAATGCAGGTCACGAAATCAGCGTCGTTCGTTATCCAAGCGGGGACAATTATATAAAATACCTGCTTCAAATTTTCATTTGGTTCGAACCTCTTTAATATCGTTAGACAGTCGATGAGAGTATAAACGCGACAAGAAAGAATGTCCGGTTGGTTTGTGGAAAAAGTCCTGAGATGAAGCTTGAGTAATTCGTCGTTTAAAAACTACCTATTCACCTTAAGACTCGTGAGTCGGAATGATAAAATTACGGGATATAATTGCGGAGATTGGAGATAGAATGAAACGTTCAACGTGACATTTTTTAATTTTTTGGGATTTGGTCAATAGCTATGATAATGGCGCGGGTGAGAGAAATCGATTTGGAAAGAGAAGTAATGCAGGAAATTCTCTTTTCAATTTTTTTTTTTTTCACTTTCGACGCGTCTCTGAGCAATCAGGGACTCGTTAAGGTAAGCGGCTCGATGTAATCTCACGACTGCACCGGTCAGAAGATCGATCTCCACAACGGCGAAGCTATTCGGAAAAGGCAGCGAGTATAACTCCATCGAAGAATAAACACGCGGGATTTCAAAACGTTCCCTCAAATAAACGCGAGGAGCTCTTTCGTTTGCCGCCCCGAGGAAAACACACTTGGGATCAATATTTCGTACAATTTTCACCGGCAATTGCGTAATGTAAACGAATTTAATTAAACGGATTTAATTCCTTAAAGGAAATGATATCCGCTTTAATCAGCAAAAGTAGACAGTGCTGATTGTGGGAGGGACGTAGAAAAACCTGGCCACCGTAAAGGGAAATGAAATGCGAATGATCCTCGGCAACAAGTAGAACAGGTCCGATAGCTATCGGACACGTCCGGCGGAATTCGCGCTGGCAAGTAAAATAGGACCGATCACGATCAGACCAGCAAAATTACCGTGGAAAATAGCGACATTTCAGTGTTCCTCGTCAGTGATCGTGAAACCAAAAGATACGGTAGCGAGTGCATCGACACAAAAGTTAATCCGATAAATCGGACAATTACTTAATTTTCCTGGAGAGCAATCTATATATAATAATAGCTTAAAATATGACACTGAATATACTCTAAGAGAATATATGCATATACTTATGGAAAAAAAAATAAAAAAGAAAGAAAATTCGATGAATATCTTTCTATTAGCACGACTTGTCCTCTACGCTTATTTCGATCACTGGATACCGGACTTCCAGTGCATTTCCAAAAACTGCGATAGCTTCAACCACGACCATACGCCGGACTTATCGTCAACGATCGACGATGGCGCGAATTAGTCTTGTTGAGGGGCGGGATTATAATGCTCCCGGCTCTGCCGGCGGTTTCATTGTCTGAAAGCCTTTGAACTCTAGCTCCCCGGTAGTAACTTGACGCGTCACGTTCAGGTAAGTTCTATGCAGGCGTTAAAGTATACCGAAGTGGGTCTAACGTCAATTTGGTGACAAACGGGGAAATTTGTTAAGGAGTATACCTCCCATTACTAAGAAGACCAATTAGCTACGTAAAGATAATTACGTGGACGCAGATAAATGCGCCTTACGAAGTATACAAACCAACCTCGCGATCCCGGGTGAAGCTTTAATTCGGGAAACCGTGGCTGAGAACATACTTAATATATCCAATATATATATATATATATGGGCGCGTGCCTTCCACCCTTTACGCTATCAAAGTTATATCGCTAAAATCACTTCCGCGAGCTGCCCGCGCCATTTCCCTCTTTCAGGATTGCAAGTGAGAAACTAATCGAACCCACTTCGGAAACATTCTCCTCCCTCTCAACCCTTCTCACGTCGGAAGACGTGGAATTGACATCGCCTTGCAACACATTTTTCTTACCGGCGAGCCTACACCTGGGTATCTAGCTCTCTGGCGATTTGACAGTTGGGAATTGGAATTCTACTCCCCGCCAACGGGGTATGAGTAAATAGACACGGGCGATGAGTAACCTTGGGGGGAGCGCCGCGGGGGAATGGGATTTTTCTGAAAAAGAAGGCGCGACGCCGTTCTATTCCACACTCTCGATTTTACGATCGCCTATACAAATGGAATTGTCCCTCCCATTTTCATACATCATGTCCTGTATACGAGGCGATTCTCAGCGACAAAGGAAGCGCTCGTAATAAACAGAGGATGGCGGTAGCGGAATTTTTTTCGATAACACTTTTCACTCACCCGATATCCGTATTCCAGGAGGAATATTAAAGTTGCACCCTCGCTTCGAAACGCTGTCGATATTCATCCAGGGCTGTACCTTGCATTTCGAAAAACGTAACGGGCGGATTATTCCGCTACATCGGATTTATCTCGAAGCTTAATCGGCTTAATAACGTCACGCGCACGCAAATGTTAATTTACGTGCCGGACAGAAGTTTTGGCCGCGGCAAACGAGTGAACGAGCACACGTCGCCAACTCCGCGGACATGAGACGAAGGGGTGAAGTTGGGGCCACCATAAAGCTCCGGGAATTATAATCAGATTGGCCAACTAATAGAGTATATTAGATTGAAATAGCTACGGTGCACAACATGACAATAAGGCATAATACGTTTGACCGTGGAGCGTCGCTTAAATTTCATTATGGCGCGCAGGACGTTAAAGGTTGCATCGAAAGTTTGCATCGAAAGTGGCTCGAGCGTTGACAATTACGGGCGATGTGGAGCGCATGTAAAGAGAATTTCGTTAAGCGATTAAAATTCTTGGCTTTTGCGCATCGAAGCATCGTCCTCGACATGGAAGATGTAAAAGTCTTTTTCGACGAAAAAGTTAAAACGACGCAACGATCAAAGGAATATTTTGCCATGTACGTAAGAAGTCTGCTGCCGTGTTCTACATAGGCGACATTGGAGTAGAAATTAATTACTTTCGGTGATTCTATCGATTGAGTAAAGATGAAGCTGAACAAGGCGTCGATTAAATTGCGCACAGGAAAAGACCTTAACGATACTTTTGCGCATTGATCAGGGAAACAAGAAGCCAACAGAAATATCACGATTAACGAGGTCACGGTTTGGACACAAAATAAGTCTATGTTCAAAGAGTATGCATACGTAATAAATACAAGATATATTAATAAAGCTATTAGCTAGAGTGAAATAGGGCGAGATAGAATTTGAAGATTTTGCCCGAAATTCTTACGATATAGGTTGGATTAAATTTACCAGCGCGCTTAAAATCATCCTTTGCTACCTTATATGGAAAATAGAATTTTACACGATCGCGTAAAACGCGATTTACGTGTATTCTGGTGCGATTTTTCGATAAAAACACGTGCCACGGATGAGTCATATTCTAGAACAATAGGAGGACGTGTAGTCGAATAGAAGCGATACCCATGGGATACCTAACGCATAAGATACATAAAGTTTAGGTATACTCAACTAACTCCACGTCTTCGAACAACATTATCCAATGTATTGTACTATTAAGGTAAACAATAAAGTTACTTGCTCGTAACTTTCGATAAATTTGATCGGAAGATTGATAACTGCTATGACATTTGTTTATATAATCATATTTTCTCACGATGTAGCATCGGATTACGTAATACCAGATGAGATCCATTTATGTATTTCCGTTATAATCGACTGCTTTGTGAAAGCGAGTAACGTATAAAGTGCATTGGAAAATATAATGTTGCATGGGATAATCTGAATATTCATAAAAAGGTAAGAGAACGCCGTGGAAAATATTTCTCTTTTATATATTAGTCATAAATTCTTAGACCAAATATTTATGGATTTATGAATATGTAGCTTCTGCGCGTTGCTATTCGTTCAATATCATCGACATTTTCGCTAAAAAAAATGCCTGGAGACGAACGCTAAACGAAAAATTCCATAACCATGGCACAGGAAAAGTAAAGCAAACCGTATTTTTACCATTTAATTACCTCCATCGAGTTCCGAGCAGGCCTGCAATGTATGCACGTTTCAATCGAGTGGTCCAGCTCGTGAAATTAAACGTGACTCGCGTATATATAAGCTAATCTTTTTCCGCAACTAATTAAATTTAATTACACCTGAACTCTCGATCGAGAAGTTGTTATCCATTGGAGAAATATTATCCATTAATAACAATTGAAAATTTCCATACACGACTCCCTTCCATCCTCGCACGATGTGTGCAAAATAAACGTTCTTCCAAGTATCGTATAAAGCAACCTTACTAAAGCACGAGGACCTTTCAAAGCTCCTCACGGTTTGCTGCGATTTAATTGTACGTTAAGTAATTACACGTGAGATGCAACAGTCGCAAGGAACATCATACTCACATGTTGCATCGGGATGGTAGTGCTACCGACCAGTAAATCCCATGCCCACGCAAAAATTCGCGCGCAAATATGCATTGACGTCACTGCCACCGTGTAAACTTTACTTCGTTCAGCGTTCGCGACACTACGATTCTCTTCTCTCAGAGCCACGGCGCCGATGTAATGCCTGCCCCTCCTCGCAAATCGCTCTCATTCTTCCTGATCGTTAATCTATGCTCTTCGATCGGCTTTCAGGCGGGCCTGTTGAACATCTTCGTCGCGAGGATCGACGAGACTTCCTCGATTTAACGCACCAGCCTCGAATCGCGCGATTTCAGTCTCGAGGAATTATATTCGTCCACTTTCGCTTCGTCACCGAATAATTCCTCGTTTACGGATTACGGGAGTGTTCGAATTGTCCGTACATCGGTTAGCGCCTCGACGTTATTATTAACGACGATTCGGCCGCGAGACGATAAAAATTACGAGCTTTTACTTCCACGTTTTTATGGCGCACAATAGGGATATTTGTTATCGGCGCCGATTACACGCCGTACTTCGCGCTCGCGTTATTGGAAATACAATTTCATGGTTTAACGATTCTTAACTACTCATTTACGGTTGCACAAATTCAATCCGCACGCTTTGCGTTTATCCGGCACAATGCACGCGCCAAGTCTGTTGCGTTTTTGTTGCCAAAAGTCAAATAGGCAATGGTGCATTGATTAATCAAATGCGAGGGCACGGATATTCATTAATGACACTGTATATTATAACGAGTTCGAATTATACGCATGATATGCGTAAGCACGATAGGTCAATCTTATCAATTCGTCAGTTTACACGTCCAGTTTTCTCGTTTTTCTCTTGAGTTTGCAAAGAAAAATCGTCAAAGCTCAGTACCGCACAATGCAAAACGTCTTAAGTCGCTGTTCCTAATGCGTAAAGCAGATAAGGTCGGCTCAGCCGTAATGATCAATAATCGTTTTGTGCGAACACCAGCTGCACGGTGTGTCTTTACCTCGACCTATTGTTAATGCAAAGAAACCTCTCGACGTATAGCCAAGGAGGCACACGTCGCACCACTTTATTGCTATATACAGGACGGTCAACAAGCTACTTGTTGATCGACGTTGCTGCACCCGCACCACGTATATCACCACCCACTGATTTCTCAATCTTCGTAACGATGCATTGTTCGATACTATTTCGACACGGCTCTATTAGCGATTGCCTCGGGGACAAAGAGAGCCATTCCATTACATCCTCATCCTTAGAGTCCGTTCCGCGTTCTAAGAATAGCCACAGAAACCTTCTGTTTTTTTTTTCCTTATTCACGATTGTAAATTGCACGGAAGGCAAAAGCGCGAAATGACGACGAATCAAGGGTGAATCTCGATGGGATTTCTTTGAGAAAATCTGAATCAGCGATGCCCCAAACGCACCCCGATGAACCACGCTCTCGCATGAGAGACCGAACGATACTGACGGAACAAACGCGCGCGTCCGGGTAAAATACATAGGAGACGCAGTGGAACGCATGTCAAAATGAATGAGATCTAGAGGGTGCGTCGAAAAAATCGGAGAAATATTTCGCGGCGAATTGGCTGCCTGGAAATATACTGTTTATACGTTTATGGCAATGAAACTAAAAAAAAAAATATAAAGCGGAGTAGATTGTGAGTGTATTTTTTATTACACGCCTTTGTAATGATCAGCAAAAATGAATATTGTTCTGAATCGGCATTAAATATTTTACAAATTATAACACAGAGAGAAATTATGTTATATCTATCGCTTAGAAATAATTGATGAATGCAAAATGAGATTTTTTTCCTCGGTTATTTCCATTCTTGAATAATGTATGAAATTTTCGTGAATCGATCGGAAACTTGTACCCCGTTTCTTTTATACGGCCAATCTGAATTTAATAAATATTCAAATGGAACATCCAGTAATGCGAGGGATAACATTTCAATAGACTTTGTTCCGTCCTGTTAACAACACGGAAGAACATTTTGGGCAAATATTACCTACAGAAAATACACTTTACTTTGCCAAATTGGCGCCAGTTAGCGTCTAAGGTTTACTTTTTAATGCAAGCACCCCGAGTCATGACAGATATGTAAGACCAGGCTATATAAGTATCCAGACTTGTGCGCATGCTCCGCGACGACCAATGGCAGAAGCGGATCGAGCTTGCGCTTAAGAATACAAAATCTGGCGGTTAACGCCAAAGATATTACAAATATGCGACCAATCCCTTCACCAGACTCAGTGGAAGTAAAATCTTTACGAGTCTCAAATCAACATTTCCTGCGTTTTCTGATGCCGCATATTTCGCGCAAAGTATATCCATAACCAATAACGAACGGGCAAACTAATTAATTATACTACTTTTCGATTGTTTATAATTGCACAGCTGATCTATACTCCATGTTCCATGTAGGGACGTTAATATTTCTCGACTCTCTGCGCGTATCTCTTGAATGGATCGAGCGCTTACTGTACGAATTTTATGAATGAAAAGTGGAATCTTACGTCCTGTGCGGCCATATTGTGACGTACATACCTTAGCGTGCGCAGTCCAACGGAGAACGCAGATACGATCGGTTCTGCCTTCGTGTTTACATGGTCTTATCATTCGAGTCTGACTCGTTTTACTGGTACAGTGCTTGTCAGACATCTGTGCTTGAGAACGCTCGGTGATTGCGGTTAATAGATTGACCATCAATTTTGCTGCGGGAACAGTGGAAAGTTACGCATAAAATCGATAAGATTTTCGGACCTTTTGTGAATTCGTTGTCCTTGATCATGTACGTAATCTGTATTTTATGAATTATAATAATAGATTATATTAATCTGTATGTGTTATGGGTTACAGTAATTTAGTGAACCGTTATTTTGTGTACGTACGATGGAAATATAAGAACAAACATCGGTCATACAACGACATTATCGGGCATGTAATAGAATATGAAAAATACTGTTAATAAATTATTATCATAGTTATGATAAGTATACATATAACGGATACAATATCGCAAGATAATCATGAGTTTTACGAAATAACTGGTCTCAATCTCTGATGATAACTAAGTTAAAAAAACACATTATAAGAATATGTATGTACAAAAATGATAAGAAGCAATAAAATATCGGATTCTGCATTATTTGTTTGCATGCTCACCGCTACTGTCTTTATTTATTTGTTTATCAATGTTTTTTTCGGATGAAGCATTACATAAGTTATAGTATCGTGTGACACACCGTTCTATATCTAAATGTCTTATTATTTGCACCCACTAGTGAGATGTGTTTTGAGGCAGGCACGAGATTTACCTTGAAATTATAATAGTTAGCCAAGGTCTTTCGTGCCACACTTTTTTTTAAACTAAAAATATTCATTTAAAGAATTTAACAAAAAAATCGTACTTTGTATCTGAATCAGAATAAAATCAACAAGTCCTACATTCTCATTATTCTCAATCGATTACCCCCTTATACAAAGTTCACGGCGGTCGCTTATCTTATGATTTTGGACAAACAAGTACATTTTAATCGCGATTAATTTGTTTTCTTTTTGTATTTATTTCGGGTGAAATAATAATTAATTTTTAATGTTCATTAAAAGGTATGAATGAACAATAAACAAAAATTTCATATACTTTTTCCCATTCTCACACTATTGGTCTATCAGAAATATTTTCGAATAGGGAAAACAAATTATGGCTCTATTTTTACACAGGTCAACTACCAAGTCAGAATGCACAACCGTGTTACCTCCAACATACGTAGAAGGATTTCATGACTTAAACGCTGTAAAAGCCATGGAATACAGACCTCTGGGGAAGACAGGATTATTGGTCAGTAAATTATCTTTCGGCGGTGGACCGCTTGGCTGTCATTATGGGTAAATAATACAAATTACATTACACGTATGAAAGGCAAATGTCAATTGCGATAGTGTTTCTGTTCAATTAAGAAATGCCATCGATCAGACACAAATTCTCATTCGCAAAATTAACTCAGCGGTAAAAGAAACCTGTTTAATACACGGTACATTTATCATATTTTATTGCCAGCACGTACGACGAAGAAGAGGCCATCGAAACCGTGCGCCAAGCAATAAAACGGGGTATTAATTACATCGATACCGCACCATGGTATGGCCAAGGACGATCGGAGACGGTGATTGGCAAGGTGAAAATATATTCTTCGACTTTAATTAGTCGAGTGACAAAAACATCATTTATGAAAATGACCAAAGATGATCGGTAATTCGATAATGTAAATTTCGTATCCCCTTTAGGCACTGAAAGGCATTCCACGCAAAGCTTATTACATCGCCACGAAAGTCGGACGATACGAACTGGATTACGATCACATGTTCGATTTTACAAAAGAAAAAATCAGAAGCAGCTTTAAAAAGAGCTTGGAAGTTTTGGGTGTAGATTACGTGGATGTCATTCAGGTAAATCGTTCCTCTGCTGACAAGCCCTATTATTAAAACTTAAATAAATTCGGCATTTTATAAAGTAGCCTTTATTTTAATTATGTACATGTTATGCGATATTGATGTGTAATTGTACGTAGGTACATGACATCGAGTTTGCACCATCTTTGGAAATAATAATTACGCAAACTCTACCGGAATTGTCGAGCCAAGTAGCCGAAGGCAAAGCTAGGCACATCGGCATTACCGGATATCCGGTTTCCATCTTAAAGGAATGCATTGAGAAGAGCAATATTAACATAGAGTGCGTGCTGAGCTATGCAAGGCTCACATTGGTGGATGAGACATTATTAAAGTATATACCATTTTTCAAGGTATACGGTACTTTCGTTTAAGTCAATTTATAGGCAAACATGAATTAAATCACAAAATGTTCTTTTGCGTAGGAAAACAATATCGGTATTATAAACGCTGCCACACCGTGCATGGGACTTTTAACGAATCATGAACCACCAGCTTGGCATCCAGCTTCGAACGAAAAGAAAAATACGTGTAAAGCTGCTGCACAATGCTGCAAGGTGCACACATTTTTTGGACTAAATCATTTGCTTCTGTTGCATAAACCAACCTACCTACTTTAGTATAAAAATAAGGTGAAAATAAGTATATGTAATTTTAGGATCATAATGTGGAATTGGGTAAGTTGGCTATATGGCATTCACTGCAGTATACGGACATTGCGACAAACTTGGTTGGTATACAAAACTTAGCACAACTGAATATGAATATCGATGTCATAAATAATGGAATCACAGAAAAGGAAAAAGAATTACTGAAAGAAGTTCAAGAGAAGTGAGTAGAACTTTTTACATTAATTAAAGTAATCAAATATAGCTGGATTTAAAAAAAAGATTCAGAAACTATTTAACTGAGCAAGAAAGCAAATCATCCGACAATGCCTTACCACTCTTCCCTAATCACACGAAATTATAACTTAATATAACAAAAAACGTGGCTTACTTAAATTAAAA
This sequence comes from Ampulex compressa, assembly GCA_038496175.1. Lineage (NCBI taxonomy): Eukaryota > Metazoa > Arthropoda > Insecta > Hymenoptera > Ampulicidae > Ampulex > Ampulex compressa. The sequence goes on along the minus strand of JBCFXI010000078.1, from coordinate 41,289 downwards.
ACATCGATTATGATTTATATGTTCACAAGAATCATTGGCATTGACTTAGATCTTCAGTTTAGGTTCAAATATTAATTATATTTTAAGCATAGATTAAAATATTATAATTTTACACAGCTCATAAACAATTTGTTTTCTGTGTGACTGTGTGAACATCCGTTAACAATTCACAAATCTATTCTTTTCAAAAAGTAAATATCTTCTCATTATATATGCCAATAGCTCCCGCTATCGGAGACTCATAAAGTGTCTGATGTAATACACCTTTACATACTGTCGACAAATTATTGTGATACATAAATCTTGAGACTTTCTTATTGCACTACAAGTTGGAAATGACTGGTGAGTGTATAGACAATGCTAAAAAGATAATCGTGATATAATAAAAATCATCGTGAAAATTTTACCCTTAAAACTACCCTATGCCCCATAAAAAAGATTATAGATCTTTAGACTAAGTGACGATCAACTTTATATCGCGTAATAATTTTCACGTTTCAGATATCTGTATAAAGTAAAAGGTGAACATTGGGAAGGCAAAGAAATCGCTGCTTATTTGAAAGCACTAAAAAAATGAGTACCTATATATACATGTATTATTAATGCTATATTTTTATACATCGCATAGAAGAATAAAGTTATTTTAAAAAATAATGTCCTTTGATAAACATTTTATATAAAATAATGTTACAAACTAATATAATAAATTTCAGATCATAATGTTGTGTAACTATATATGTTTAAAAAAATACTATCTGTCAAGTCTTTCCAGCTTACAACCGTACAGCTCAGAGCGTACAGACTTACGAACACTTTTGTGGTCAGAATCAAGGATGCCGCATATCGCGCAATTTCTTATCGCAGACCTAAATATTCTTTCTTATAAATGTAAGGTACGTAATCATTATCACCTGGCTTAATGCGGTATGTCAGTTCATACATCAGAATGGTTATGAGCGAACCCAAGATGGGCTTATGATACATTTGCTTTAATTCGAATCCCTTTTTAAGGCATAATTCTCTACCGCCGTCTGTATATTTGGAAGCAACAGTGTTGACACAGCTGTATCCTTGGTCAATGGCAAATTGCAGAGCAACATTCAGAAGACACGATGCTATACCCTTTCTTCTATATGCTTCGTGTACGCATAATCTTTTCATCCAGGCACCTTTGTCTAATCTACGACTTTTACTCAAAGCAATGCAACCAACAATCCTTTTAGCTTGGGAAGAAACATCGATATTCGATTCACGGAATTGCTGCTCCGTCATAATACTGTAATGTATATCCTTGGCTTGTTCGGTTTGTAAATAAGGTTCAAAAGCTTCAGCAACCCAGAAGCAAGAGAACGCATTTGACATGTACATCCTATAAGATATTTCAGCAATATATTAAGAATGCGATCTGCTGCAAGCAATATCAGGCATAATATAATGATGTACCTTGGTATATTGGAAATTTCTTCATTAGTTTCCATAGCCTTTGCTGTAAAATTTATGTAAGTTCCAAAGTATATCGCAAGTACAACAATGGGAATGACCAATAAACAGATGGAAAAAGGCATCCCAAAAAAGATAAACATTATAGCAGCAAATAATATCATTAATTGGAATGTCATCTCTTTGAATAATGTTCCAATGAATGTCGAGTTTAAAGGCGACATTACAGCATTTCTCACTATTTCCTTACAATAAACTTCATCTCCCGGTTTATAACTCCTTATCACTATAATATGACTCATGGTTGTGTATATGTATATTTGGCATCTGTAGTATATATGACTATGTTTTGTATTGTTCTAAGCCGCAATGCGTGCATAGAAACATTTCAGGTTATCTTTTCTTCAGAAGTGAGAACATTGTAATTCTTCAATAACTACTTTATGCGTATTGCAATATAAATTCAATTTTTAAACATGAAATTTGCATACGACCCAGATTTGTTACGGTAGACTTCTTGTTAATGACATACGAACAATCAACCTTACTAAAAACTTGTTTCCTGTCAATTTTCTACACATTCCAATAGCCATCTAGTGGTACAGATATATAATTAAAAATACCGCTAATAAATGACTAGCGTATACACAATTGCATGTGCTAAACTATGCGCGTGTTTTTCTCGAAAGGCATTTATACATCTGAAAAAAGTTTAGTAAGAAATATGTAAAAATGTTAAATTATATTTTACGTAACTTTTTTCAAGGAGCGCACGCCGTAGATTTGTGCAAAGGGGAGAACTACCAATCTCTACATTAAAAAATATGTTTTATTAATATAAAATATTAGTCAAACAAAGTAATCCATTTATCAAAACGTACGTTTTTTTTTGCTGTGTGAAATGTCACACTTGTACACTTGTAAATTGTCTTATATACAATTGGACTACTGAATTATGCTACATTTTCGACTAAATATCCTGCAAGAAGATAACCACCAGTGTCATTGGTTAGGATATTTGGATGTGTTCTATCAGGCAATACTTGGTATGATCGCAGAAAGTTTGAGAACAGTCTTAAATTGATTACATTTTGTCTTTGTTTGAGAGTTACATATGCCTCTTGTAAAGGTTCTCGAAGAGCATGAAAAATCACAAATGGTCTGGATGGTCCCAAAAATGGTAAAAGAGCATTAACAATGTTCAAAGGATGCTCCTTTGCCACAATGGCCAAACCACGAGCTTTTGAGTCGTTCAAAAGTTGTACAGCTCGTTGTGTATCTAACAACCATTTTGGTTTCTTCAGCGGTATATATTCAATCGGTTCACTTAATTTCCTCTTCAATGCACATGCTCCTTCAGATATATCGTCTACATCTTTTATTTCATTAGGTTCCTTATCTTCAGATTTAGGCAAAGAATCAGTATTGTCTACGATCACATTATCATCCATTTCTGCATTGTGTTTATTTTCACTTTCACTATTGTCACTCTTATCATTGTGCTCTACCAATGCTTTTGAGCTATCGGCACAAATGTTATTCAATATAGATTCCTCTCCCTGATAATGTAGTCTTAAAAAGCTATAAATATTGACTGTTACCAATCTATCCATCTGTTCCTTTGGAAAATTCATAGCTTGGACAATTGTACTTTGAGGCATGTTCCCAGGATGCAAATTTATTAAATGTCCTTCGGTACGAGCACCAATTCTATTTAACATAGCAGCCGCTGGTAATCCTTGTGATCCACTATCATATAATATGTATAGTCCATCAGACTGAACATCGCTATAAGATAATAATTGAGCTAGCGCATCCATTCTTAATGTTCCTATTTTTGTGTGATCTAGTCTGAAGTACACCTCGTGTAAAGAAATTATACTCGGCTTACAGACCGTTAAGAATTTAAAGTACTTGCGCTCTTTCTTCTTAATATACTTCTCTTGCGAATATTCAGTCTTTTCAAGAAACGATTTACTGTTCTCAATCAGACTACCGACAATTTCCTTGCCGGTTTTACCAGATTCCTGAAGATGCTCAATTTCTTCCTTAGACAATTTTTGAGAAGTCCCGTCGTCGGTGATGGAACGATTGTCACTACCACTTGGCAGTTCACTTAGTAAATCATTCCAGCACTCAGTGGTCGATGCAACTTTTAAGGTAAACGTCCTTTTTCCTTTCTTGGAAGGTATCATTTCGAAAGTACTCCAAAATCGTTTTCCTATGATTTCCTGCATTTCCACCTGGTCCTTCCCCAACATTAATTTTCCGTTTGCCGTTACTTTGTATACTTTGCTGTAGTTTTGCTTTTTAACTATCACATAAGTACCTAATGTAATTAATTCTTCGGTGGATTCGTCCATGTTTCTTGTCAATAAAATTATTTATCTGAGGATACCTGCCCCTGTACAGGTTAAAGCAATGTGTTGTTTTTAGGTTAAACCGCGCGGCACATGGCTACATGCGGCATCAAATTGACACTTCTGCTGTATTCTCACACATTATTTCGTAAAGGCGGAATTGATATATAGCATTATAAAAATACTTAGTATATACCCATTCATACTGCCTGTACATGATGCGGATGTGAATGTAAAAATTTGTTCAACTCTACTCCATTTACGATTTAACCTAACATACATTGTTTATCATCGGATCGATATCTGTGTGTATGTATAAGCTTCTAGTGTTAAGTACTAAAAATATCGCCAAAGTCGGAGTTCAGGAGTATTAGACTGAAATTCATAGTATAATAATATCGTAGCAGTTGGCAAATATGTGGAATAGACCATACTCAAATTTTTTTTGACATGATAATGTAAACATAAGCTGTGTCTTATTTCTTTTGTGTGTTGCAGTAAGATAATAAGATGTTTCCTTATAAAGAATTCCAAGCTATTGTGTTAGCTGGTGGAAGAGGTTCTCGTATGACAGAACTCACAGCTGGTCAACCAAAATGTCTATTACCAATTGGCAATGTACCAATGGTTTGGTATCCTCTACAATTACTGGAACGGTCTGGTTTTAAAGAGGCTATTCTTGTAGTATCTGAAACAACCAAAAATGATATCTCAATGTCATTGGATAAATTGGGCCTGAAAATAAAAGTAGAGATTGTTGGTATACAGGATGCAGAAGATCTTGGCACTGCAGATTCCATTAGGCTTATCCATGAAAAGATTCATATGGATTTCCTAGTTATTTCATCTGATTTAATCGCAGATATCGATATATGTGAAACTCTAAACTTGTACAGAAAGCATAATGCAAGCATAACTGCATTGATGTTACCCGTACCTAAATTACCCGATAATTTAGTGACACCAGGGCCCAAGTCTCAGCAAAAGCCTGAAACAGATTTAATAGGCATTGATAATGAAACAGGTCGCTTAGTATTCTTGGCTTCTGCATCGGATTTTGAAAACACTATTAATATGACACAAAGACTTCTTAAAAAACATAATAGCTTTACAGTACATTCAAAGCTAATGGACGCACATTTTTACATTATTAATAAATGGGTTTTAGATTTCTTAGTTTTTAATAAGTAAGTATATGTGTGGTATCATGTGGATTCTCGCATGTCTTGCGTTTTGTGTGGTATCATGCAAATTCAAATATATAAAACTTATTTATTATAGGAATTTTAGTACTTTGAAAGGTGAACTGCTTCCTTATATAGTTAGTAAACAATTATCCCAGCCTCCGAAATCATCTGATGATAAAAATGCTTCCATGGTGCAAGTAGACTTGAAGGAAGACATTTTCCGCTTTGCAGTAGAAAAACCATTAGATGTGCTCATTAGAAAAATGTCTGCATTCAATGATCACACTTCTGATCTTAAGGATGCATATCATGGGGATGTAATAAGATGTTATGCACATATTATAAACGGAAAATTTGGATTAAGAGCAAATACCATACAAATGTATTATTTTGCAAACACAAAGGTATGTCAAACTATGATTATTATGTGGTAAACAATTCCAGTACATTTACTGAATCATTTATTTGAATCGTCGATATGCAAAGGACTATAATCAATTCTCTACAGATATCAGAATGGTGGGCATCTGTTGCAAAAGACGGCCAATTTACATCTCCTTTACCAACTATTTCAAGTAGCGCAACTATAAATAGTACACAAATGCAGGATTGTAGTGTGGGGGACAACGCGTTTATCGATGCAAAGACATCACTTAAACAAAGCCATATTGGCACAAATGCGGTTATTAAATCAAAAACTAGAATATCTCAGAGTGTAATAATGGGGAATGTGACTGTCGAACAAGGGTAATGCAAATAATAATTCAATAATATTCTTAAAGAAATAAAGATTTAACAAAATAATTATTTATAGATGTGTCTTGCACAATTGCATATTATGCAACGGATGTGTCATAGAAGAGGGTACAGAACTGAAGGATTGTTTAGTCGGGGCTCAACACGTTGTAGCATCTGGTAGTCAGCATTCTCGTGAAGTTCTCACTGATGCGGATAAATTGATTGAAATTTAATTATATATCTACAATAATTTATAAATGTGACTTGGTTAATAAAATAAATATTCTGAGAAATGTATACATCCATAGTCATAAAATCATAATTTTTTGCAATAAATAAATTAGATTTTTATAAATATTTATGCAGGGAGCATTTGTTATGTTATCTATAGTACTCATTGTATCATTTTTTTATGCAAATATAATTGGTTTTACTACTGTCTAGCTAGTATTATGTAGTACGGTCTTGACTTTCGTTTTTTAAGTTGAGCGCCATCCTATCTTCTACGGATGTAAGCAATTTGATTCGTTGCCGTGAAACGAATGACGGAACGCCCGATCTTGGAACACGATATATCGCCTCTTTTGAAGTGTTCCTTCGTGCAAAATGGTGAGCACTCATTCGTGTTATTAAAATCTGCTTATTTTTTGGTAATCCTAAAAATTTGTGACATTGTTAGATTAATAAAGCCATTACGAATTATTGTAAAAACATAAAAACCAAATAGTTATGGTAAAAACTCACAATAATGAATATATTATTAATGCAGCACAACGGTAGAGGTTATACAAAGTGTTTACGTATTGTGCTTGTGAATGGCAAAGAAAGATAATCATATTATTATTATAAATTGTCATAAATATGTTATTCGATTTTTTTATATTATTAATACAATTACGAAATATAAAATGCCAAACTACAAAATTGATATCGCTGAAAAGAGGTTATAATCATCATAATTCCTTCATTGTAACAGACGAAGGGTACATCCAGTTTTGGTAAGCGGCGCAATAAGACACACACATTGTGCAGAAGATGTGGCCGTAGCTCTTACCACATCCAAAAGTCACAATGTGCCCAGTGTGGATATCCCAAAAAGAAGATGCGCTCATGTGAGTTACTCTCTGCGTTAGACATTTGCTTTCCTAACTCGTGGTCAATTTTCTCTTAACTCTTATCCTTAATACTACGTTTAATATTACAGACAACTGGTCCATTAAAGCTAAAAGGAGGAAGACCACTGGTACTGGACGTATGCGTCATCTTAAAATTGTTCGTCGCAAGTTCAAGTAAGTACATCTCAATTATATCAAAAACGTCCCATATAATAATTATATTTAATAATACATTAGATATGAAATTGTTAGCTCTAAGAAAAATGATTGATGCATAAAAAAAGAAATGATTTATGATACAACACTAATTAAATATTTTTATATTTATAGGAATGGATTCAGAGAAGGTTTGCCAAAACCAAAAACTGTCCCATCTAAGTAATACATCTGAATTTTGTATTATATAATTATACAATTTTGACTTCTAATAAAGTATAAAAAAAAACACTGACTTTCTTTGCGTTTTTTCTTTCACCCTGTTAACCTTTTCAGTAGCACTTGCTTGGTAATTCAAGAAAATCTCTTGTAATTAATATCATTCATTTTATGCAAAAACCATGATCAATTTCAGTACAACATTTATCTACGTTGATAACAGCTACCGGAAAATTTCGATGATGGGTAAAAATTTACAAGTGCCAAGAACAATGCAGAACGCGTTCGTACATCACTGCGCAATCGCAGCAGATTTCGATTAAGATCGTCTGTATAATTGTCGATGTGCGGGCGTCTTAAAACAGTAACTCGCAGTTCATTATACACAATGGTAACTTTCATTACCAGCGATACAAAACGTCGTATACTGAAATTGTAAAAATAAACCTTCATTAAAAAGTAATGCCACGTAAGAGTGTCCAGCCAATCTTTCGCTTACATAAACATCGTAAACTAAAGGATATTTGTGGAGTTAAATAGTATAGTCGCGTAAAATATTCACCCGCTGTAAAGCGAGACGACTGAATAAAAAGCAGTATTCCGCTAGTCAAAAAACCGTGTGATCATTAATATTAAGGATAAAGTACGTATATCTATTTTTACGAAAATGCATCCGCTGAAAAACATATCCCCGTTTGCGATGAAATAATACACGAAAGAGATATGCAACGGATTATATCATTGTCAACGTGATACAAACAAGTACCTTTTAATTCCAAAAAAAAAAAAAAGAAAAAACTACAAATGGCTGTTCTAAGAAAGATATTTGGTAAGTCGAGTTCTCTTAAATTTGTAAAAAGTAAGCAATTTATCACTAACGCCTGACACCATGCTTCACGCGCTACCCGCGCGTATTCCTTACACTTCAGATGTATAATCACGTACAATATTTGATTTTAGATAACAATTTGTCGATTTATTTCCTCTCCTTAAACTGCAGTGATTTTCAGTAATTATCATTTTATGTGTGCCAAATGTGCTACGGAAATATTTCGGATATCGATATGTATTATTTACGAACGGTTAACCCAGATACGTGTGACGCAATTGTTCTTTTAATCCAGGTAAATACCTATTGATCACAAATACTGTCAGTTGTGGTTTAATGATGGGTATCGGTGATCTCATACAACAGCGTTCTGAATATTGGAGGCGATCCAATAATTGTAACATTTCGACATCCGTAAAGAACGGAAATAATTCACTTCTTGCCAACATAAAGGATCTGGAGGAAGCTTCATATACGCATAATTACATGCGAATGAAAAACATGATTACAGTAGGTTTGCTTCAAGGTCCGTTCCACCATTATTTCTATGCGGCGTTAGAACGATTTATACCTGGCAGAAATGCAAAGTCTATCGTTAAAAAGACTCTACTGGATCAATCGATCGCAAGTCCAACGTGCTTGATAATATTCTTTGTGGGCATTGGTCTTCTAGAGCACCAGAAGATTCAGGCAATTTACGAAGAGTTGAAGCTAAAATTGTGCGATACGTGGAAGGTATACGCCCTTAATCAGTATGCATTGAAATGCATAATGTAATAGACGGATTCTTCTTTTTTCTCAGGTGGACTGCTGCTTCTGGCCACCCACACAATCTATTAATTTTTGCTTCGTACCTCTACGCTATCGAGTGCTTTATACAAACTTCATGACCATGGTTTACGACATATTTTTGTCATACATGAAATATGTGAGTACAATACATACTATCGCGTAACGTTATTTCACTTATAAGCACAACTTCGAATTAAGTTGTTCTAACGAGAAAAAAATATTTTCTATAAAGGACGCCTGCTACGAATGATGCGGAGTTTCGTGGATAAATAAATAACACGAATCAGTGTAAACACAGTATCGCAACGCGGAGCGTTTTCAGCGCTTATCTGCAGTATCTATGTATATGTACGTAATATTGTATAGTTTATAGAAGAAAAAGAAAATCATATTCTGTATTTTAATCGGACTTTTATATTCTCCCCTACTTCGCTCCGATGTCCCTTTAAGAATAGAAAATGCGTTTACAAGGGTATCGAGATAACGGGGATGGAATTGTTGGCGCCACGTATCTTGTCAATTTTTATACCAAAAGATATATGCCTCAAAATTCTCGTTTATCTACATAGACATATTAACAATAACACACTTGCATATCTGCTACATCTTGAAACAATGTAATCTGTTGTCCTTATCGCTGCTACCTTTTATTGAGTAAAGGTGTATTTGATCAACTATCAGCTCTTGTTTGACGTTTGGCGACACTGGGATTAACGGTCCCAAGCCATCAGTCGCCATCAAACGAATATCAATGTTAAAGCGGCACGAGTGAAAGTAAACAATAAATTCTCTGCCGCGTGCCAACAAAACATGCACTAGGCGATCACCCTCTGCGATCAGATATCAATCCGAGGATTTGGGATAAGATTAAAGTCGTATCGTCAACTGCACTTTATCAATACGAACTGCTGTATCGTTAAACAATACCATTTCGCTGAGATATGCGTTCGCACAATTTTTCGGAAGTGAGCCGCAAAAGATAATGCAATCATTCCTGCGACGTAATAGCGCGATTCGTTATCTTGATACTGCAAATTGGATTGTCATCTGCTCCCTGTACTTTGATGTAATAATAATCAACCGATGTGTACAGCACGGAACGGAACCAATCTGTACTACGGGTTGCTATTACGCAGGGAGTACTACCGATAATTATCATATAAAGTAAATGCAAAAGGAACGTATCAAGTTAATATATCTTCTTACGATTGCAATATTTACTCATCTGTAATGTTAGAAAAATTCAATCACGTATCACCGAATATTATATATCGAGAAGAGTTCGCCTATCGTCCGATAATCTTTAATCAATATTATGGCGGAAAAGATACCGGATGCGCCGTGTCGTTAAAGTCCATAGCCTCTCGAGATTGCTTGCAGTAATTATCGATTGCAAGAGAAATCTGATGATGCGTATCGGTTTTATCACGGAAAAAGCGCACGCAGCTCGAATCGCTTCTTCGAAGTCCACCGTATGGCGCGGTCCATTACGCGCGTTCCGCGCGTTTGAAACCAGTGAAATACGGAGCGCGCCCCCGGCGATTTACAATCATAAACTCGGGTTTGCTTTGTACTTATCGCTGGAGCATAGTTTTATTATGATTTTTGAGCGCCAGGTGGCCGCGTTTTTGTTGTCCATTTGTCGAGCGGTACAGGTCTCAGCGCCATTACATCGATAAATGTCACCGCTGCCGCGTCCTCCGAAACCGATTTTCGAACAACAGTGAAATCGCATCGAAACCAAGGCCGAGATGTCAACCAAACGGAAAAACCAATCGGGCAAGAAGGGCCGGGCGAAATCAAGAAAAGTCGAGTACGACGAGGAAGACATCTCTAGCGAGCACGACTCGGACGTTGACGACGCTGAGACCGGCTCGAATGCCGATGGTGAGGACGCTGCCGAGGACGATCTTACCGATGTGTCGAGTATCCCGGAACTGCCGCCACCGGAGGTAATCGACCTCTCCTTATCAAATATCTGCAACCGCGAATTTTCATTAACGCGCAACGGAGGAGCGTACGGTACTCCAATTTACCGTATTATCCGTCATGCTTGCGATACGTTTCCTGCGGTAGAAGACACTGGGGAGGGAGGGAACCGAGCTTCATAGTCTGCAATGTTAATTGATGATTCGTTTTAGGTTTATTTCATGCAAACGAGTAAATTAGTAGAATAGGTTATCGATGGATATTTTGCGATACCTGAAATAAAGTATGGTCCGCCGAGGTCCTTGATAATTTTCCTGCATCTGTTTATCTGTAGGGTGGTTGGGGCAAACCGGGTACGTTGCTCATGTGCGGCCTTACTAACTGGGAAATGGCAGGGCGTAAAGCTCCGCCAAAGGGAGTTAAAGCGAATATAGGTCGCAGTTTATGGACGCCGCATACCTTTAAGAACCTAAACAATGCTAGGGTGAGACTGATCGCCTCTGGACCAGCAGCCTCCCATAGCATTGTCGTTACCGAAGATAATAGGTGCCTGGCCTTTGGTAGAAATGATAAAGGTAAATGAAACAAAGGTAATCAAGATGTATCTTTATAATTAAATAATAATCAAAATGTAAGTAGTCATTCTATTTAACGCGTATAGTACTTTCCTACTGTTGGTCCTTACGAATCTCTTCAGCGTACGATTAACATCTGTTGCTATTAATTTTCTGATTACATTTTATTTAATCGTATATTGTATTCTAATGCGTTTGAACAATTGATACAGGGCAATTAGGAATTGGAGACTCAAAGCGTCGAGATGAGCCTACAGAGGTTGAAGCCTTAAAGGGACATACCGTTATAGCAGCGTCCTGTGGTCGCAACCATACGCTGTTTTTAACCAGCCGAGGCATAGTCTTCGCTGCCGGCGACAATAAACTGGGGCAGTGTGGTGTTGGCAAGTCGGATGCCTGCATCGTTTCGGCGACTAAAGTTAAATATTCCGGACCACCTATAGTGAAAGTAGGATGTGGTGCAGAATTTTCTATGATTCTGGACATCAAAGGAGGTTTACATTCGTTTGGAAGCCCAGAATATGGCGCTTTGGGCCATAATACAGACGGAAAATATTTTATAACAAATACGAAAATGGCTTTTCATTTTGAGAAAGTGCCTAAGAGAATTGTTTTATACGTTGAAAGGGCCAAAGATGGTCATGTCACTCCGCTGGATCGTGTTGAGATTACTGATTTCAGTTGTGGCCATTATCACACTGTTGCTATTGACAGCAAAAATCGTGCATTTTCATGGGGGTTTGGTGGAGTAGGCCGTTTAGGCCATAATGAACAACGCGATGAACTTGTACCACGCTTGATTAAATTCTTGGAACCACCTAATCGGGGTGTTAGAACCGTCCATTGTGGTAGTACATATAGTATTGCCATTAATGTACATGGCTCGGCCTTGATGTTTGGTCAGACCAAACGCACTGGCGAAGCCAATATGTATCCAAAACCGATACAAGATTTATCTGGGTGGGAAATTCGATGTGTGGGTTGTTCCCAAACAAGTGTTGTAGTTGCTGCTGATGACTCTGTTATTGCATGGGGTGCAAGCCCTACATTTGGAGAATTGGTAAGTTATCTTATACGGAGAAAAGAAAATTTCTAAATTCTCTTTAATTTAAGTAAATTATTCAAATTCAATTTCATTTTTTTTTGTTGCTAATCATAGGGTTTTGGTGAAATGCGAAAGTCTTCAACTACTCCAATGGAAGTAAAAGCCGTGGAAGGTTTATACATTACTGCAGTTACTTGTGGTCTTTCCCATACGCTTATGATTTGTCGGGATGAGTCAGAAGAGGAAAAAGCGAAAATAAACAAACTCCAAGTGTATTCAATTTAAATTATGTGATACATCATTCAGTTACACAAAACACATTGTACCAAATCGTCGCTAATTTACTAAATTGGAAGTAACTTTTTATAGACCTTAAGTGGAGATCACAATATAATAAGCAAGACTCGTGTAGAAGTATGAAGAAACATAGATTGATTTTATTATAATTCTAACTATTTTTAAACGATGCAGATATTCCAACTATCTCACGGTAACAGAATTAATACATTACAAAACGTCCAAGCAAGACTTAACTGTTGCTCTTTGTACTTCCAATTTTTACTTAACATACACATGAAAGTGCATTTGTAATAGTAACCCCATTCTGTTAGTAGCTCAGGATATAGACCAAACAAATAGATGCAAAAATATATTTTGATACGTTACTATTTTATTGAAGTTTGCTGTAACTAATCAGAATGGAAATAGTTATACGTACGAAGAAGAGTGCTGGAGACTGGAAAGAGAATATTATAGTATCTACCAGTAACTGCCTTTATTTTATGTTTTTTTTATCGATTTACATATGCAAATAGTCTATATCATTGATTCATTACAGTAGTACCTGAATCATCACATCTGCAGGAATCATTTTTATATTGTAAGTACAGGGTTGATTCGAACGTCGTTATAAGAAAATAACCGATGTCTTATGATTTTAATGGTTAATATTTGAATAGTAAATACACTTAGAATATATGCAATTCTAACTCGTGCTCTATTACACTCTTTAACATAGTAGAACACAATGCTTCTTTAAAACCGGCATTGTTTGTCATATCTTTACACTAAACATTATTTTCCAGTTGTACACAAAAATTAGAATGTTAGTAAACACCATATTTTGTTGAATATTATATTACAGTGCGGGGCATTCCATATCTTGTAAACTCCAACAAGAATTTACATCTGTTTGGAATGCCTTGTATTACCAAACCCAAGTATACATAATGTATTTAAAGCTGTCTCTTTTCGCTCTCCTCAATAGCAAATGCAAATCTATATGTTATACTGTTTCATGAACACAACAATGATCTGATGTCTGTAGTATAATATGGGGGGGAAATTTGTAAAGCATAGTTTGTCATCGCTTTATTTGAAAGGGGACTGTGATTGAATTCACTGCCAACATGTATTATCAACATCTTTTGGTGTGATGTCAGATATTTGTTCATTCCATTCTGTTCCACATAATACTCTGGTGCAGTTTTTGCACGGAAACAACGTTCTAATAAACTTGTGACAAATATACAAGTCAAATTATTAAATAAACGAATTTTTTAAGTAACTTTTATGACATGTTTTTATTGATATCCCATTCAGTAAAGGACAGGATATGAGAATAACAACTTTTTTTCATTAGAGTCATTAAATTCTGATTTTACAAACACTGCACATTTTTGGAAACTCACAGTTTTCATAGTTTCTCATACATTTTGTTATGTATCTCCAACATTGCTTCCTGACACGGTATGCATGATGCATTGGACACATTCCATGTGGCATACCTTTTACATTTTTGTTAGTTTTTAACGTACTAAAATTCTCTTTGTGATGTTTTTCCATCTATTCAAAATAAAAATAATAGTACATATTACTTTAGGAAAGTACTATGCAGAAAAAAATATATGTTTGATACAATATTGTAAGATAAAACATATATATATTTTTAAAATAAGTAACACAATCCCTTAGGCAAATACTTGTTTATCCTTTGCTATAGTAGCAAGAGCTACAATTCGATGGGCATTTTCCTTTTCAGCTTGAGGAATATTGCCATACTTCCATCTTAATAACTGGAATGCTATATAGTATGTTGGGTCTGATGGATTATAATTTAAAGCTCTGCTCATGGCCCATGCAAGTGGTACCATTACATTTTGTCTATGAAAGAAATTATAGAGTTCAATAATTTAATTCGGTATATCAATGAAATGTGTATAAATAATACAACTCTTATTTAACAACCTTAAATAATCATTTCTTTGTGCGCTTAATTCAGCTTTTGCTGTTTTTTGATCAGAGTTTGTATGGCATGCACAAGTAAATTGCTTGAAACAATATAAATCGTTTGAATATGCACTATCTATATCCTGTGTTTCTCTTGAAACAGGTGTACCTCCATCCTCAACCTTCGTTAAATCATAATTCTTTGTATTATCATATGTATCATCTGACTTTGAAGCGTCCGATTCCAATATTATTAAGCTGTGTTCACTAAATATGTCCTAAATATTTATATCACATTGAATAAAATTTGTTAGCACATTTTTTAAACAGCAATGTCTATAGAAATTATGTTTGGAATATATCTAAACCTGTGCATTTAAATATTCTACATCTTTATCATTGTATCCTAGATCATATAGCATATTTCGTGTTTCATCGTCTACGCCATATTCTGCTACTAGTTCAATAATATACTCCTTTATTCCAATATATCGTAAAAAGTCTAGCATCGCTTTTTCAGTTTGATTCAAACTGGTTTGCCAATTTAGAATTCCTGGGACATCAATACCGCTTAAAAAAAGTTTATAAAGGACGCATTCATTTTGAGACGTTAGTCCATGAATAATAATATTCCAGCATTCAGGTTCAGCTATTCCTATAGCTCTTAAATTCATGATCAACCGATCATTCAGATTGTCTGTACGTATATAGTTAGATTCAAGTGTGTCCAGGTTTACATTAAATTCTTTAAAAAATTTTAATGTGTCTGGTGTAAGACTCCGAAGTCCATGTTTCATTACTTTTAAAATAACATACGGTGACATGTCTGTAAATTGCATCAAATTACTTTAATTCTAGGTTGCACAATTTCAAAAACACCTTGATACCTTTTTTCTGCAATTCTGACAATATATATTCATTGTACATTCCACTGTGTATGATGGAATTTAATTTTTCTTTAAGGGACCTATCCTTGTTAAGGCTTCTTATAGATTTGGACGTAGTTGGTTGAGTGGGTACGTTAGATATCAATCTCTGTATTAATAGTCCAAGTAATTCATTTTTGGTCCATTTGCCATATACGTACATACCTTTGCTTGTAAGAACAATGTGCAAAATGTTTTCTTTTAAATTTTGTTCTGTTGAGACACACACTGAAGATGATGTACTGGATAAATCAGGCGCTTGGAACACTTTAGTACAGATCACAGTATTTGTCTGTGAAAGCATATACTTTCTTCGATAACACCTTCCCTTTATTCTTTACATTACTTACCTCTGAATTATTTTTTATATAATTTATGTAGCTCTTTTCATGAGTATTTGATATAAGTTTTTCTTCCTTAGAATTCATTTTCGTAAAGACTTGTGTTTTAATTATTAATTTATTGTCTAAATTACATATTTTTTCCTGCAAATGTCAGATAGTAGATTTCAATATTAGGCAGTTGTTTATAATAAATTTAGTTCAAGAGTTTGGTTATCCAAAACAAAGTTATAATAATCAATAAGTACATAATATTGTGTATATTAAAAATATTTTATTTACAAATAAATTTCAATATTTTTTTACATGGACTTATTGCCATATCAATAAATAACATATTTTTAATATAAGCATATATAAATTTAATAGATTAAATTATCTAATTAGATGCTTATGTAATATATTTTTATAAGATTATGCATTGTCTGCATATGTTATGATAAAGAGATGTTATTAAAACTCAAATATGTAACAACTAGAGTTGGCTACAATAAAAACAGACAAATGCAAAGAAACGGTACATTTAATAAGAATAGAATAAAAATTGTAGATAACGTGATATTTACTACATTATCATATATCTAGTGATGTTTATTAAGAATGAGACAATGTATTTATTAATGATGTATTTACATAAATGTAAAATCGCTTTGCTTCCACGGAAAATCTATATAAAATTTGATTATTCACTGATATAGGTACATGAGTTGCAAGCAAGTTCATGTACATTTTTAAATCATATTATAGATGCACATTCAAAACACTTCAGTCTGTAGCGTACACAAAGCAGTGATGTACAATATTGGGGTTTATACTTGTGCTTCATTCCATCTTTTAGCACCTAAATTTCACATAGAGCTTATATCGTACAATATGCATGTTTTCCCAATAATTATCACAAGGCATATCTTGTCATCACAACCAGTATTATCACAAGGCTAAACCAGAGAACAATAACAATTGGAATACGTTTCTGGTGTCTGATAGTCATCTGTAAGCTGTATTCCCCTTTTTCCCATTCTGTGCCTTACGCCGCTCGTATTGCCATTTCCGCTAATTCTGAGAGCATGAGTATCCCATAGACCAGGAGTCTGAATTATCTGCGAAAAGATTAAGCACGGTTAACACTTTGAAACTTTCCAGCATTACATCTTGAATAAAAACCACGTATACCTTTTGGACAAGTTCCTCAAAACAACATTTTACTCCATCGGCTGTTTTAGCACTGCTTTCAATATATAAAGTTTGATGTTTCCGAGCGAATTGTAAGCCTTCTTCGGTGCTTACTTCCCTATTGGGCAGATCTATTTTGTTCCCTACCACCATCTTAACAATATCCGACTTATTGCAATATGTATTTAACTCGTTCAACCATGTCTCTAATTTTATAAACGTGTTTCTGTCGGAAACGTCATACATTAATATAGCACCTTGCCCATCCCTATAATAACTAGGTGTCAAGGTACGAAAACGTTCCTGTCCAGCAGTATCCTATAACATTGATTGCCTATGAGTCATACTTATATGAACTTATGCAACCAATATCCAATAACAAAACCAGCAATTAATTTCTTGTACAGTTTATTGCATTACTGCGAATGACAATTATTCTTAAACAAATTGCAAGAAGCTAAAATGTAAGATACCAATTTTACCCACCCATATAGCAAGTTTTACTGTATTGCCATCAATTGTAATCTGTTTTGTCTTATAATCCATACCAACTGTACTTTGCATATTTTCATAGAATTCATCCTCTGTGAACCTCAGCAATATACTAAAAATAAGCGATAAAATACAACTTGTATATTGCTTACCACAACAAATATAAACAAGTAAAATGTTTCATAAATACCTTGATTTCCCTACGTTAGATTCTCCTATCATAAGGAGCTTCAAAACAGTTAACACATCTTGATCCATGGCGTTCCTATTGCAATCGATACTCTTAATATTAATAATGTCACGCGCTTAAAGTAATGATATTTTTTCCGTTTTTAGCACTCCTGCCTAGTACAATGACATTTAATATCTCATGATGCCATAGCTGTTATAATCAACAAAATGTACACCACGAAATAGTTCAATCGTGACTTGACCTACACTATTAAAAAATGAAATAGTCAACCGCCGACCGATGCTTGCAAAGATCTGCAGATGCCGCTTCTATTTGTTTCTCAGAGTATATGCCTTTTGCAACTCGTTTAACAATAGCGGGATACATGCGTACCGTAATTTCATCAAGAACATAAACCCGCGAACCGTTACATTCTAATCAATATATCGTAGTGAGAAAAATTGACATGACGTATGAAGATGTACAATTTCATTCCTTTTGCGTACTATTGAGTTGGTAATCTTCGTACTATTGAGGAGCTAGAAAGATCATGACGATTGAGATTCTTAACCTAGAACCCTTGATACGATGTTGTATCGATGCATCAAGGGATGACACTCCTCAATTGTTTCTCGATCGAGGAGTAGCAACGAACTATATCGTATAATTGCCCCTCGAAAAAGGGTGGATGTTTTAGGGCACGCATGACGTTAAAATCAGAACCGTACCAGATTTCGACCGTGTTCTTAAAATAGAAATAACAGTCCCTATCGCGCTATTCGGCGATGGAGCGAATTACATATTTTATCGGGAACGTGTCAGAGTGGCTCACCGATAATAACGTATCAGGCAGGAATACGTCCGTGCGCGCGTTTCCCCGTCGCTAAAGAAACGTAAGATAAAGTAAGTTTTTGTTACTATAGTGGTAGGTCTATACTCCGGACAGAAGAAAAAAGATGGCCGCCTGTAGGCTGCCATGAAGGGGCTGCGTCGCTCGTGCTCGCGGAAATGGGACGTTGCGACATCGAAGTGTCACCGTCGTAGTTGTGAAGTGTCACGAAGTGATTACAAAGTGACGTGAAGTGTTTTACGGTGTTCGAAGCGAGGGATACAAGGCCGGGATGGCATCCGAGGGGTAAGAAGGAAAATTTCTGATTCTAGGGAAATGGAGTTACAGTAAGATACGGTGTCTATGTTTCGCAGATCGATAGTGAATTTTTTTCCAGTGACCCGTCCCAGTTTTCTCTCTCGCGCGAGAGAGAGGCCCATCATATTCCTCAGGCACGATCGGCCCTCGTTTAATACAGTCCGATTATTTCCTCGCAGCCTCGTCACCCCGACACAATCATCCTCCCGATATCCGAATTTTCTGCGCATTACACAGAGTTATCTCTGTCTTTCCCCCTCGGTGTTGCACTTTCATTTTTTTTCACGTATGCACTGGGACCTATGTGCGAATGGATTTCCGCGGCCTATTTCAGCCAATTAAATGGATAGCATGACATCAGGCAGTTGCTCGTACTGCGGACAGCATTCCTATCAATTTATCGTTATAAGGGTGGGGGTGAACACCCTCTTATTACAGTAACATTCTCCTCAACTTTGAGCCATGCTCTTTCTATTTTTACATTCGCAGTATTTTTTACGCGCGTATTGTTTTTTACATGGCCTGAATATCTCAGTCGCGAACGGCCGCCGGGGGATTATTTTAACCGATACCGATTCAAAATGCTGACCACCGCAGCTTCCTTCGAATTTGGCTGATATACGTACTGCCGTATTTCCGTCTTCCTTTTAATCCTTTCGACTTTCTAAGACGGACCTTGCAATTTCGCTTGCCACGGTCGTTTTAACTTACGGTCTTCAATTTTGCCTGCAGACTTCTTCCTGATTTATTTTGCGTTATATCTCTGACATTGCGACCAGGCAAATTTTGCATATCTCGTTATTATAAGAGCCTTGTCATTATGATATAATGGCTATGATAACTGTGGGCGTTTAAAAAACTCACAGTTCATTATTATAGCAGGATGGAATGGGTGGAGATTATAGAGCCACGCACCAAGGAGCATATGTACGCCAACCTGACTACCGGAGAATGTGTATGGGATCCTCCACCGGGTGTGCCAGTGTAAGATATACGGTTGTCATTTTTTTATACTCTTCGCTATAATATAACAAGAATTCTTTTGTTACTCTAACTTGGGTATGAGTATTATTTTTACTAACCCTCTATATATAATATGCAATGATATTGATTGATTTATTTTTAAAGTGTATCTTATCCTGGGAGATAATTGGTTTATCAGAGCAAGTTGAATTGCTGATCTAAATTAACTTGGAGAAAGTTGTCATCGTAAGGTTTTCCTTTTGAAGTGCAGGAAGTGCCTATTAGGGAGCAGATTTCTATTTAAGAATGTCTAATGTATATAAATGTTTTTTATTGCCCTACTTTAATACTAGCAGAAGTAAATCACTTTAAAAGAACATTTTTTGAATGTTTTAAAGGTTTAAGTTCAATAACATAAAGATAAACTGTATAAAAAGATGTTTTAACATTATTGTGTTATTTCCCAGGAAAAAGACGGACAATAATCAGTGGTGGGAATTATTTGATCAAAATACTTCGAGATTCTATTATTATAATGCAACATCGCAAAAAACTGTGTGGCATCGTCCAAGTGACTGTGACATCATACCATTGGCAAAACTACAGGTAAACCATAAAGCATGTTTTTATTATTAATTTATGATATAAAATTGCATAGACTTCAAAAATTGTTATAATGCAGCACGAAACTATAATGGATTTATTTTGCACAAGGGTGTCATATAGCTTATGAATTAATACAGCTTCATTTAAACAAGTTAATTGACCATGGTAGTTCATGAGGTTGTATGTAGCACATCAATATACTCACTCTCTAGAAAAGATATGTGTGCACACGGTCTGGTCTCCTTTCAGCTATAAATAGAAGTTTGTGGCTGAAAGAAAAAACTCTGTTTTATATTATGCCATATTAGAGGCATGAAAATTTTTCTCCAGCATATTCTTTACGCAATCATGGCTTGGAAAAAATATCAATATATTGAGTTTTATTTCCATTTATAATATTTGCCCTATTTGCGAGCAATATTCTCGAATATGATCTTTTAACATAGAAATTCAAGGAATATGTACTGTGCCTTAGACATTAAAACAGAACACAGAACCTGCAGGCAGCAGCGGCGGTGATACTCAGAAAGTAACCGAGCCAAGAAAGAAAGAGTCTGTATCTACACAGACTCAAACTCCTTCAGTTAGTCGTTCCTCAAGGTTTAATCATCAAGAAAATCCTAATCTAACTGCAACATTGGTAAGTGACATCGTGCAATGCTTTACTCCATCAATCTGTATTTTCATTTTAAAAGTCATATGATTTGTAGCAAGTTGGCAGTGCAAGTAAAACTCGGACATCCGGCGTTGGTGTAGATCTTCAAACCTCTCCCCCTTCTCCATCGCCATCTTCAAGGCGTCATCATCACCATCACCACCACCATAATAACAGGCATCATAGGCACCATGAAGTACCTACCACACGTCGACAACATAACCACTCCCAGGATTCCGGTCGCTCTAGTGACAGTTCTGTTTCTCATAGTCGAACCTCTTTGGAATCCACTGGGTATCGATTATTGGATTCTCCACATCGACATCATCATCGTACGGCTGCTCAGACGCCAACCGGTCCCGCACAATCTTCTCCTAGGCAGCACAGTGGCACGTTGGAAGCTAGAGGTCATAAAACTGGCACTCTAGAGAGTGTAAAAAATCAGAAATCCGTACCTTTGGGAGAGCCACCGCCATTGGGCTTATCTCTTTCCACTAGCACACCTCTTTTCAAGAAAAAGACATTCTCTGATCCTCAACGCGAGGGTAGGGCGGGCAACTTGGAAGTGGAAAAAAGTAAAAATGGTGAGAATAAAACTGTTCCTTCACTTTTGCCTCGGTTATATATTTATGGTGGGATAAATTTCAACGCTATGCATCACAATGGCATTGCAGGTAGAGAAAGTAGCAGAGGTTCCTATGGTCCAGAGCCAAGTACTTCGCCGTACCGGGATTCCTTAATGGAATCCAGAGTCTTTAGGCAAGAAATGCCACCCTACCGTCCGCCAGAGGTTCAGTTGAGTCATAGCTACAAATCGCAGGGAGAAAAATATGGCTCGCTGGTGGAAAGTAGCAATCGTTATCATAGAGATAGAGAAAGAGAGATTCACCATAGAGAGAGAGTAAATAGTTTGGATAAGACAAACACTTCAGCCTTTTATCCAAGTTCCATGCATCCGCGTAATATGAATAAGCAGGATAACACTGGTAGTATAGGAAGGAGGCATCATGGATGTTCCGCTTCACTTTCTGAGGCAAACGTTAGGGACATGTACGGGGCGATGTTAGCGGAGAGAAACGACCCGTCCAAAAGCCTTGTGCGTGGGACAGGAGTATTGAGCAATGTGTCGAAGCAACGAAGCGTTGACGTGGTGGAGCGCGAGAGGGAGCGAGAACGCGATAGGGAAAAGGAGTACAGAAGAAACACGGCGTGCAATAACTCGCTCGATTGTAAGCACCTTTGCTTTACGTAAATCCACAAACAAGTGTATTCTCGGCACACGAGGCGCATTTCACACTCATTCTTCGTTCACTGTCCCTCAAGGCGTGTCACAGCCGTTGGCCCGGAGTTACAGCTTCGTGCAGCAGCAGAAGCAGCAACAGAAGCTGCAGCAGCTACATCAGCAGCAACAGCAGGCGAGGAGAAGAGAAAGGGACGACGACTCCATGCACGAGCGTTACTTAATAAGTCAAACTCACGAGCAGCCAAGACAGAGACTTAGCAGTAATACCAGCAGTAGCAATAGTAGCAACAGCAGCAGCAACAGTGCGGTGGGCGAGGAGATCGAAGGTCACACCGAGGGGGAGGACACCAAGAAGAAGCGAAGCAACGGGAATCCAAGTCCGCCTCCGTCTCCTTTCTACGGCAATCTCTTGGCCGACGCCGATCATCTCTTGCCGCTTCAGCACTACATCCTTCAGCAAGCGAAACTCTCAGGTACCCATCTTTCCCAAACCGCGAACACCATGATAAGACACGCCCACAATAGAGAATCTCCTTGGAGCCAATCCTCGCATTCCGCTTATAGGCTGTTACAAATTCGGAGATCCCTTATTGGCGGAGGAGGGGGACGACTCATTGGACGAGGAGGGATGCAGGGGCGAAGGAATCGGCGGCAGGGCCGACGACGACTCCGACGATCAGTTCGCGGACGACGAAGCGGCCAGCAATCAGGGTGATTCCTCCAGTCAAGAGTACCTGGAAGATCACTACGCTGGTGAGTATAACCAGACCTTCCCAACGGCGAAACCTTAGAATCGACATTGTCCACAACGACCGTTCCCACAGATCTAGGCAATTACGACACTGCGGGCTTAGCAACGTATTACAACACCGCGGATACACTAACCAGGCCACCTGCACGACCACCCTCGCCGCCCATCGTTCCTTCCCAGACCGACATACGAGACACGGTCGTCACCACGAGACCCGTGTCCGCCCCGATATCCACCATAAGCTCCACGGCCAGCGTCGGAAAGGGGATCGATAACGCCGACTTGGAGGAGGCGCGGAGGGACGACAGCACTGGCGGGGGCGACATCGAGAAATACGCACAGGACAATCTCAACCTGAACTGCGGAAGGCCGAAGGGACTCAGATTGCTGTTCCGGAAGAAGTACAGCGTGAGGGATATTCTCAGCTGGTCGAAGGATCCGATACCACAGCCGATGCTGGTCGTGGTCGACGGGGAGAAGCTGCTGAAGCGGGAGGCCTGCAATCTGTTCAGACTGGTCCAGGTCTACATGGGCGATCGCAAGGCCACCGTTGGGATGACGCTTGACGGCGTGGCGACGGACATCGTGAACACGGCCTTCTCGAAGCCGCCATTGCGCGACGAGCTTTACGTGCAGATCTGTCGACAGACCACCGAGAACCCGCGCAAGGAGAGCCTGCGCAGGGGCTGGGAGCTGATGGCCATTTGCCTGGCCTTCGTGCCGCCCAGCGCCACGTTCGAGCCTTATCTCGAGGGCTACATGAACAGGCATCGGGATCCCAACTTCCAATTCCCCGAGGTGGCCAAGTGGCCGATCCACGTGCAAGTCAGCCATTACGCTACCGTTGCTTGCAGACGATTACAACGAATCGGGGCGCATGGGAAGCGACAGCCTCGCAAAGCTACCGTAGAGGACATAGATCAAGCGAGGGTAATTCAAACGATGTGTATTGTAAACGTCATATTTGTCCCTCTCCAAGTATCTTTGTATGATTTCTGGGCTCTTTTTCTCCATGTGCGCGTACAGTGATAGGTATGGGTATTCATTCTGGAAGGATATTAATGTTTATCTTGGAAAAACTGATCTAAGTGCTAAGTGCACTAAGAACAACAGCTAAGTGCTGTTCGCAAGGACGAGTTTTTTCAAGATATATATATATATACACATATCGAAACAAACCTTGTGTAGTAGTTGCTGTTGTACAGCCCATACTTCCACGTGCCTTCCTCGAACTGGTCCCCGCATCTATCGTGCGTCCTGCAGCAGTCGTCGACCCCTTTGAAGAAGCCTAATTCATCCCCGCGCGACCTGTTGCCCTTGCCGCACCACAAAGTGCCTGGCGAGAAGGATTTGCAAGAATTTCCCCAAATATCCGTGGAACGCGCTTCCGATCTTACCTGGGTAAATGGTGAATCCTCTGAAGCAACGGGATAGGAGCATCAGAATTAGACTTAAATGGTAAAGCCGCGTCGCTTGCATCGCGCGTGGTATCACAGGATCATGGATACGTTCAGTCAAATCCGTCGAAGGTGGCAAAGCGTGCTCTTACATCACCTTGCATTCGTGCGCTTTTAATCGATTATCATCATTTTTCGATTTAATCGATTCACCGATGCGAGGTTCTATCGTGTTTTATTCTGGGAAAAATCGACTCGCGCCAAAGTTTCCACTCGGGGAGAAGCTTCGAAGACGATCTAACTTCAGATTCGTCTTCTCTTCATGTTCTCTTCCCTCCGCTCGTGGCCGATCGTTTTTCGCAGGCGTTATCGCCAAGTGTTCACGAGGCGTGGGCGATTAACGCGCGGTTTTAATGCCCCGAAAATTCGCGGCTAATCGTGAGTCGTAAAAGACACTTAGAACACTGCATACGTCTTAAAAAAAAGGGAAGGAGGGGGCAAAAGGAAATTTGAATAAATCAATATAATGTTCTAAGTGCTACATGAGAATCATGAAAAATCTGAGGAAATACATCCTCGTAAAGTGCTGTGATTTTTGAAAAAAAAAACGCGTTAACGTTTTTTAATTGAGGATATTTATTCTTGCACTATCGTATTTCTCGCAAAACGCGATTCCTCGCGGAATAAAATTTCTCAGGTGCCATAGAATTCCGATATGAAGAGTAAGAGGCCCGTTAAGATGTTTATTTGTACACGCATCGTATTGCCAAACGGTATACGCTCTATCACAATTATTTATTATCTGTTTCCATGCCAGGGCGCGTTTCTGTACCACACTGCGCAAAAGTACTTGCCGCCATTGTCGTTCTTGTAACTTACGTTTTGCTCGTCGTAATACCTGTAAATCGGAATGTCTTACATCACCCTGCCATTATCCATATTGCCTGTATATATTTATTTATTATATTATATTATATAAATTATTTTTAGTATTATAGTAGTAGTATTAGTAGTGGCATTACAGTATTATAAATCAAAAATTCGCGATTGCTCGAGACTTTGCATTGTTTAAGCCTTAATCAAATTTTTGCCTTTCTATATTGCATTGGGCTGTCCTACCTGGAGATACAAGGTGTACCGTGCATTTTGAAGAAGCACATGGGATTAATTATGGTGAAGTAGCCTATGCCGACTTGTCGCGCAGCAAAGAGTTCTTTGCCACGGACAGCCCTTAAGCATTTGCGAAATTCAAAGTCGCACTGACATTCTGAACTGCAATTAAATTAATTATTTAATTCTGGTTAAACATGGCTGATTTTTTGAACTGATATGGACACCAAAACGAAGTGGAAACATTTGCTAAATGTGTTTCATGCGGAAGAATCATCAAGAATCTGATGTTTCACGTGTACAGTATTATTGTTAGGCAATTCATGAGCGAACGAGGTTTACCTTGTAAAACTATAGTTGTTCTTCAATCCATATTTCCAACTTTTAGCCAGGATATAATCCGCGCATTGGTCGTGCTTCCTGCAACATTTGTCGGTTTCCGTAAAAAACCCTAGATCGTTCTCGTGTGTAGCCTCGGAACCGTCGCCGCACCATTTGGTCCCTGAATGAATTTATATCCAGGAAATAAAATGTAAAGGGTTAAATTAAGCGCAAGAGATTCAGAGATTCTGAGATTCTAATTATGTTCTCCCTTTTTATCCTTCCCGGTTGCTATCGCCCTTTTCAAATGGAATACTAATTAATATTGTCATACTATACTAATTAATATTGAAAACGCAACAAACAATATTTATCCTACGCATACCTGGAACTATCTTAATTTGAGACGTTGCAATATGCGATGTGAGTATCCGGGCAAGGCAGAGCACGTAAAAGCTCGAACGAAGCCTGTTAATGGAGGAGCAGTTTTACATTTAATTTCGCACGTCTCACTTCGAACGAGTCTCACTTCCTAATCCGCCAAATACAATCACGAAGTCCTAACGAAGTAATACGAAGTAATACTCACATTGATTCGAAATTTAATACTGACTTTACAATAAGCGTTCCATTGGAGAAAAGCCCGGATTTAATTTGCACGCACCTCATATTCGTGTCGCGAAGTTGAGCACAGAAGAGAGCCCTTACTGTGAGTTTCTAGTGGATTATCGTGGATGTCGAGAATGAGACGCATACTCGATGCACGCGTTTCTTATAACGTGACGTAGCTGGGAAGGAGTGAGGAAGATTTTTACGGGATAATAAAATGACATCGATGCGAGCAATAGAATGGACTTTATCTTTACTTCCATTTCTGCTTTATTCGCATTTTCAAGGAATTGGGAGATCAACGATAAGGCGGTTGTCTCTCTCCTCTTCGCGCTCGTGTTAACAAACTACCATCCGTCGTGCTGCCTCGATATACACCCTCTACTTTCCTTCTTCAACGCCTCGAAGCTCCTCCGCCGCTCCTTCTTCCTTTTATCGCGCATCACGAAGAGTCGTGATAGGTTTTGAAACGCATCGCTTTAGGAAATATCGATGTGCAGCGCCAGTGCTTCGGTCATGTGGCAAGCTCTGCTTCCAGGCGATCGAAGGAAAACACGAGGAAGACTTGAGAGGCGTCCGCAAAAAATGCAATCAGCCGCGATTGCTCTCGATCGACGAAGATTCAATTAATCGCCAGGGGGCGCCGCATTCTGTTGGCTTCAATCGCACCTTCGCCTGCCAGTTTTCATCCTGCAATTTCAAAGGGTACTCCCAAGGTTCCTCGCCGCTTTTTGTCATCGCCATTTATTATTGCCAGAGTAAGTTATTCCCCCGTTACATAATAATATTACAATCGTCGGAGCTTTGTCGCCAGCGTCATTCTCCATGCTGAACGACCAAGTGCAGCGTCGTTCGGCTGTATTAAACTAGCAGTACCCGTTAACTCTATGCTACAATACTGAACGAATATAGTCGCAAACCTCGATTTGCGCCTATTGCATTGACGCCTTGATATGTCGCGCGTTTGCAGATTCGCACGGATCCCTGACCATTTCGCGTATAATATATTCTTCCCTAAATCCTCGGCGATGTCACCGACGTCGCGCGTCCAGGATTAGGCTTAATCTGCGCCACGATGCGGAGGTTGCTCACACGGACGATTCGACATGATTGCGGAGTACGTGGGATTGAATTGAGGAAGGGAACGCGATCGAACTCGCGATTATCTTCTCAAGTTGATCGTCGATTTTTGGAAGATAGACGGAGGTCCTGTCAAATATCGAGGTAACTGTGAATTATTCCTACACGATTCCGAGAATCGAGATTCCAGGAGCGTCGATTTTTCTTTCCCGTTTGTTGGTCCGTGTAGCATATTGCATCGCGCGCACGGTGGGGTTGTACAAATTGTGCTGCCTCTGTTTCTCTGCATAGACTAGATTCATTGGAATGTATGTATAGCACCGTCGCAAGCGAGACCTGAAAATCAAACGATGATTTGCAAATTAATGTATTCAAATATCATACATAATTAAATGGCACAAGGGGTAAAATAAATCTATTATATTATAATATATTACTAAAATTATAATTATATATTATAATAATTATATTACTAAAATATATAACTGGCATTCTCTCTAAGTGGTACAAAGGCCATTTTGAAAAAAAAAAAAAAACTGAATTTTGAAAGAAAGCGGGATTTACATCTAAGAAAGAAGAAGAAAAGAGGATATTTATGTTCAATCAAAACTAACATCACCTACATTATTATTGATATATTTTTATATATATTTATTTATGTATTTATATATTTCCAAATCATAGATAATATATCGCTTTAAAAACAAACCACTCCACGACGGGCATTTTCCAAAAATGCATCGTCATACATGTCGAGAATTCTGCCATTGATTAATTTTACTGAATTAATTTCAAGTCTCTGAATTAATTTACTGAATTCGTTTCAAGCCTTATTAACTTTGCCGGTGTCGCAAAGTGTCTCAGCCTAGTACAGATATAAATATACGAAAATACAGATATAAGTATACAGATTAATATACGAGAGGTGTGAACTTATATCGATGATCGAATTTGAGTATCTACGTCCAACTTGTGCTCACCCGTTATTCCTGCACATTCGGCTTCAGAAACGGGAAAGTGTTGAGCAACTCGAGGATGACGCCGTTCGTCCAGCCAAAGCCGACTTGGACGTTGTACTCGCCGCCACCGCCGCCTTTCCCAGGAAGGACCGCATCGTACTGCAATTAAAACGTTAATTACTTCAAGGAATCGCGCGTACCTGTCTCAAAATAAACCGCTCTACGAAGTAATTAAGCCATCCTCTGGCCTCCCAAGCTAATCCCCAGGCGGGAGCCGCGCTGCTTTCTGAAATCTAATTTGGACACCGCGAGAACTTGGATGTGGGACGAGAGTTTTGAATCATTGATAGTGAATCGTATTCTTCATCCGTCTCCTCGCTCCTTCGTCTGGGTTATGAATTGATCCTTTACGCGGTTTATTAGAGCATTAGCATGTTAGAGCATCATTTTCTTAAAGCGCGTTTATAAGAGTTTTTTTTTCTTGAGCGATGGTTGAGTGTCACATAGTGATGGGATTATTTAGGATGTATTTGATGGATGTTGTAGAAAGTTGTTTAATTACAGTCATAGGGATTCGTGTTTAGGATAAATGCCCGATTGACTTATGAAACCAAGAGGATATGAGGAAAGATTCAGGAAAGTTGATGAATAAGAATTCTATCATTTCGAGACATATCAAATTAACAACTATTTTTGTTGACAAAAGACGCTTTCAAATACAGATACGGAATATTTTTACAGAACACGATCTCCTATTGCATTAACTATTATATGAATCTGAACTGAATCTGATCATGTTTTCAGGACAAAAGTCTTGTGCGATATCGAGAGTATTGATATAAGAAAAGAAAAATTTTTCATGAGAAAAAGTGTTTTGATACGAAAAAATATACGAAAAATGAAAAAAAAATTTTTTCAGAATTTTTTCATACGATAGTCCTAAAGTATTGCCTTCTGTTCGACAGATACAAAAAAACCCTCGTCATTCGTGAGATTCGATTGCGCGTGAAACTGTGCGTAATTCCTGGGATGCTAGACGTTATGCCCAACCTCGGACGTAAAATGGAGCGGTACGCGTGAAATAAATTGGAAAACTTCTCGCATATTTCAATTTTACGGGGAGCGCGCGAAAGCATTCCAGGATCGTTAATGAAAATAACTCGTTAACAGCGCAAACAAGTTTCCCTTGAAGCGAAACGCGGCGCAATATCCTTACACAAGGCGTATCGTCGGTCACGTGCGTTAATCGAGTACTCGATTAACATTTCGTCCCCCTTTAAGCTAGTTTTTCTCCTTAAAGTTCAGAAACACAGCCGAACATACCAAGCTTGCATCCTAAAGTACCTCTAGAAGTCTTCTTCGAGTTTGGTCCTTTAAAACCCAAGGGAAAATCAAAAGTTCCTACAAGCACTAATCTACCAATTCACTCAAATAAATCAATAAACTGATAAGATAACTGAACGAATAAAAAAAATAAATACCAATTTACTAATTCAATTTAAATGATTCCAGATAATTCAGGAAGGAATAAAGCGCATCTCCACGTATAAGGAAGCGCGTCTCTCTAAACGCCTTCGCGATGAGCGTAATAATGGCGCATTGTTCTCAAAAGCCAATCAGCGGCCAACCTCGAATTTTCATTCGCGCGCTTCCTCGAACTTTCGCCGCGCTTCTAAACAATTCCAAGCGATTCAGAAATCTATGAAGCTCATCCCCAGGGACGAGGAGCGCGTCTTTCCAACGCCTTCGTGGCCTAACGATGGGCACAATAAGAGCGGCGCATTGTTCTCGATGAAGCCAGCCCGGCGACTTCCACGACTCAGCTCTGATAGCCCAGCTCGGTCTCTTCGGCATTTTTCCGAGCCCACCGAAGCGTCGCGCGTCTGGTGTTTCATTGTCCCGACTGACGCGAGTACAGTGTCCATTATTGTCCCCGGGGATGATCCTTACGACGGAGGGCAGGTCTGGTCGTGAAAAGGCGATCGCGAGCTCGGCAGTGGCCGCTTCCCTGGCATCGGGGAACGTTGATATTGTCAGGCGAATCATCAACCTCCTTTCTCGTTTTTAATCTGAAATATCGGGGCACGCTTGCCGGACCTGAAAGCCACCTTGGCACTCGAGATCGTTAAATACGAATACACTGCCGCTATTACGCGCGCTATGTACTGTTACAGTCCTTATACGATATGTCGATATCAAGATGCTGGGTGAAGTACAGTGAATGATGTAAGTTTGTGAGTTTGAGTTTGTCTTATAAGCAGCGTGCGCTAATTAACTGCGCCAATGGAGCTCTTTGAGTTTGAATTTGTGGTGGAATATTTAATACTAGAACTACTGGCCACTTTCTGGACATATTTGGAACACTACATATGTCTTTTAAAAAAAAGGGGAGAATAAAAGGAAATTTGAGTAAATCAAAATGGTGATCGAAATACTGTATAAAAGTTATGGAAAATCTGAAAAAAAGCATCGTTATAAAGTACTACGGTTTTTTGAAAAAACGACTGACCAGCATTGCAAATTTATGTATAATAATTGTGATTATCAGAGTTTCTTCGTCTTCTTATATAATCAATAAGATAGTAACCAGCACTAAGTCTATTTTCATTTTGAATCTCTTTCAAGCGCGTTCTCCAATGCGATCCTTCGAACAATCGGGTTTTCTCAATTTATCCGAAATTGTGCGAAGTATTCGTCGAGACTTGACCGCCTTACGTTTCGCTTCTGGAAGAATCTGCAAGGTGTTTCGTGTTAAGCCAATCGTGGGGGGCAAAGGATTTTAACGTGACACCGTGATCCATATAAAATTGGAAACCCAGTGGTTCCAAGCCACCCAAAGGCAATCCTCGATTCGTGTGGCCCAAGAATATAAACGAGCGGAGGACAAAAAAATGGGGTGGAGCGAATGGGATCGAAGGTCGCGGCTGCGTGAAAATTTGTAACGTGATGAAAAATGACGAGCCACGATTTCTTCCACTTTGCTTGGAATTTTATCAGAAATTTCTTGCCCGGAGAAAAAGGTTTTCGCGTCAATTTAGCCCTGATCCAGGCATAGATTTTGTTTTACTCCCAAACATCTAGAATGTAATTCTGGTTTCAAGGTGTTGGCTGAAATTTAATCGATGCTCCAATATTAATTACACATTATTCTAAATTTTTATCTTTCATGAAACATATTACATCAATCTGTTCGAATTTATTCAAACCTTAACAGCTCTGCATGATACAGTGATCATTTGTTTACTATTGCTCTATTCCTTATGATTCTAATCAATTTCCAATCGATATAAACAGAAAATTTCTTATAACTCGTAATTCTGTGCTTTCGATCCTTACATGGGCCTTCATAACTCCAAATTCATCATCAAACATCCTTCGATTACTTTCGGATTAAAGTTCAAATGCGTTGTTCTCTCAAGAACGCGAATAAATTCCCAAGCCAGCAATAACCCTTGTCAACTACAAATCCTCAAAAAAAAAGAATAGTATTATCGTTATATTCAATATTGATTCAACACCCTAAAAAGATTGCGCTATGATTACGTTAAAATCCTATTTATCACGAATTCATGATCACTTCTCACACTTTTGATTCCTCCATCTTGTTGTGATGGATCCAAATTTCAGTCGTCAGAACAACATTCCGTGTAAAAAAGTCAATAATTATTTGCATGGCTCAAAATTAATCACAGATTTGCCAAACTTTAAGAACACATGAAAATTGGAAAATGACGTAGTATAAGGCATTAAGCCTCAGCGGGAAAAAGGCGTGGAAAAACGAAAGCGTATTCTTTTCCGAGTCGAAGGAGACATCAGATCGCGATGGCCCCTTCACGTCTCCGCGTGCCATCGGGAAATAGCTTTGATTGAATCGGTCAAGTGTGTTTGGCCAACAGAGTGGACTGTTATTTCCGAGGCACTACCTTGGACGATGTCGTTCCACGTTGTCTGAATCACGTCACGGGTTCATCCACGTGCTCGCCCTGTTCTTTCAGCTTTGGCCACGCAGTAAAACGCGTTTATCGTGCCCCCAGTCCTTCTGCGTCTTCCTCAATCCCAAAAAAAATACACTAACGCGCTGCTCGAGACAAATATGGACTTTCTTACAGCATTTCAAATAACGTTCCAGCATTTAAGCCTCTCACATAAATCGATATATCATGGATACATACATTTAGATCCTTCGAAAATTTATTCTGAAAATATACAAAGCGAATATAAATCTCAGTATTGTACCATTCGATTGCGAATGATCGAATTGGAGAAATATTGGCTTCGATGAAAATTCAAATCGTCTAATAAGATGATTCAATGAGATTGGATTTAAAAAGGAGAAAATATTGGTGCTCGGTTTTAAGTCTTTGAAAGTTGGGATTATTTATTGAAGTAGAATTTTGTTTATTCATTTCCCCGAAGCTTTTACGTGAGAATGTTATATGTTGGTGGCTAGTAAGTCACGTGCGATTTCATTTTAAACGCAAAATCCCGTCGGATGGAAACATATTTCCCCTCGTATATCCTGCGGATAAAGAAATTTCGGTGGAAGGTGGCCGATGGAGGGACACGAAAAGAAAAACATGACGGATTAGCGAAATGTTTGCGCTGGACGTATTTTTCGTAGGCTTTTAGTGGCCCCTCGTTCTTTTTCATCAGCGTGGGGTCGCCGGTGTCACCTGAAGTTCAGGTATAACTTGATACCAGAAACATACGAAGGCGGTACGAGAAATACGGTGAAGGTATCGCTGTGAAAAGTGGATCAACCGATGAGCCAGTGTAAAATTGATCTCCCACGAAAACAATCTACATTCGTGGCTGTGCGTTTCCTTTAATCCCTTACGTGCCAAAGTGTTCACCTAAATAAATGCATTAATTCCTTCCTTTTTCTATCAGTAAGCTAATTAGAAAAAAAACATATCTATTTAGTTTGTAACTTTTATAGCAGTCAGTCAAAACTAAGAGTTTCAACTGCTCATGTAGATATTAATGAAAATCAAGTGTCCCAAAAAACCTTAATGCATATCTTCTCAATACATATAGTTGCAATGGTTCAAACTGCTTTTTCGTACGATGATTTAAAATTATGTCTACTATATCATCGTGGGTTTAATATATTCAATTTCCAGGTATATTAATCTTACTCTATTCGATTTCTGCGATAATTACCAAAAGTATTTTTTTCCAACAAATCTATCGTTCATCCTTCCCTTTCAAGTTCCATATACAAATATCCGAAACTGTTTAATAATCTCCTAGACTTCCATGCAATACGTCATGTATACTCAAACACGCATGCGCGCGCATATAATATTAAAATATGCAGTCCCAATAGCCAATCAAAATCTGCTTTGGAAATAATACGCCTATTAATTCGAACACACGTATTCGTCGTATTTATTCGCGAAACTGCGCGATGATGCAGCTGCAGAACTCGAAACCTCCGTTCTTAGGAAATATCCTATCGGGTTTCCACGTTGACGAGAGAGAATGAGCGTCACAGCGCGCGTGGCCGCTCTTGGGTGGAACGATAAGGCGGGTGTCATTCGATCTCGCTTATTGGGAGGCTGAAATCGGAGACGAAATCCCGGGCCTCTCTTTCGAGAGTCACTCGCGTATCTCGAGGGCACGCAGCTTCCCTTCCATGAGAGCTCCAGTGCGAATAGCGTAATGGCAAGAGAACCGCCGAGTGCGAATGAGAGGAGGGGAATAGCGTATCGTAAATAGGAACTTACGTTGAAATAAGAAAAATGGAATAGTACATCGAAGAAAGGAGAGGTCGCGTGTCGTGGCGGGATATCGAGTGGCAAGAGCAAAAGAATTTTCTCTGCTATTAGAGAATATTATATAAATCTATAATCTCTGCTATTATAATATATTATAGCTATAGGACGCTTTTTTCGCGATTTTGCCTTAATAACGACATGTTAGTACGAGATTACGCATAGTAATATATGTAGATTGATATCAACATATATTTCATTATTGAATATACATTGTTCATTGCGCTGAAATTTTGTTATAATTAGAGATCGTAAAGATATTAATGTGCGCAAAGAAAAATGTTTTTTCTTCGCGTACCTTCACGTCGCATGCACACGATTTAAATACCGCATTACTCATATGATATGGGTATTATCGAGAAATTCATGCCTTTCATAGACTCACCTTTTCGAACATCGCTCCGTAGTCAACGTAGCCCAAATAATTGGACCTGACCCACCTGTCGGCCAGCGTGATAGCCTCATTGACAGCTTCCTCTACTCCAGTCAAGTACAAGCCATTTATAATGAAAGACTGCAGAGGAGGCCAGGCATTGGGGAAGTCCCACTGCTCTCCGGTTAGGTTCAGAGACGTTGGCGTTCCGCCTGAAGTGAAAGGCGTTAATTAGCTTCAGAATAAACCTTCGTCTCGGAATCCACATGATACTGTGCAAACAGGATGCAATAGGATTCTGCGGAATAACAGGAAGATATCCGCGCAATCTGTTTATTACAATGCGATTAAGATCGATGGAGAATGATTTTATCGGTTTCTTCTTCTTTTTGAGTTTCAATACTCCAGATAATTGACCATAAAAATATATAGTTTATAGTGCGATAAAGTGTGCGAAATGTATATGAAATGAGACTGCTCTTTGAGTAGAACTATTTTCGAACAAAATTCAAGAATCAAATTCAACAAACAAAATTATATGATTTCATCATTAGATGTAAAATTCCCTGTCATTGTTGACTTCAAGCTGAACTCATTATTTTCCCTTCTCATACAATATCGAGTATTGTTCTTTTATAAAATAATAATATTCTCTTTAATTGACAATATGGAAAGTTTTCTTTCCAGCACGAAAGTCGAGTGTGATAATTTATTTGGGCAAGAGGGGACAAATTTCAGCGAAGGCCTTCCACTTCCTTAAATTCTTTCACTTCTTCCGGCATCCATAATCCAATTCATCATTTTCAATCAGGCGCTCGATTGCCCCACCGTGAACGCTTGCAATTATGATAAATCGTCCGAGCCAGCCGGCCTTCGATCCGATCGCGCACAATGCAGAACGTGGATAAGAGAATCGCGTGTTATGGAAAGACGCCCCTGGAATGTCATGGAAATTTTTCGCTGCAATGTACATACACCGATAGGCGTGATGCATCGTGACCATTAAGGCCATTGCGAAATTCATGAATGGAGCCGCGTCGTGCTGCGAGGCCATTCGAGAGAATAATCTCGTGACAAGAGCGGAAAACGGGCAATCTTCTTTCCCCCGCTCAGTCATTAGGATGTAAATGTAAGCTAAATACCGATCGGGATCGAGCATCGTATTGAACATGATTTAAATTCCAGTAGATACTTTTTAGGATGTTTGAGAATTCTGAGGCGGCGACACACGAATGGATACCACGAAGGAAATAGAATAGATATAATTGTAGGCTATTAAAAATGATATTTCATCGCGATAATATTGGAGAAAGTATTTTTATCCCACGTATTAAAATTATATTATATTTGTATCTTATTTTACAATGAAAAAAAATGTGTGCTTTTTTAATGCTTATTTCGTACAGCACGAAAAGTACTGGGCGGCCATTCTAATTCGGCGGTTTGAAGTTTTGTAAGCGTGAAGGAACCCCGGGGAGATGTTCGTTTTTCCACGATAAGAGGCTCTTTCATGCCAGATAAGCGGAAGAATAGAGCCAGGAACGTCCAACTGCTATCTCGATTCCATTCGATTTCATTCTTGCGCGAATAATGCAAAGAATTTTTTGCCCACTCTCAGGGTGTATTTTAAAGCGAGGGTCGTGTAGCTGATTTGAATTTTTCGGACACCAAGAAAAACCGATCTGCTCAGGAGCGGACGCCTCTGACAAATGTCACTCGTTTGCTCGGGCATTCGCGCAATCCAAGCACGATTTCGTATTATCCACGAAACTTTTGTGCGAAGCTTTTTAAAGGCGAATCAGGTTTCACGAAGATTTTAATAAGGGAAGTTAGAAATCGAGTTTTAGCCGAATGACTGTTGAAGATTAACTCTTACTTTTAACGAGCACTCATCAATTCTCCAAGTAAGCCCAGTTTCAAGAGAATTAAGATCGAGACTTGAGGACAAAATCACCTTTTTATAGATGTTTACTGATTATATAATACAATTTAAATTCTTTGTTTCTACTTCAAGTTGTCAATCCGCAATCGCACTTTTAGCTCGTAGAAAACGTATTTTCATCCCATATTTGTTACACCCTACAAGATCAATGGTCGAGCAATAAACAATGCAAGCTCTTACCGAAGAAGGTGTCGATCTTTTCCCTGTGCAGATAGGCGACCGCCCTTTGGGCGTACTTGGCGCCATTCTTCTTATCATAGCTCCTCGTGTAAAGCGGCACAAGGTTCGAAGGATAGAAGCTCTTCCTCACTTTGTTGTTCTTTATGTCGTAATCGAACCAAATTCCGCTCTCCTCGTTCCACAGGACATTGTCGATCGCCTCTTGCCAACTCTCCGCAATTTTGGCATAGTGCTGCGCTTTCTGAAAGATCCGACACGAACTCAGTGCCCCGCATACGCATATTATCCTATCCATTAATAACGAACGTAGTGTCCAGCAACTTAGGAGCAAACTTTAGAACGATAAATACTGTGCAAGACCTCCTCGTATAATACACGCTGTACCAAAAACAGATTGACATGAAAAAATTCCACGAACCGTGAGGATTTCAATACTTCAAATTCGCAAGGGAGGATCACAACTATTTGTATGTAACCCAAAGCTGAAGGTGGACGACACTCGGGCATCAAACTTATCCGAGTCTCCTTTATGGGCCTCGAGCCCTTTCGACACGCGGCGCCAGGCTGGATATAAGGGTGTAATTTCTGAGGACGGTCACGTAGGCGATCAAACAGGAATTCGGTTGATTTTAGGCATGTACCATCGTTGGCCTAACAAATTCTGACCCCCTGTTATATAACCCAAGGCTTATCCAGCCAATGGAAAAGGGTCCCAGGAAAAGGACTTACGACCGTTTCATCCACATCCGGATTTTATCCTCCGGCGATTCGATTACGCGCACGTGCTCTCGTATCTCAAATTCCTAATATTAGTCCCACGAAGTAGGATTTACTTTAAATGATTTTTTGTACAGATTTCGTGCCGCTTATGTGTATGTATATCTTTTTTTATCTATGTAGGTGTTCGTATATTTTGAGAAACGTGAATACAAGTTTCATTATTGATCTGTGAATAATATCATATTATTCAATAATATAATAAGATATATATAAATATTATTATAATCAAAAGTAATAAAGATTAATTAGATGTTTCCATATTTTTTTCTTGTCCTTTCTCTATTTTCGTTCTTTCTCTACGATGGCTGAAGGCCGAGTGAGCATCGCTAAAACAATTACGCCGATAAATCGATGCGAATATACGGAATCAAACTTCTACGAAGGTACTTTTAAAAGGAAGAATCAAAGGACCAGAGCACCGCGTTTTTGACATTACCCCCGATTAGCCATGGATAAAATCTCTTTTGTAATGCGCCAATTAGGGGGGACCGAGGTAATGGATGTTAGAATCCTGGTTGGCAAGGCTGAAACGATTTCGAGCGGATCGCTAAATTGCCAGCATTCCGCGCAGCGTATCTGCAATGCGAGTTAATTGATAAAACTCGGTGACAAAGGGACAGCGGGCTAATTAATGGTCGATCCAAATTTCGGAAAGGGACATAAGTGGAATACCAATGTCGAGTCTCGATGGATGGATATGTTCGTGCACAAAGCGATTGCAGAAGCAGGAGAGGAGCCAGTGTTCATTACTTTATCGCTGCAAGAGTCAAACCGATACCAGTCAAAGCTATCCTAATCATTTTCTGCTCGCTTTTCACCAGAACTCTGTTCAACGTCAGAGATCCTCGATGAAGCATTCGACATC
The DNA here is from genome assembly GCA_038496175.1 of Ampulex compressa. Taxonomy (NCBI): domain Eukaryota; kingdom Metazoa; phylum Arthropoda; class Insecta; order Hymenoptera; family Ampulicidae; genus Ampulex; species Ampulex compressa. The sequence goes on along the minus strand of JBCFXI010000078.1, from coordinate 2,813 downwards.
CCTTCGGTTTAACTTGGCAGTTTGCCTTCAAAATCACGCGTTTCCCGTTACATTCAAGTCACGCGCGCCTTCGAAAATCAGCAGTCGTAGGAAATTCTGGCAAGGAGATTTTGCATTTTGCCTGGAAATACAGTCTAACCAATAAAGGAAGTAAAGAAGTCCCATAAAAGCCACGAAAACCGAACGGCTAAACGTTTGTATAATTTAAGATATGGACCGCTTATTTTGAAAGTGGTGTAAGCCCATTTGCAGCACATAAATATACATTATTTTAGTTACGTTCTTCCTAAAACAAATTTATATAATCAAATTACATATTGATAAATTAGCAGAAACACTGCCGCGCTCGATAATATTAACCCATATTTTTTAATCGACAAACATGATAACCTTTAATTATCTCGAAACAAGAGAAAATGGACTTTCGAAATAAACGGTCTATATAAATAACAGCCTCTCTGGTCTGTCGTTAATTAACATCAGACAGTTGCCTAAGAAATATTTTTGGCAATCATCCTATCACGTAACGAGCAACTCAATAAGACAAGTAGGTCATTGACCTCATTGCTTCACTGTTCATTCATGTAATTCCAACACGCTCTAACATACACTCGACACTTGTTATGTCACACTGTTACTGAATCATTGGAGCAACAATCAGTCTTATACACAACACTGTTAGTAAATCCTCGTTTCAAAAAACAATCACTTCTCATCGATATCCCCCTCGTCTTAGATTAACTCGATTAATCGCAATTCAAATGAAATTGACTTTAACTCCGTTAAAACGATTTAAACTCATTTGCTATGAGTTTTCAGCGCGAAGAATTACGATGCTTCCAGCAATCGGAGCGCGAGAACTTGCAGCCAGGTTTATGTATACAAATACAAATCAATACGAAGCAAATCAATAGAGATACAAAGCGCGTGAACTTACAGCCAGGTTTCCTAGGGCGTAATGATAACTGCTCAACAGCCGTGCATTCTGCTGCAGGATCGCGTTCAGATCCACGGGGATGATGTTGCTGGCGGATATGTTCTGCAGGCCCGTGGTGCCGACGTCCGATTCCCTTATGAACCACCTGGAAGTGAAATCCCATCCGCTCTCTGCGCCGGCCTTTATGTTGTTGTAGAACTCCCCTTGCTTTTCCACTGGCAGCTTTTGGGCCAGCTCATAGTCTTCCCTGAAACGAGAATTGCTCGTTGTTAACCCATTACTTACCATTGTTTCTTTTTTGGGATGCTTCTTTTCAATGTTTCCTACCTAATCAGAGGAATTTTTAATTTTATTATAACTAAATGTTGTACTGACTGCTGTAAAAAATATATATATCGATATTTTTGAACTCAAATATTTTTCTCTAATCAGCTTACTGTGGGAAATAATTAAATTAGTGTATTATTTAGGTTTGCACTGAGGTTTGGTATATAGTGGGTTGAGCAAGGATACCTAATAAACAAGATTCTTCTGTTTTATTTGATAATGCTCTTTTGCACGAGAGGATCGTCATTGCTTTGTAAGATTTGTTAATTGTTTCAGATGAATTTTGAATCGTGAAAGTCGGTAATAATCGTCATGCATATCGCCCCGAGGATTAAATTCACGAATGCAATATTAACACGAGAACAACTGAATCTGTGAAAATCAGAGATATTCTTTTACAAAATAAAATTGCTCGATTTAATAACGGTGCATCTTCAGATATTACCTCTGATTTTATCGTAGAATTTGGAGCATTATATTGACGCAACGATATTTCTTCTTCCCCCTCCCCTTTTTTTTTAATGTGTACACGATGCATCTAAATATGACCGCAAACATGGTCAGTGGGTGTACTGTGCCATTCGAAGTGCAGCAGAATCGTTTTTCGCTCACGTAACTTCCTGAACACACAGATTTTCTTACCCCTATTCATTATTGTCGCTCGACAAATCGCGATTCTTCTGTCTCTATTTATTCTTCGTATATTCACCCGACTTATCTCTATTTATTGTTATGGACGGACGAATCGTGGCCAATGAAGTCGACGAGCTTCCGAGCGAACGGTCATCGATTATCCGAGAAGTTCGAAAATGTTATTCTGCGCGAGACAACGCGTCGAATCTCTGACATTTCGACGGTCTGCCAAGCCGCGAATCTGCCCACGGGCATTGCAAATGCACGTATAAGCAAGACAACTTCGATTTGCATTTGCTCGTTGGTATTACGCGCCATCGTAATGTCGAGATAGCTTTGGTGAGGTTTCCAATGCTCGTCGAAATCCCACTTGCGGGAAGTTCGAGGTACTTATTACACGACGCATCTTTATTACAGTGGCGAGCAATTATTTTCGCGCCATTGGCGCTTTATATTAGGAGATATATATATATAAAAAAAATATATATCTGGGGGCGCCTTTATAATCGCTAAGGAATTCGAATGGCGCCTGGAAATTACTGATCGATTTCTAGCCTCGCGTTGTCTCAAATTTGTCTCCTTTCGTTGCCATAGAAAGTTTTTGGAAATTTCTTTCTTACAGCGTGAAATGCGTATAAAGGAAAAAATTTGAATTTTAACATTTGCAAACTCTATATCGCGATATGAATAAAGACTTTTTTTTACATTTTTGAAGATATAGATACATATTTTTGTACTGTTTTGTATTTCATTATTTTTGGGTATATTTATATATTTGTTTGAGATGTAGGAATTATTGTTTATCGATTGTAGGACATACCTGTAACTCTCAGGTCGTGGGCTAGGGCTTTGTACGTAGTAGCGCGCCAGGGTGTTGCTCTTCCCATTTACGTTCACCTTGACCGTTTTCTCCCGC